>NIGD01000001.1:5020827-5034780 GCA_003055185.1 Escovopsis sp. TC
CGGGGATATGGAAAATACTTCGTAGTAGATGGATGTCTATGTGGCAGGATGGGAGGCTCGAGGTGAGGGGGTGGGCCGATGAGGAAGTCGATTGCCGGGGGGCATTGACGAATGCAACAGATGGGGTGAGCGATGGCCGTCGGAGTCACGATGGATCTACGGCGTACTCCGTAGTCCCATCCTTGAAGCTCTCGAGGACGATGCCGTGTGGGTGGGAGGGACCTCCAGCTGTGACGCTGCCATCCGAGATCCACGATGGGGCTTGAAGGATGATGATGATATATTTAACGCCTGGGGCTTGAAGGTAGAATCTTTGGCGTTGCAACATGACATAAGCGACCCTGGCCGCAAGCTCCAACTCGCACTGTGTTTTTCTACGGAGTACTGTGGATTGGATCATGGAAGGTGGGATTCTGGCGTTCGATGCCACCCGACGAAGCCCTGCAGAGACGATGACGCGCCCCTGCAGTACACTGATGTAGGCGACCGCCACAGTTTCGATCCATTCTCGATAGCACTGTTCTTATCACGGAGACGGGCGACACACAGTCCGCTCTCGCCAGACCGCGCACTGTGCGTCCAGGCGTGGGAAAAACAATACAAGAAGATACAAGAAAATACGGAGGACATGCAAAACGAACTCTAGGAAAATCCCGTGGAAAATGCGATGGATCGTGTTGGACTTCACGTTTGTCCTGCAGGACGATGATTCCAAGAGGAAGATTCCCTTACTCCCACATGTACTCCGTACTCCGTATGCATAGGCTACGCGGCTGGTCCGCCCCGCGGCGTCGTCGGCCGTCGGTCAGCGGCTCGCCCGGCCACCGGCCACGCCGTCGTCAGCAGTGCCATGACTGCGGAACAGACTGATCCTTCCGCCCCTTCTGCTGCTCCATGTACGGAGTAAGTGGTAACCAACCTCTCGAGAGGCTGCTCTCGCCATACGGAAATGCAGGAATCCGTGCTAATCCTCTTGGATACTGGATTAGTACTCCGTACAGGAAGACGAAGACCCTCGCTGGCATCGGCGCTCCATCCATCACGGGTTTACATAAGCCTCACCGCGCAATCCTCCAAAATTCGACCTCCTCCTCCTCCTCCTCCTCCTCCTCCTCCTCCTCAGCCAGACCTCATCCTCCCTCCATCCCATGGGACTGCCGCCCAACGCAACGCAAAAGAGGCATTGGCATCCCGTCATCACGCATCACTCGCATCGCAGCCTGCATTGCATTGCTTTGCTTCGCTTGGCTTTGCTTGGCTTGGCTTGGCTTGGCTTGGCTTGGCTTCGATCTGCCCTCGCATCGCATCGCCTCGCACTGCATCGCATTCAGATCCGCGCACGAATAGCATCCGTGCCCGCAGCACCTTTGGGCAAGGCACGCCGTCCCGGCCCCTCCCCCCCCCCCCCCGGGGATCTCAAGTCAGGCATAGAGTCCGAGCGACGTCCCTATTCACAGAGTCATTCTCTCGACCCCTCTTCACGACGAGTAGGGCCAAAGGCCCTCTGGATCCAGGCATCATGGCCCTCGACGGCAGGCCCCTCCCCCCGGGCCTCGTCGGAGCCCGCGACCTCCTGCCCTTCCCGGCCGGCGACAACAGCACCGACACCGTCTTCGGCGGCGTCCACTTCAACCTCACCACCCTGCTGCACTACAACTACACCTACTACGGCAACGGCACCCTCTCCAACAACTCCAAGTGCTACCTCACTTACCCGCCCTACCAGCCCGTCCTGCTCCTCACCAACGGCACCTTCGTCAACGCCACCAAGTGCTACTCCGCCGTCGACCCCATCCGCTCCCGCGGCTACACCGGCATCGGCTTCGCCGTCGTCTACGGCCTCGGCCTCGTCTTCACCCTCTCCGTCCTCGCAAAGCACGGCCGCCTCTACCTCCCCAAGGAGAAGCGCTTCTTCCCCATCGGCCGCCGCTGGCAGTGGTACTGGGCCCTCTTCGTCTGCGCCTGCGCCCTCATCAGCCTCTTCGTAAACGTCGACGTCGACAGGTACCACGTCCAGGAGCTCCCCATCGTCCTCACCTCCTTCTTCTGGTTCCTCATCTGCCAGGGCACCCTCGCCCTCGTCTGGGAGTCCGTCCGCCACTGGGGCAGCTGGCAGGAGCGCCAGTTCATCGACCCCAACCCCTTCGTCTACCGCGAGGACGACCGCCGCGCCATGTTCGAGTTCTGGCTCCCGCTCTGGTTCTACTTCTGGCTCTGGCTCAACTTCTTCCTCGTCGTGCCCCGCAGCTGGAAGTTCGCTGAGCAGCAGCGCTCCCCCGAGCAGGAGCTCGCCAAGGCCATCCCCGCCGCCACGGGCGCCCGCTTCAAGGCAGCCGCCTTCGTCCTCCTCGTCCCCTGGCTCACCGTCCTCGTCTCCCTCTTCCACTCCATCCGGCACTACAAGCTCCCCGCGGGCGGCGGCGGCGCCCCCTCCAAGAGGACCGGCGGCCTCGCCTCGCCCGTCCCGCTCCGCTTCCTCCTCACCATCCCGCTCGCCCTCGTCCTCATCGCCTACCAGATCTACATCTCCTTCCACTGGGACTTCTCCGTCATGAAGGCCGGGGGTGTCGTCGCCGCCATCTACCTCTGGGGCTACGGCCCCCCGCTCCTCATCATCTACGTCCAGACCATCTACGGCTGGGCCAGCCCCAACGAGGACAAGGCCCTCATCCAGCAGCGCCGCCAGCGCGGCGAGGTCATCAACAGGGAGCTCGGCATCGTCACCAGGCCGGCCTGGTGGCGCCGCGTCCGCGGCGAGCACCTGCACTCCCTCAAGGACAAGATCGCCAACAACGTCAACGAGATCGGCGGCGGCAGGCGCAAACCCGCCGACGGCCCCGCCGCCGACCCTGAAGACGGCCTCTCCCCCGCCACCGACGGCATCGAGATGGGCACCCTCCCAGGTGGAGCTGGAGCTGGAGCCGGAGCTCGAGCCGGAGGCCGCGACGCGCACCTCAACCCGCGCATCGACCGGGCAGGCGCGCGCGGACCCCCAGCACTACCCCCCGTATCCTTCCCAGCTCGCTACGAGGGCAAGTCCGAGCAGCGCCACGCCGAGCTCATGGCCGAAGCCTTCGCCAACATGATCTTCCCCTCGACCCAGTCCCCCGCCGACGCCGCCCGCGCGGCACGCATCGCCGAGATCTCCAAGGACGGCCCGCCCCCGCCGTACAAGTACTCCGACAACGACGGCGCGGGGTCGTCCTCGCGTGTCGCCCGCCCGGCCGCGGCGCGCAGGGCCGGCAGCACGTCCTCGGCGGATTCTACGGACACGCCGCCGCAGGTCGTACGGAGCATGCTGGATGTGTAGTAGGCGAAGGGATATGGGAGCATGCCTGGGATGTTTCTGCCTGGGCGATATGACATGATGAGCGGCATGATGGAGCATGACGGGATGTGAAATGATTTACACGAGGTTTTTCTTTTGGTTTGAGGAGCTGCTGCATCGCGCAAGGGCCGGCTGCCCGAGATTGATGGGACGGCTTGCTCAAGACGCTTCATTGGCTGTTTGCAATCGATGGACGGCCCTCCAAGATGGATCAAGTCTGTCTGCGGTGGATAGAATGGATCTCCTGGATGCGGACATGACAGAAGCGACCCCTCCACCTGGTGGCATCTCAGAACGGCCCCGACGCCGGCTTCACACGGACAAGGGGGGCAAGCACGAAATCACAATAGAGTCTGTCGCCATGAAGGAACAGGATGCATACTCGCAGGATTGCGAGGAATTCTCCGCAGCGAACAGATCATTTCGTTTATTTGCAATGCGGTGTACTCCGTATACGTCGCCGGAATCAGATGATGACAACTATCGCAGGATTCGGACGCCGTGAAGTGAAAAGTCCCGAGCAAGTTCAAATACGTCCTATTGGGAAACTGTTCGACATGGGACAAACACGTTGCCGAGTGCAGAGCATTTCGAGAGAGATCCATCTCGCCAGGACCGGCGAAACGTGTCGCCAAGAATAGTCAAACAAGCGAAACTTCTTACAACCATCAAGAGCCCTTCTCAAAATCATACTGCCTCGTGATCACGATGCCTTGGATGCATCGGCATGACACATGAGCTTTTCAGGGGGAATTGTTCACTTCTCAGCCGCCCTCTTGATCGGTCAGGGACACCGAGCCCCTAAAACGGCGGCGATTCAACAACGACCTAGGCAGAGCTCCTATCCGAAGTAAACATGCAAACACAGCAATTTGGATCCCGATCCCGAATCCCTCGAATTCTTGATCGTTGCACGATGCCAAATCAATCCATTCAAAAGCACTCTAAGACAACATCCCACTGAGCACAGAACCATGCCCGATGATGGAGGCCATTTGGCGAAGATGATCCTCAGCTGCTGCGGAGCGAACATCGCCAGCAGGCCGCTCGCCACCTGCTGTCCATCCAGGCTCTCCCGCGCTGTACGAGTAATCCATACCAGGTCAGGATCTACCTATCCACCCGTAGGCATCCTCACATGCCACTCACGCAGGCACACGCCCACCCTGCATGCACGAGCAAAGTGCGGAGGACTCCGTACTCGGAACGTACCAGTAGTACTCCGTAGGAGGTACCTGGACGGACTCCGTCCTCGCAGATACTTGTACATCTTTTCCCCCGGAATGCACTGTCCTGCCGCATCTTCCACGCGGATTCCACACGGCTTCGACGCATACGAGCACAGCAGCGTATCCCGTCCAACCGGCGCCCTCTGTCGGATGACGTCACCGGCTGCAACCCAGGGGCCGGCCCCTCGCCGTCCTGGCACGGCAAGACTCGGGATCGGATCGGAGAGGGCCGGCATGGGCTGCGTTCCGGGGATGCCGCTTCCGCGGTCCCAGGTGAGGAACTCGAGATGGGATGGAAACGCGCTGGAGATGGCGGACGTGGAGTTCCTCGTGGGCGCGGAGTTAGTACGGAGTACGGAGGACTTGGCCGGAGCGAGGCGCGGGTACTGTTTGTTAGCCGGGTACCTGTGCGGAGGGGCCTGCCGGAAAATCGTCTGAATGTCGCGAATGGAGAGGTAGTATTGATCATCTCATGAGCCCATCGGGCGTCCCTTGCAGCTCGAGGGCCGTGAGCGAGACGCCGTGTTTCTAGATCGGCAGGGCATCAGGGGAGGTGTGTGCTTTGGGCGTTCTGCGTATCATACTTGTACTTCCGAATCTGATGTATCGACTGGAGACGTCGCACATGGAACCAGACGCACCGCAGATCGGGCAATGTGTTTTCGAAGCACTCGTTCTCGGTACCTGAAGGCATCATAACTTGACCTGGACTGAACTTCCTTGGCCTTTGCCCACGTGGTCCGCGCGATGCCAAGGTGGTCTTCTTTTCCCCTGTAGCATGAAGAAAATTGAGGCTCCTGACAAGGGGCGATAGGCAGGCCCGCCTCCTTGCCTTGACGGGCCATCACGTGAAGGCGATCGGTATGACAGGTTGCACGGCTAAGCTGAACGAGGAGTTCTGAAAGAACGAGCCAGAGAGACATGACGCTCTCATCATTGCCTTCTTGTCTGACTGCTCCTGAGGCAAGCGGGCCCCCCTGGGACACGTCGTGCGGGGTTCGGTCCCCTGAGACATGCTAGTGAGAGTTGCTGCATGACTTTGCGGTGCGCTCCGGTCTCGTGGTGGTATTCGTACGTGCTTGATTCTTCGATGACGGAGACGAGTACGACGGTTGGCACCTTGGGCATCGCACTTGCGTGCGCTCATTGCGCGAGAGGCCAGCATTGTGGATGGGACACAGCACCCGAGTATCGAAAGCATTCGCAAGATCCCCCGTGCGAGTTCTGAGTAGATCAGCGTCGCCGGAAGGCCCTCACGAAGCACTTGCTCAGAGCTACTAGCTTCGATTCGTGAGGAGCGAGATCCAGGATCAATGAAGCTCCATCATCGGATATGCATACAGATGCGAAAACGCACCTGCCTTCCTGTCTCTAGTACTCGCCATTTGACGACGAGGCCTGGTTGCGTTGCGAGATGCATGCCGGGCTCAGCAGGTAAGTACATGCCTAAATGGAGTGACGGCAGGCTTCTGGAGAACCGGGTTCTCTGCAGGTGTGGGCCCTGAAGGTAGCATCTTCATGTTGGCGACTCTGCGATGCAGCACGCACGCAGCGAGAGGGTCAGCGAGAGGGTCAGCGAGAGGATGTCGCGCTCGTGCGTCCCGGGCGTCGAGCGGAGCAGCGGCTGGATCGCTGCAGACCCGTGGGACAAGCGGATGCGCATCAGCACGAACGCACCATGTTCGATCTATACCCGCATGAAGACGGGCCCTCGTTTTGGGGGCTCCGTTCCAGGAGTCCCCGTATTTGCCGCGTCTGTTTTCCCAAGATGCAAGTCCAGATCCAAGTCGATCTGAGGAGAAGGACTTTGCTTGTGACGACGAGGATCCATCACAGCGCGTGACGTTGACGCAACAGATGCGCGCAATCTCGTTTCCGTCGACGAAGGACTCATTCGTGCATACTGCGTCCCGACGACGGGAGGCTGTGCTTTGTCAGATCCTGTTGCATCCGCGAGCTCCATCAGGCCCGAGTCGATCGCGATCTAGAACATCAAATCAGTCAGAATCGACGGTGACGAAAGAACGCGTCAAGCTGGAGCTTGGCCCAGGGACCTGGCAAGCGTTCCATTTCGAAGCCATTGCCTGATCCTTCCCTTAGCTCCCCTTGCTATTGTAAACACGCCTTTGCCCAAATTGTCTTGTGATTCTGCGCCACATCTGGGGTATTTTCACGTGCCACAGGGGTAATCCGTCGAGCCAATGGCTCCATGTTGACTACGGAGTACCTTTCCCTGCATCTCTCCTTGCTCTATAATAGCTATCGAGATGCGTATCAACAAAGACCGAGATGCGTATAGATGATTCGAACGAGAGCTTACTCGATGTCGTATCAGCCGGCCGATGCGTCAAGGGAATGGGCCGGAGATCCCCAGCCTGCATCGAAGAGTCTCCCTTCCCGGCGCCCAAGGTCATCCCGTTGTTGCCACGAGGGTGAAAACTCTTCACCTCGCGTGCCCTACTCCGTAAATCGTCTCAAGAATGACGGCGTCGCCGCCGAGTGGTCATTCCTGTGTCGAAGCAACGTTCGAGTCTGCTGGTGTTGAGCTCCGGCGTCGTGGACCAAAGAGCCCCAAACTTGCCGGCGCTAGGCAGATGGTAGCGGCGCAGAGGCACTTGGCAACGAGGGCTGTTAGCAGTTGGCCACCAGCAAGGCAATCCGGGGTAACATGTGAAACAGGCGGGTCTGACGGCATCGACAGGAGTATCGAGCTATTGGATGTTTGACGTAGGGATGGGGCTCGAGAAGCGCGCTATACTATGCATTCCTGTGGATGAGGACTCGTCCTCGTGGGAGAGGGAATAGCGACGGACGGAGTAGAGAAAGAACCTGTTGAGCCTCATCCCCAGGGCCGGTCTGCGCCCTTCCCGAGCATGAGGGTGCATGCAATAAAAGCATGGAAGAGGGAGGTCATCGGCATGAAGCATTCCAAGGGTTGATGTCGGAAAGTCTGGAGTTTTTCTCTGCTAAAGAACTTTTCTGAAATTCTTTTTTTTGGGGGGGGGGGGGGAGAGGCCAGCGTGGCCGACTTCTCCGTTCCTTCCTCGCCCCCCAAATTCAGGGAATCTCGCGGCCCGAGGGAGCCCGGGGAGCTCCTGCCGTACGTGATGCTCGCCCGCGCCCCGAGCAAGGCATTGAGAGAGGGAAGGACCCCCCGACGATACTCGGTACATCATACAGGGCGACAGGTGCTGGTAGCGGTGCATCACCCCAGGCTGTCTATCGGCTCGCCCACCGGACGCCATGTACCTGGAGCCCGCATGGTGCTAACGCTGCGCAGGTGACCTTGTGCCTTACCTCGTTTGACCCCTTCCCCCAGGCTCCTTGCCCCGAGTTCCTCTTCCCTGCGCGGAGGAGAGCCTGCATGTGCTTGAAGCGGAAGGGGAGGGATGGAGGGGGGAATGGGCAAGCGCAGGTCCTCTCACATCGGGGAAGGCACGGGGCACGGAGGCGTCAGGCAGGAAGGTGCTAACGAGGAGAAGGGGGGGGGGGGGGGGGGGGGGAGGGGGGGGGAAGGCGAGAGGGGAGAGAGGAAGGCACGGCGGCGGCCTGGATTGCGCCATCGCCTGTCACTGAAGAATCCATAGATGGATGGCAGAAGTTGGTGGCAGAAGCTGGTGGCAGAAGTCTGTGGCAGCAGGTGATTCCACGGCCCAAGGCTTGACAAGTGAGGTCGAGGGGGGCAAAGGATGGTGGATGGATGGATGAACCCAAGAGCCGAGCTTCGGCAGTGGACTGAGTTGTGCCTTTTCCTGGACACCAACATTAACCCCCCCCCCCTCTTCAACGCCCTCCTTCCCTGATCTCCCCATGGGGCCACGAACTGGAGGGCGGTGCTATCGAGGCGTCGCCCCGAGACGGGCCCTGCTAGCCCAGCGCATGTTCCTGCCCAAACTTGATTTTTTGCCTCTCGGTAAGAGAAACCCTGAGTCATAATCATGTTGTTTTCCCTCCTTGGGCCTTGCCTTGGGCCTCGCCTTGGGCCTTGCCCTAACGGCCGCTGGAGGCGTCTCGCCCCTCTTCAGAAATTGCTGCTCTCTCTCTTCCTCCGTTGCCTGTGGTGTCCTCCAAGTAAATGTGTCGTCCTCGCAAGAAATGTGTCATCTTGAAGTGACCAGGATGGTGCTCGGGGGGGGGGGGAGGGGAATTCTCAGCAAGGCCGCCACTCGAAAGGGCGAGCTGGTGATCAATATGCGGAGAGGGGGGGGGGGCATGAGCCCGTCTTACCCATCCTCCGTACGATCCGGGAAAGGGGCGCGGTGGATGCGGGATGTCGGTAGGGAGGTCGGAGGACGCAGTACGCAGTACGGAGTACGGAGCACAGGATGATGGATTTCGAGTGGGGAGGAATCAGGTATCTTCATCCTCTGCGGGAATCGTCAACTGGACGGCCTCGCCATCGCCCTTTGGACCCCCCCTTTTCCTGCGTACCAGTAGAGATCGCTGGAGGGGGTCCCGGGGATCTTGCTTCGATGTGTGAAGGGTTGACCCGGCCATGACATCAACGCGATGCAGAGCTTGCCAGTGACAGATGCCGAAGGGGCACACATACTCGCAAGATTCCCATATGCAACAGCGATTCTACTCCGTAGCATCTCCAGATATCGCATGTCATCCGTGCCGTACGCAGTACTAGTACGTATGCACGTCGTTACGGCCGGAGCTCTCGCACTCGTACGGAGTACTTGTGCTCGTGCTCGTGCTCGTACGAGTACGGGCGCCTCCCAGTCCAGACAAGCCCTGCAACAGGCATAGTGCTGCTCTGTGTACTCCGCATGTCTGTCAGAGCCGGGAATGGTGGGCTATTGGTGGCACTTCCTAGACCCGGGACTGCGGATTCGATGGAGTCACGGACGGAATGTTGGATCGCGAAGTTCAGAAAGGGCACCAGACGAAGGCCGAATCTCCATCCAGATGGCACCTGGGATACGGGTAGTCGGACCTGCGTCACACAAGATGATCTTGTACTCGCACAATCCCCCCTGGTTCAACGACTTGCCGATCGAGATGGATCGTTTCTGAAACCGCCCTGGAGTGGTGAACTTTGTCGACACATCGTTGGCCGCGGCAGATGCAGAGACGTCTTGGCATCCATTGCTCTCACGAGTACTCCGTACGGAGGACCTGTGCTCGTACTTCGTTTGTACTCTGAAGTTGTCCATTCGTATGCTCCGACACACTCCTCCGCGCATGGACATCGGAGAGGCTGAAATCTGCCAAGTCTCCCGTCCTTGCGCGAACGGGTGGAAGGGCACAGCGCTGGTGCCAGCAAGTGGCTGGATCCCGCGAGCACTGGTAGGATGCCCTCTTCGTTGGCTTCGAGTCCTCAGTTTCAGCAGGGCTTCGACAAAAGGCCTCAGCCGCCAGCCCCGAGCGGGGCAGGAGATCCATGTACGGATTATCTGTATTTCATCAACTCTCGCTGCTCGTGCTTCGTACTCGTACGAGTACCCGTACCCATACCAGTACCTACCTGCACGAAGTTTTCTGGCCTCCGTACTCTGTACCTCGTACTCGTACAAGTACCCAGCTGTCCAAACTCCGCAGGACCATCGTCATGGGTAGCCTGGTCGCGGACGAGCGCTCTGTGTCTGGAAGCTGGCGATCCCCTTGAACGTCCCCTTGAGGAAGCCGGCTGCCTGCTAGGAAGAGAGGGGCCGAGTCGCGCGAGGCACAAGGGGGGGGATGCTTGCGCACGGACGCACATCCGCGTCTTTTCTCTCTTGGCGCGGGTGCGTTTCGAAGGGGCATGAATGCGCCAGGGAAACAGGCACGGAATCGAAAACCCGCTGGAGCGCAACGAGGCACATGGACGCTCGCTCCATACTCCGTACTCCGTACGGAGAAGTCGTTGCGGTGATCGGCGCTCTCTACCACGGCTGCCCCTGACCATCGGCGAGGGGGGAGGAGGAGGAGGTGGTGGTGGCTGTTGCCCCTGCGCTTCTCCCTCCTCAGCGCATGTTCTGAGGAGCTGGAGCGGTTTCACGAGGACACACGGCGCCCCTTCGAAGTGCTGCACAAAGGATCCATGAACGGATACATGTCCGTACGAGTTCTCGTCCTCGCACGGAGGATGATCTTCTCGAGCAGGCGGGCTGGCTATTTCCAGCGCGGCCGGGTCCCTGCGGGATCATCGGTGCCCTGCCGAAGCATTTTCAGCGCATGTCTCTCTTCTCTGCGTGCCTGGCTGCACGCACTTCGTACGAGTACGAGTACATACTCTCCCCACTCCGTACATCTAGTACATACTCCGTACTAGTTGTAGTATTCCGTACTCGTATTCCGTACACTGTACGGAGTAATAGGACCTTACCTGCTCGTCCTCCAGCCTCTGCGTATTGTCCACCCACAGGCGATCCCCAGAAATCATCCGATCCCCAACATCACGTTCCCCACGGGGCGCCGAGTCGGCATAAACCTGCTGGAGGCGCTCGATCTCGCGGCGGGAGGTTGGATGGATTCAGTCTGTGATGGATCCGTCTCGACTAGACCGCGTGCTAGAGGGCATCGCCGAGGGCCACATATCGATCCATCCATCGCTTCGAGCAAACCACTGGACCCCAAGCCACACCGAACAGCTTCAAGGCCCGACTTGTGACTGCGCACTCCGCACTCTGCGCTCTGCAATCCATCAACTCCATGGAATGCCCTCAGCGCACGCCACGTGCACTTACAGCACAGCCTCTTCCAGCTGGAGCTGTCATCCACGGCACTGCGCAGGGTACTCCGTACGCCGTGCCTGTATCCAAGTTAGTACGAGCTCGTACTCCGTAGTTGCACTCGTACTCGTACGAGTACAGGCAACAGATGGATGGATGGATGGATGGATCCTCACCTGCATCCCCTCTTCGTGCATGCCAGCGCCCAGGCACTCTGACTCAGAAGACGACGATGGATCCATGGATTGGATGCCTCCACCCCGTCAACGTGCATCCCTCCGTCCACGGATCCGCACGTCTCCAGTGCGCGTCGGATGTGCTCGTACCTGCTGTTGGTTGACGCCCATGACATCCACGGATCCTTGTGCCTGTAGCTCGTCTGCCCGTACCTGCGGGACGCTGCCCAGCGCTTCGCACCGAGGAAGAGCACATCTGAATTCTTCCGGCGACTGGATACATCCAAATGGATATGGAGTATCGAACAGGAAAAGAGAGAAAATCAAGAATCCATACATTGATCAATCCATCTCCTCATGCGAGAAGCTGCCTCCTCCTCACAGCCAGAGGCATCCAGGCACTCTCTGGAGAGCTTCAGCACCGCCAGCTGTCCTGGCCTCGAGCTGCTTCTTCGACCGGCCCTTTTCCCCCCTCCTCTCCCCTCCTTCCCCTTCCTCTCCCAGTGCCCCAGTGCCCCAGTGCCCCTTCCCCCTCCCTTGCCCCTCGCTGCCCCGAGCTTTTTTTCTCCGTTCAGCAAGTGCAACGGAGCTCATTCATTCACTCATCCATCTCTCCATCCCTCCTTCCTTTCTTCCATCCACCGTCGTCTCCTCTTTCCGAGTGAAGTTTTCCCGGGCTCCTTCCTTGATTTTGTGGCCACTCGCCTCCACGTTCGACAAAGTACGAGTAGGTACCTCGATCAAAGCCTCAGAGCGAGGGTCCCCTCTCCATCCCCCCCTCTTCCTCCTCTGTCCCCCAGGCGCCCCCCCTCACCCTCCACTACCATTTCCTCCCGCCCCAGCACAGCAGTAGCTCCGGCATCACTACAAGTACAAGCACCACCACCATCCGCAATTAGACTGGCACCGGTGTTGGCGTTGAACCTGGCACTACCAACTGCCTGGAATGTACGGAGCGCTGGCCTGTCCTCCAGACTTGTTTTGTATTCAGTCTGGTACTTTTACGGAAGAGCACGGAATAGAGGTTTTGAGGTATGCACGGAGAACTCCCTACGTCCATATTGACACTCCGTACGGAGTAGGTACTCCGTACCAGTGTTGCGTTCATTGGATGCAGATGCAGATGTCCCGAGGCACTTCCACGGAATCCTGGAATTCCCTGCTGAGCTGCTTTCTCGCTCGCTCCTGCGGTTCCTGCTCCTCATCTGCCCGAGCGCCTGCCCATGCGCGCCCAGAGCGGCGGCCTTGCATCGATCCTGCCTCTTTACGCAACCAAGCGCCAGAGGTACGGAGCACTTCAAGACTGCACTCGTACTATCTACCTAGTAGTACTCCGTACTGGTGCTTGTACTCGTAGTACTACTACGGAGTAGGTACTACTATGGGCACAACAGTATTCGTACCCTGCCTCCGTTCTCCTGCATCTTGCCTCCTCTCGCAGAACCACATCCGCATCCGCCGCTATGCCCAACCAGGAAGTACCTGTCGGCTCTTTGACGGGCTTGGCCGGGGCGAGTCGCAGCTCCGAGCATATCCCCCCCCCCCTTCCCCCCTCCAGCGTTTCTCCCACGGGATTTCCCTCACAGGAACCTCTGCCTCGACCAGCCTCTAGGTACCTGCACAGGCCCCCCTCCCGAAGTAATCAGCGCAGGTACCCTCTAGTGCCAGGCGTCGTACATGCCATATTGGGAAGACGCTGGCCTCCGTGCTATCCTTCCTTCCTTCCTTCTTTCCTCTCGCGTTCGTGCTCGCACTCGGACGAGTACGAGTACGAGTACGAGTACCGGCGCCTCTGTCTTCCGTGTGTTCCTTCCCCCAGTGCTCCCTCCAGCAGCAAGGGCCTCTTCGTGCTTTCCACGCTCCGAGCCCAGCTCTTCCCATCCGCGGAGCACGAGTACCCGGTACGTGCCTCCTTCCCGGAGAGAGCTCGCATCCCGAGTCCTCCATTCATGCCGTTCCATGGCTCCTCCCTCGACTGAATACGTCAAGAACAGGTTTCAAGTGGATATTGGAAAATGCCAAAGGAAATCAAACACGACCGTTTGGCATCACATCCACTTTCGAGCTGCTACTTGTACTCCGTACGAGCAGTCAAACCACCACGAAGAATCTACTCCATCAATCTAGATGCCTTCTAGTGCTCGTGGCCCTCCCGGATGTCCCTGAGCATCCATTGCATTCTGCATTCTGCATTCTGCATATTTGCATGTGCCCTTGCCTCTAGTGGTCACAGTATACATAGACCGTAGCGTCCATCTTCGCCTCTTCCCCATGACTCCTCGAATCTCTCCATTGGTCATCCATCTAGACGCTTTTTCGCCTCCTCCTCCCACCCCCCCTTTCCAGAAAGACTTCTTCGACCTGCTCCAGCCTCTGCTCCAGCCTCTGCTCCAGCCTCTGGAGCCAGCAATGCCGTCTCGCTCTGCCAGATTCTCTTTGTCGCGCCTCATCTCTGCATGATCCTCCCCCCCCTTCATCCCCCGCCATACGCCGTACCTTGCCTTAATACGTCCCATCCTCTTTCATACCGACATCATATACATACCCTTACACCCCCCCCC
>NIGD01000001.1:5041002-5051559 GCA_003055185.1 Escovopsis sp. TC
GGGGGTGGGCGTGGCCGGGGAGGGAGCCGGGGAGGGAGCCGGGGAGGGAGCCGGGGATTTGGCCGGGAAGGGATCCGGGGATTTGGCCGGGGATTTGGACGGGGCCGGGGCCGGGGACGGCGAGGTGGAAGCCGGCGGTGGCGGTGGCCTCGAGGCGAGCGCGCTTGGCGGCCTTAGCGGCCTCAGCGTGCTTGTTGGGGGGCCCGCGGCGCTTCGTCTCGCGGTGGTAGGTGCAGTCGACGCCGAGCTCGCGGCAGGGCTTGCAGGGGACGTTGGAGTCGTCGCACTTGACCTTGCGCATGCTGCACATGTCGCATGCGCGTCGGAGGCGGGTGAGTTTTGGGTTGATGGTGGGGTCGCGCATGACGCCGACGTTGATGGGGACGCCTGTGGCGAGATGCGGCGAGTGGGATTGCTGGTGGTGCTGTTGCTGGTGGTGGTGCTGTTGCTGCTGGTGTTGATTCTGCTGCTGGTGTTGATTCTGCTGCTGGTGTTGATTCTGCTGCTGCTGGTGTTGATTCTGCTGCTGGTGTTGATTCTGCTGCTGGTGTTGATTCTGCTGCTGCTGGTGTTGTTGTTGTTGTTGTTGTTGTTGTTGTTGTTGTTGTTGTTGTTGTTGTTGGTGCTGCTGGGATACTTGCTGAAGGGAGAGGTCGACGACGGGTGGTGGGGGCGTCATGGAGGAGGAGGCGGCAGCAGCAGCGGCGGCGGCGGCGGCGGCAGCCATGACGTTCTGGCTCTGGGCGACGGCCTCTGCGGCTGCGCTCTGGAGGGGGTGATGCTGGGCATGATGGTGGTGAGGGTGTTGTTGCGGCGATGGCTGCTGTTGTTGATGGTGATGCTGGTGAGGTTCTTGCTGCTGATGAGGCTCTTGCAGCGCCTGCTGGCTCTGGATAGCCTCCTGGGCGGCCTGGGCGGCGTCACTGGCGGCCTGGAGGATCTCGAGGCCGTTGCTGGCGTAGACGTGGGCGGCGGCGGCGGCGGCGGCGGCGTGTTCGTGTTGGGAGGGCAAGCCGGGCGAGTCGGGCGCGGGCGCGGGCGCGGGGGAGGACGAGGAGGGCGAGGAGGGCGAGGAGGGCGAGGAGGGCGAGGAGGGGGAGGAGGGCGAGGGGTGCTGTGCTGGCGGTGGAGAATCCGACATGGTCCTCTTTATATGCATCCCGGGCCTGGGACGTCCCGAGTCGTGCTACTGCCCGTGGTGGTAATATGGATGGATTTGTTTATTCCAGCTGGGACGCCGTCATTCGTCGTCGCGATGGCTGATCGTCGGCGGATTCCCGGATCGGATGTTTTTTTCTGTGTTGAAGCGAAGTCGAGCCGAGAGGGAGTCTGGGAAGATGGTCTGGCATCCCGACTTGGCGTTTCTTTTTCACGTCGCTCTCCTGGATCAGGGATTCCCGCTTTCGCCTGGGGGATCTTGATTCGCCCGATGGAGAGGCTCGATGGAGAGGCTGGATGGGGAGGCTGGATGGGGAGGCTGGATATCCCGTCCTCGCACGAGTGCGCAGGAGATGAAGAGAGGCCTGGACTGGAGGAATGCCGGGCCTCGATTTCCTCGCGGTCATGGGACTTGTCACGTGAGAGGGCCCAGCTTGCCAGCGAGGAACCCTTGGGCATCTCCAACCTCCATCACGGCCGGGCTGCCAGGTGGCGTCTCCCAGAAGCATCGGAACGAATGGATGCAAGAGGTACTACTCCGTATACTCCGTAGATCTTGGCATCCAGGGCACTTTCATCATTCCAGGGACAGCGTGCTCAAAAAATGCAGGAAAAAAAAAACATACAACAGCCGGTGTTCGCTGGTGGTCACCCACCCAACTACTAATCTGCCGGTCAGTGGCTTATCTATGGGGGAGCGGACGGGACCCCGAGTTTTCCACTGCCTATGGTCGTATGTGATGGGATGTTGATGGAGTCTGACTATATGGAGTCACGGAGTATGGAGTATCAGATGCCCCATGATAGAGCCTGTGGGATGCCACTTCTCGCAGGGCGCAGAAGTAAATATCGCAAGGTTTGCAGGTTCACATGTCCGGTAAGAGAGACGTAGAGCTCCCATGTCTACATGTACGGAGTAGGCAGTACGGAGTACGGAGTACGAGTATAGAGTTCTCATGGTCGCAGTCCTCCCACTCGGCCGAGACGAAAGTGCGAGTACTCGTACTCCGTGAATATGCTCAATGACGGCCAGCGTCAGTGGCACCTGTCGAGAAATGACTCAACACCCTCGGCGAGATTCTCCGCGCCCGTGAGCATTTCCCCTCATGGGCGATGCAGTCCTATCGCCGCCCTTGCGACAGCTTTTCCCTCCCACGTTGACAGTCCTATGGACGTGCTCGGATTTCTCCAGGGTCAGGATGATGTCGAAAACGGCCCATGACTCCAAGATCGGCCCATGATGGGGCGGCAGGGTGGACAATCGTGGGAGGACTGGCATCATGGTGTGATATGCATGCAAAGTACTCCGTACGGAGTACATCGTGCGGAATCGACCTGCTCGGAAATCGGTTCTCGATGATTTGGCAGAGGTGGGCCCAAGTGCGGACGACTCTACGGAGTACTCTCGATCTACGAGTACTTAGTACTACTCCGTACAAGTACTACGAAGTCCCTGGTGTCATCTTCTCCTCGATGTACCGCGGAGGTATCCCCTGGCTGCGTCCCATTCGCGGCTCTTACGAGGTCCCTGATCGATGCCCGTCCATTGGCCCCCTCTTGCCCCCTGAACAGCGGTTCCCTAAGCGGAGGGACCTCAGATCGGGGTGCATCCATGCCGTTCATGTGGAGGCCCTGCCATGGAGGATTCTCAGGACCGGTGCCAGCTCCGACTCGTTGTCGTGCCATGATGCTCAGAGGGCCAGACTCAGGGGCAGAGGACGCAACGGCGCGGTACTACAGGTAGTAGTACTCAGTACTCCGTACCTGAGGGGGACTTTCTCCCGTCTCAATCTGCCCGTGCGTTGAGGTACTAGTAGGTAGTAATAGTAGCTACTAGTAGTAGTACTCCGTACTAACCTATACTGTGTAGGGAGTACGGAGTACAATTCTGCACATCCTGCTGCAGAGTGACCTTCCGGTCCCCAGGGCTCTCATCCTTGCCGGTCCAGACTCGGGCCTTCCCCAGGCGGAGGCCTTGTACTCCGTACCCCGTACCTCCTCATGGTGTGCACCGCTGTCGGTACCTCTGTGCACCCGGTTGCCCCTCCCTCGTCCGGTGGATGGAGTCGGTAGTCTCCTTCCCCCGTAGCGAGTCTTTCCTCGCAGTGCTCGTGCTCGTACTCCGTACTCCGTACTCGTACAAGTACTCGGAGTAACTTGCACCTTCACGGAGAAGGTCCCCTTGCCCTCCCTCCTTTCCCCCCTTCCGATACTCCATCCCCCTCTCTCCTTCCCAAGACCTCGGCGGTCAACAAACGCAGCAGCAGCGCCTCGTCAGCTCCTTCCTTCCATCTCCCCCATCCTTTTGCGTTTCTCCTATTTCCCCGATTTGCCTCGTCTATGCCTTCACGAGCGATTTCGTCTTCTCCAGCATCATCACCACTCCATAGACGGCGGAAGAAGGCCAACGACCGAGCAGTATCGCTTCCACGGGACACCCGACGTCCGCACCGATAGGAGACCTCCAGACGCACCGACAGCATCATTTACTACCGCCACTTGCTCCTACTCGCTCGTACCTACATCTGCGACGACTTCTTCTTCATAGCTCCTCTTGCTTCTTCTGCTTTTCCTCCTCTTCCTCCTCCTCCTCCTCCTCCTCCTCCTCCTCCTCCTCCTCCCCGTCCTGCTCCTCCCCCCCCCTTCCCCTCCTCTCCCCTCGAGCAGCCAATCTCCCCCGCTCCCACCGCACAATGACTCGCCGCGAGTCCCTCTCCGACATCCGCAGCTCCCACCCCGAGCTTGCATTGAGCGGAAACATCATCTCCGCCACCTTCACCATCCCTCATGCCCTGACCTACCGCAAGGGCGGCGACTGGGTAAGTTGCTGAACCCCCAGAGGTTTTCCCTCTCTCCTCCCCCCCCCCACAGCCCCCCCTCCCCCCCCCCCCCGCCTCCCCCAAGGGCGGCGACCGGGTAAGTTGCCGAACCCCCCCAGGTTTTCCCCCCCTCCCCCCCCCCCCCCCATCCCTCCTTTTATCTTTTGCCCTTGTACATGACGCTACACAGCGCGAGGCATGGAGACCCCTCGTGTGTCCATCTCAGGCCCCTCGTTCATACTCGTACATGCGCGCGCGCGCACACACACACACACACACACACCATACACATACACATACACTCCCCCGGGGCACACCCCTTTTGTGGGGTGTAGGATCCCTCTGTGAAACGCCTGTGCTGACCTCGGGCCCCTCCAGGACCTCAAATCCCGTCGCGGCCAGTCCGCGCTCATCGACTCCCTCGCCCACCTGTCCTCCGAGGCCACGCCATGGAACCACCAGGTCGTGGCATGGACGGGCGAGATCGACTACCCATGCGACGCGCTCCCCACGCCCGACAGCGAGTCCCCCGCGCCCCCCGCCGTCGTCGCCGCGACCTCGCACAATGCGCTCTCCGCCCCGGTCCCCGTCGATGCCACCACCCGCCTGCCCACCCCTCCCCCCGTCGACGGCCTCTGGGTACCGAAGCATGACCAAGACAGCCTCGAGAGTAAGCTCTCCACCGACAAGACCATCCGCACCGTCCCCGTCTGGCTGTCCGACGTGACCGAGGCCTCGGACGAGGGCATCATGCTCAAGGACCAGACCCGCTGGAGGAGATACGCCGAAAACGACCTCTACACCCTCTTCCACTACAAGCAGCACGAGCCCTCGGACGGGCGCAAGGAGCGCGCGCAGTGGGCCGACTACTACTGCATGAACGAGAAGTTCGCCAGCAAGATCATCGAAATCTACAAGCCCGGGGACATCGTCATCGTCCACGACTACTACCTCATGCTCCTCCCCAGCATGCTGCGCCAGCGCGTGCCCAACATGTACATCTCCTTCTTCCTCCACTGCCCCTTCCCCAGCAGCGAGTTCCTCCGCTGCCTCCCGCGCCGAAAGGAGGTCCTTGAGGGCGTCCTCGGCTCCAACCTCGTCGGCTTCCAGTCCTACAGCTACTCCCGCCACTTCCTCAGCTGCTGCACGCGCATCCTTGGCTTCCCCTCCGACACCCTCGGCGTCGACGCCTACGGCACCCGCATCCAGGTCGGCGTCCTGCCCATCGGCATCGACGCCGCCAAGGTCGAGAGCGCCGCCTGGGCCCCCGAGGTCAACGACAAGTACGACATCCTCAAGAAGATGTACGAGGGCAAGAAGATCATCGTCGGTCGCGACCGCCTCGACAGCGTCCGCGGTGTCGCCCAGAAGCTACAGGCCTTCGAGCGCTTCCTCGACATGTACCCGGACTGGCGGGAAAAGGTCGTCCTCATCCAGGTCACCTCGCCTACCAGCGTCGAGTCCGAGAAGGAGGACCCCGAGAACAAGATCGCGAGCCGCGTCAACAAGCTCGTCATGCAGATCAACGGCGAGTACGGCAGCCTCGGCTTCTCCCCCGTCCAGCACTACCCCCAGTACATCACGCAGGATGAGTACTTCGCGCTGCTGCGCGCCGCCGACATCGGCCTCATCACCTCGGTGCGCGACGGCATGAACACGACGAGCCTCGAGTACATCGTCTGCCAGAAGGAGGGCCACGGGCCCCTCATCCTGTCCGAGTTCAGCGGCACGGCCGGCAGCCTCAGCGACGCGATCCACATCAACCCCTGGGACCTCAACGGCGTCGCCGAGAAGCTCAACGCCGCGCTTGTCATGTCCGCCGACGAGCGCGAGACGATGCAGACCCACCTGTACGAGCACGTCACGACGCACAACGTGCAGTCCTGGATCGGCAAGTTCGTGCGCAAGATCCACACGGTGCTGGGCGAGTCCAAGACGGCACTCGCGACCCCGCTCCTCGACCGCGCCCTGCTGCTCTCCCGCTACCGCGCCGCCGGCAAGCGCCTCTTCATGTTCGACTACGACGGCACGCTCACGCCCATCGTGCGGGAGCCCAGCGCGGCGGTGCCCTCGGAGCGCATCATCCAGTACCTCAGGCTCCTCTCGGCGGACCCGAAGAACGCGGTGTGGATCATCTCGGGCCGCGACCAGGAGTTCTTGAAGCAGCACCTGGGGCACATCTCCCAGCTGGGCTTCTCCGCCGAGCACGGCAGCTTCATGCGGGATCCAGGCTCCGAGGAGTGGATCAATCTGGCCGAGACGCTGGACATGGGCTGGCAGGCCGAGGTCATGGAGGTCTTCCAGAAGTACACCGACCGAGTTCCGGGTATGTGGTTTTTCACTTGCCCTTTTCTTGCCACACTCTTTTTGCACCCCTTCTCTCTAGTTCTCCCGCTTTCTTTTATCCACCCTTCACCCTCTTTGTTCTCCCCACTTTAGCTTTTTTTCTCGGACTTGAGACACCTCCAACAACTACATGAGGAAACCCGCTGACCTTTCCAGGCTCCTTCATCGAGCGCAAGAGATGCGCCCTCACATGGCACTACCGGCTAGCCGAGCCGGAGCAAGGCCTGCACATGTCGCAGGAGTGCCACCGGGAGCTCAAGGACGGCGTGGGGCGTGCGTGGGAGGTGGAGGTGATGCCGGGCAAGGCCAACATCGAGGTGCGCCCGACGTTCATCAACAAGGGCGAGATCGCGAAGCGGCTGGTGGAGAGGTACCACAACCCCGGGGGCGTGGCGCGGGAGCACGACCCGACGCCCGGCGCGCTCGAGTTCGCGCTGTGCTCTGGCGACGACTTCACGGACGAGGACATGTTCCGCAGCCTGAAGAGCGCGTCGGGGACGGTGCTCGAGGACGGAGATGTCTTCACGGTCACGGTGGGAGCGAGCACTAAGAAGACGCTGGCCAAGTGGCATCTCCTGGAGCCCGAGGACGTGATTGAGTGCGTGGGCCTGCTGGCCGGCGACGGCGGGCAGGGCCATCCGGCCAAGGTGGGCGAGGTCAACCTGGCGGCCTTGAGCGCGGTCGAGGGGCATATCCCAGAGGAGGAGCTGTAGATGACAGCAAGGTAACAACAAGCACAAGGACGACAATCACATTGACGACGACGACGACATTTCTTCTCCTTCTGCATCCAACATAGAGATCCTGGGGCGGTGAGATAGAGGCTGGAGGACCGTCTCGAGCAAGGGGGTACCTCGTACTCCGTAGTCAGCAGGAAGATCGGCGGATGACGACTCACGGATAGACTTTTGGATAGATGATGCGTGCATGGTACGGAGGATGTCGCAGGATATACGGAGTGAGCACTGCTACGAGTCCTCCGTACAACCAGCAACGGTATAACGGTGCGACAGAGGATACTTGGTATACTCTGCGGTACGGTCATGGAAACTTTGCCATGGGAAGCGAGGGCCAATCGGCATCTCGAAGCGTGGTGGGAGGAAGACGAGAAGGGGTCTTGTTTTCCAGATATGTGTGCAGCTTGGACATTTTCATAGCGAAGTAATTTTTCACGACATAGGGAGTACAGAGTATGGGGTCAGTATGTACTACGGGGGCCATGCTCGGTCTGGCAGTCCCTGGGCGCACCGGGGAATGTCTCGTGCATGGACCTGGTGACGGAGTACGGTGGACGAAGCGTTGAGTCATGAGGACGTTTATATGTCTATCGGCATGAGTGTGAAGCCGTCCTCTCAACATCGACGATGGCAGTTCCCCTGCCTGCTGCGCTGGACTCGGGAACCAACGGGAGGCGGCACATGTGCATGTGCGAGTACGGAGGGCTCGTACGGAGTACTCGTACCAGTACTGGCCGAGAAGGCGACTCGGAGTTCCTGCCGATGACGGAGCTGGACTTGCTAGCCTTGATCTTAGTACGGAGACCGGAGCAGTATCCCTCCGTGCTCCGAGCTCCGAGCTCCGAGCTCCGTGCTCCGTGCTCCGTACGAGTACGAGGACTCCGTACAGAAAGGCTGAGAAGCCACGACGTGATTCGCTCCTGCCGCGGAGGGTTCGGCATCGTGGGGCTTCGGATGGGATTCGGGCAGGCGCGACCGGAGCCGGGCCGAGGGACGGAGCGGGCGGATGACGTCATGCATTGGATGGGAGGGAAGGAGGGAAGGTGGGAAGGTGCAGGGGACTCGGAGTGCGGGAAAGGCGGCGGAATGGATTCCGCGGGGGAACGTCGTGTGAAGACAGAGCCCTGGAGGAGTCGAGATGGGCTGTTGGGGGGTGTCGAGGGGTCCCGTTGAGATCGGCTGGAAAAGGTCTACTGTCGAGAGGGTCTACTGGCGAGAGAGACAGAGAGTCGTTGCGGGGGACCGCACGAACGCAATGTGGGCTTGTGGGAACGACAAGTCACTACCCCTTGTACCAGTGTACCCCGAACGGCGGAGGGATTGTCAAGCACGGCTCCTGGGCCTCTTGGCGAGCAAAATGAGCCAGGCGTGCTTGCGTAGATAGCAATTTCTCATGGACTTGCGCGGGTCTCGTGTCTGAGATGGCCCCTCTGGCCAGAAAGTGAAGAGGACAACACCAAGGGCGAGGACACACAAAGGGCGGGAGGGTGGACACTGGAAAGAAGGAAACGCACAGATGTACGACGGACGGGGTGTCAAGGCAACAAGAAAGACACTTTTGGGGGAGAAACCAAAGCAGTTCCCAGGATCGAAATGGGAAGAAGAAGCACGCGGAGCCCAGGCTCCAGGCATATTCTTTCGCAAGCAGCAGCTGCTTGGTACGGAACCTCGCACTACAAGTACTAACCGTACTCGTCCTACTCCGTAATGCTTACACAATCCAGGCAAGAAAGAAAAGGCCTCGCGTTCCCGCCGAGGTTCCAAAGCCCAGCGCCCCGTAGCGCCGGTTCGGGGATACGCTAGATGCCGCGCGGCGGATGAGCGGCGCTGGGGCTGCGGAACGGGGCTCGGGATCTGCGTGGATGAGTCCCGGAACGGGTATGTACGAGCCCTGCGTATGGAGAACGAGGAGCGTCGAGTGCTACTAGGAGTATTGGGTGCCGGGCATCTGCAAGGAGGATCGAGTGCTAGGCATCTGCGTGAGGCATGAATTGTAATGGATCTGTACATGTAGGATGGATGGTGCCTGCAGCGCCTGGGTGGATGTCCATCAGGGCAGATGCAGATGTCTATCGCCTTGGGGGTGGACGCCCATTACCCGGGTGGGGTGCAGACGTTCGTTGCCTGGGAAAGCGGTCGTCCATGCCTTGTCGGGTGTAGAGAGAGAAATGGTATTGCGAGAAGGCGAAGGCTCCTGGATCTTGTGCGAGGATAGCAGCAGGAGAGCGAGTCCGGTGCGGGAGCCACGGCGGTTGATGTAGGCCCGCAAGACAGACTGCTGCGTGCAAGTGCTGACAACAATGTCACTCCAGCTCACACAGGTCATCGACGGAGCCACGGAGACACAAGCACGGAGGAGCCCGAAGGAACTACGGCACAGGCACTACGGAGTACAACGCCCGGAATCCTGAGCGATCCGCTGAGCTACGCAGAGCGTTGCAGAGCGGTGCCGGATGGGCAGTGCCGGATGGGCAGTGCCGAGGTGGGCTGGCTCAAGGCAATGCCGAGGGATCGATCTAGCTCGGCTCTGCTGGCTCGGCTCTGCTGGCTCGAGTTCGTGCTGGCCCTGCCGGTTCTCCCCCCCCCCCCCCTCAAACTCCCCTTGCGAGTCGGCAAGTCGGCGGCGCCGGCTGGTCTTGGTCATAGAGGTCATGAGACGTGACGGTCTTGAGGCGGTCGTGGCTATGGTGCTGAACAATGGCTTTCGGTTCCGGTGTGGGAGTGTTCCGGCATGGGTCTCTGAGAGTACTATGTTTCGGTATGAGTTCTTTCACGCATGTGTCCGCATGGGTCTTTGAGCACCTCCCGAGTCATCCCCTGCGTGTGTGTGAGCATGTCCTGGTTCAAGTCTTGTTCATGACCTAGCATCCCCCTTGTGGTCCCTCCCAGACATCGGCCCGGCTGCCGCTCAATCATCCTGGGGCGTCTCGGCGTGGCATGGGGATCTTCGCGGAAGGAATGCGGGAGAGGTCCATCCACGGAACTGGTGAGGGGCTATGACGAGTGTTGAGGTCTGGAGCATGTCGAATCTATATATGAGCCGTCGTCTGCATTGTTTCGAAGAGGCCTGAAACCATGCCCTGTTTCCATCTACTCCCAAATGAACCGATCCCCCCTTTTGGGCAGCCCCTTTCGCCCCTCACACCCCCATCGAGGTCAACAAGAAGATCTATACACCTCTCGCTTGTCACACCGTTGACATACTCTGTTCACACCGGGACCTTGCAGACCGGCATTTGCTAGACGGCGGCCATGAGTGACAAACATTCCTGGTGGACGGTGCGCTTCGACCAGCAGGAGGCCGAGCACAAGGAGGCCGAGAAGCATGGCCTCGGCGAGAAGGTCCCATCCGGGCTCGACTACTACCCGCTCCCCCTCGTCACGGGGCAGTCCCTCGCCATGGGCGTCCTCGTCTCCATGGGGGGGTTGATGTGAGTCATCTCTGCGAATCGATCAGGAGAAGAGTTGCCGCCTCTCTCACCCCCCCCCCCTCCTCC
>NIGD01000001.1:5051584-5063073 GCA_003055185.1 Escovopsis sp. TC
CCCCCCCCCCCCCCCCCCCCCCCACCCCCGCGCCTGATCGACCAGAAGAAGAAGAGGACGAGATGGAGCGACCAAAACTGATGCTCCCCCCAGCTTCGGCTACGACACCGGCCAGATCTCCGGCTTCCTCGCCATGCCCGACTTCCTCCGCCGCTTCGGCAACGTCCACTCCGACGGCACCCTCTACTTCAGCACCGTCCGCTCCGGCCTCGTCGTCGCCCTCCTCTCCATCGGCACCCTCATCGGCGCCCTCGCCGCCGCCCCGCTCGCCGACCGCGCGGGACGCCGCCCCTCCATCTCCGGCTGGTCCCTCGTCGTCGCCCTCGGCTTCGTCGTCCAGATCTCCGCCGATCGTGCCTGGTACCAGGTCATGATCGGGCGCTTCGTGTCCGGCCTCGGCGTCGGCGGCCTGAGCCTCCTCGTGCCCATGTTCCAGGCCGAGACGGCGCCGCCCTGGATCCGCGGCGCCCTCGTCTGCGCCTACCAGCTCTTCATCACGCTCGGCATCTTCCTCGCCGCGTGCTTCAACTACGGCACCGTGAGCCACTTGCCCCACAGCTCGGCCAGCTGGAGGATCGTCATCGGGCTCGGGTGGGTGTGGACGCTCGTGCTCGGCCTCGGGATCCTCTTCTTCCCGGAGACGCCGCGGTTCGACCTGGGCAGGGGCCGGGTGGATCGCGCCAAGAGGACGCTGTGTGCGGTGTATGGCACGAGGGACGAGAACCACTGGGCGGTGCATACGCAGATCGAGGAGATGGAGCGCAAGCTGCGGGAGGAGGGGGACAAGGTCGGCAAGAAGAATGCCGGCATGAGGCACGCAGGCGCCCTCGCCGAGTTCGTGGGCATGCTGAAGGCCCCGCGCATGGCGCACCGCATCGCCCTCGGCATGGCCCTCCAGATGTTCCAGCAGCTCACCGGCGCCAACTACTTCTTCTACTACGGCACCACCATCTTCCAGGCCGTCCAGATCGACAGCTTCATCACCCAGATCATCCTCAACACCATCAACTTCGTCGTCACCTTCCTCGGCCTCTGGCTCGTCGAGCACTACGGCCGCCGCCGCTCCCTCATCGCCGGCGCCCTCTGGATGTTCGTCTGCTTCCTCGTCTTCGCCTCCGTCGGCCACTTCCTCCTCAACCTCGACGACCCGGCCGCCACGCCCACCCCTGGCATCGTCCTCATCGTCTTCGCCGCGCTCTTCATCCTCGGCTTCGCCACCACTTGGGGCCCCATGGTCTGGACCATCCAGGCGGAGCTGTTCCCAGGGCGCTACCGCGCCAAGGGCATGGCCCTGGCCACCGCGAGCAACTGGGTGTGGAACTTCTGCATCGGCTTCTTCACGCCGTTCATCACGCGCGCCATCGACTTTCGGTACGGTTATGTCTTCGCCGCGTGTAATCTGTGCGCGGCGGGGATCGTGTACTTCTTCGTCATCGAGGGCAGGGGGCGCACGCTCGAGGAGCTCGATTCGATGTACCTCGAGGGCGTGAAGCCATGGCGCAGCGATGAGTGGATGGCTGCGCCGCCGCCGCCGTCGTCGCAGCAGCGGCAGGATGGCAGCGGCACGCGTAAGTCGCGGGCTGGGCTTGGGCTGGCGCCGGGGCCTGAGCTGGAGTTGGATGGTCCGGAGCCCGAGGAGGACGGGCTGGAGGTGACGACGGACCATCGCGAGGAGCCTTATCCCACGACAGGTGCAGACAAGGCGGTGATGTAGGCCGTGATGTGTTTGTTGATACGGCTATGCCCATTAGTAGTCCCTCTTATTTCTTTTCCATTCTGCCATCTCATGATATGAATACCCCGTTTCTATGGCCAATCTCAATATTTCCAGAAAGAGAATGAAGACTAGCAAGAAACGACATCAACCCGTGACAGGAGATCCTTCTCGCCGTGGGCAGTGGATGATCCATGAGCATTTGCAAGTCAGCCCTTTCTGCGTATCCTGATCTCTCCTACCACGAAGACCAATGGACATCACGATCCCGCACATTCCACGGCTCAGATGGATGAATACCGGAGGGGCGCATGGAGATCCTGGCCGCCAAAATAGCCAGGAGAAGAGGATCCTCTTCACGCAAAGATTGGCGCAGCCTCCGCCTCCAGAGCCACGAAGTACAGCTTCGTCTCGCCGCAGAGTATCATCCTGCCCTTCCCAGCAAACTGGAAGTTGGCGATGACGCCCGCCGTGAAGATCTTGCCGAGGAGTGTGCCGTGCGGGTTCCAGACGTACACGCCGTCGCCGCAGCCCGAGTAGACGTTGCCGCGGGAGTCGCAGTGTATGCCTTTTCTTGTCAGCAGCGAAGTTCAGAGGGGGAGGAGAGGAGGGGGGGGGGGGGGGGGGATTCAGAAACTTCAGACGATTATAATGGAAGATACGAGTGTGGATGTAATGGAAGATACGAGTGTGGATGAGGCCAACCTCATTGCAGACAGGGTTCAAGACTTTGGGAAGCTGCGCATCATGAAACATCCTCTGTAAAACGGTAGAGGGTCTTACCGTCGGGAACGCCGGTGCCTACGTAGGCGAACAGGGAGCGGTGATGGAAGGTCCCTGTTGGGCTCACTTCGTATCGATAGCTTAAGATGGTCAGCTAGTCATCTCCAGACGGCGGCATTCTCCCTCTGCTGCCCATACGGGGAAAAGAGGATCAGAGGTCAGGAGCCAGGCATGAGTGTTGAGCAGTGAGAAGTGGTTGCGGATAGGGTCAAAGTGTGAAGACTCAGTGATAAGCAGGAATTACTCGGAGGTAGATGTATGGGACTCAGGGGTAAGCGGCAGGGACTCAGAATAAGAGGTCAGAACTCAGGGGCGAGGACTTAGTAGGTAGGCTCACATAGATGCGGGCAGGGTGTTGTCATATCCCTTGAAAGCCTTGCTGGCCTCCGTGCTGGTGACGTATGCAAACCGTCCGTCCGGCGAGAACGTGATGCCTGCGCGGAGCATTCAGCGTAATGAAACCCCAGGGCGATGAAGCAGGGGCAAGGGTATCCGGCATGAGGAACCCGGTCTGGAGAACCCAGAACCAGCGTGGGAAGGCCAGTTCCAGAACCCACCATTGCACATGGCGACATCGTCCGCGACGACAGTGACGGCTCCCGTTTGCGGCCGAAAGCGGTACACCTGGTTCGGTAGGCCCGGCTTCGGGCGGAAGTCCTGCCAGAAGCCGTACGTCACGTCCGTGAAGTAGATGTCTCCGGAGCGCGGGTGCACGGCGACGTCGTTGAGCGAGTTGAACTGCCGCCCGTAGAAGTTGTTGATCAGGACTACCGGGGAATATCAGCATGAAGCACAGACATGGATGGAAGTTTGGGGGCAAGTGATCATCGTTGCATCGTTCATAGTTGTATGTTATCGTCACTCACCGGTCGTGTTGTATGGAGCGAGAGGGTTCATCATGTACAGTGCTGATGCCTCGTCGCCCATGCCCTCGCCTGCGAAGAGGATGTTTCCTTTGTAGTTCGTGCCCCCTGCGCTTCTGTATCAGCCAATGGACATATCAAAGGACAGTCTCGCTGGTGGATTCTTTCCGGAGTAATGGAGGCGCGTGGAAACGGGAGGAGAGGAACGCACCGTTGGGATTCAGAATCGCCGGCTCGGATCGCACGACCTCGATCTCGACACGCCCCCCTTCCGCCGCCGCCGCCGCCACGGCCTGCACATCATGCATGCTGATCTTCTGCACGATCGCCGACTTGGCAAGCCCCGTGCCCGCTGCCTTGGCGCCCGCGTTTTGCACGAAGAACACCTCGTCCGTGGGGGGATGCCTGTCCGCGCGTGCTCGTCAGTCTGAGTCTCATCTGCTTATCAACCTTCGCCAGCACGGCCAGAATGTTGCCCGTTCCAGATTAGAATTGGGTGAGAAGTGAATGATGATGCAGGGTGAAAAGAGTGGGGGGGAGTCGCTCTATTCGGGTGAGAAGCAAATGGGCAGAGGAAAGGAGAGGTGGGTCGGACATGAAGCAAATCTGGCTCACCACACCACCGCCTCATGAAAGAGCGGATCGGTATCCTCCTCCGCAATCATGACCAGCCGCGGCTCAGGCCCCAGGATGGCCAGAAAGTCCTCATGATAGACGTGGAAGGGCCTCTCCCTCAGGCTCTGGAGCGTCGACCCAGGGGGCACGAAGATCTGTCCGAAGAGCAGGCATTAGCACATGTGTTCCTTTCAGAGTCGATAGACTGAGAACGAGGCAACATGGCGGGGACCAAAGCCGAGACTCACCGTCTTGCCGTGAGAATCTTCCGGCGGAAGCACGCCAGGGACCACCGCGAACGATGCGGGATCCAAGATTTGCGCCTGGGCGGGCACTTCACCCGCCGCCTCGAAACGCACGTCCAGGCGGCCAAGGAGGCCGTCCATGCTCTCCACGCCGTCTGGGACCTCCATGGCCCCCATGCCCTCCTTACTCCCCATGGACCCGAGTCCCGCGCCCGTCGCCCCTATCGCCGAGCTCAGCAGCACCGCTGCCGCTAGCACAGCTGCTCTCATTGCACGCTTCTCACGCATGACTCGAAGTGTCCCTCTACCGTTGCGTGGACCAGATAACGCGAGGAGTGAAGAGGAGCACGTCCCGTGTCGTAGGACAGATAGGATAGAATCACAGTGGAAGTCGATGAACCGCTTGCCCTGCGGTGCCTCTCTTCGCTCTGCGGCGATCCAAATCACCCAAAGAGTGATGATCAAAATAGCCCCCGTGCCCCAGACGAGAAGCAGGACGAATAAATACCGCGCTCCTCGCACTTGAAACGTATATCTGCGAGGACGTCAGCTCCAATTCCCTCCTATCCAAAAATGAAAGTCGGAGGATTCGAGCTCTGCCTTGTTCTCTCGTCGCGGGCAAGCCTCCAACCACACGTACCTCCTTCGTGCTCTGCCAGCATACAGATATTGTTGCCGCCCCTGTGCAACACCAGAATCACACCTCGGGGAACGTGAGGCGGGCTCAACAAGGCAAGCCGTTGAAAGATCGCCGTCGCACGGTTGTCTAGTCGCGACGTAAGAACATCGACAAGGGTCGTCACAAAAAAGCTTGGCAAGGAAGACCGCCTGAAAGAAGACTTGAGAAGCCAGGCTGTCGAAGCAAGGCTCGCCAACTAACGAGAGGATCGTGCTCGTGGGAGCCGTAGATCGTCGACGGATCGGCACACGCGGACCTTCTCCGCCGTGATCCCCGCCCCCGCCTCCACCCGTGCTGACCGGCTGCAGGATCAGACTTGCAGGGTTTCTTTCTCAGAAAAAGTCCTCGTACCTCCTAGATTGTACTTTTATGCTCGTTCTGCTGCTCGTGCTCTTCACCTCCGTATCGTGCTCCTCCTTGTACCAGTACTCGGACTCGTTCTCGAAGCTGCTGCCAGGTCAATGCTCGTCTTCTTTCCCGCTTCCTTTCGCAAATCTGGCTAGAATGGATGGATCAAGGGATGACACACATATCCCCCGTCCTCGTCCTCGTGCTCCGCGTATCCCGAAGAAACCAGGATCTGCCTCACAATGTCGCCGCCGCTGCCCTTGTCGATCCTTCATCCTTCCATCTGATCATCCACCCGTCAGCTCAACTCCGCGTGGGAAGCTTCCAGAATCACAAAATCTTCTCTCGCGTTCGCGCTCGTGGACAAAGGGATCAAATTTCTACGTCCATAAGAGATGAAGTTTCCATCCGCAACCGGCACGCCAACTGAGGCACCGTCCGTCCATCACTCGTCGAGCTCTCGCAGCATCTCGTCCCTCTCCCCTTCCTCTCCCCTCTCTCCATCCTCTCCTTGATCTCACCAAAGAACAACTATTCTTCATCTCAGACACTCCAGTTTTCTTTTTCTCTTCTCCCGCAGCCATGCTCAAAGGGGGTATACCTGTCTAAGCCTTGATTGAACCTGCCCACACGGCGCCGTCGCACACTTTTTGGAAGCAAAAAAATGAAGATAGAACAACAAGAATAAACAAAGATAAACAGGAAAACAAGAAATTAGAATCGGGTAAAGAGTGTCAGAAGTGAAAAATCGGACAAAAGATTCATACTCATCCACGACTTCACCCGCCCCAGACCTGCCTTTCCGACCCCCGGTATACCGGATACCAATCCGTCAGCCTCCGAGATGCTTCTTGAACAGCTGGGCGATGTGACGAGAAGTAGCCTGGATCGGAAAGACAGGGGAGAGGTTCGGCGAACGCATGGAATGAGAGATGGAGGAATGACATCGGCGGGCAATGAAAGCTGTCAAGCAAGGAAAGACCGGGTATCGAGTACAGAACATAGTGTGATCGCGACAAAAAAAAAAGAGAAAAAAAAAAGAGAAAACAAAAAAAGAGGGGAAAAAAAGGAAGGGAAAACAAGGAGATGTGTAGGCGAGAAGAGGAAGAAAAGCGACGATGGGGGAAGGGGCCGAGAGAAAGATGTCTTGGGTTCCCTTCTCTTCTCGGTCATTTCCACTGGCCCCCTCATGCCGCCCAACGGCTCTCTGTCGACGGAGAAAAAGAAGTGAGTGTCCCTCTGCAGGGCAACACGTCTGGCAAGCAAGCTCGCTATAGTCTTCTCTTGCCCTGATGTGATTTCCATTCCGCCTTCGTCACTTTCATCAGCAGCTCCTCGTCCTTGATGGGGATCCACGACGTCAGCGCCTTCATCGCGTTCTCGAAATCCGCATCCAAAAGCACCTCGCCGAGGGCCTGAATGAGAGCGGCGCTCGTGGCGTGCAGGATGCTGAGTCCGCTGCCACCGCCGTTCGCGCACGGTCCGCCGGATTTCGACCCGGATAGCCCGCTGCTCGACGCAGCCGGTCGCTCATCCCCAAGAAGCAGGAAGATATCCCAGACCCTCAGCTGCGCGGGAAACGGGATCGACAGGTTGAACAACGTGAGGTACCATCGAGTGCCGTATGCAGTAATGTCAACGTTCAGCTCGGTCTAGAGACAGACGTGTTAGAATACAATGTGCAGCGAGGAAGGGATTGGGGGGTGGATTGAGAAGAAATGAGAAGAGAGAGAGAGGACTCACCAGTCTCTTGGCAACGTCTTTGTTAAGCCAGTGTTCCTTAAACTCCTTCAGTGCCGCCATGAGACCTTCGAAACCAGGCTTATAGAGATACCCCAATCCCCGGAGCTGCCACATGCGGACGAGCATGACGAAACACCGCTCCTCGTCGAAATAGCAGAGGAGGGTCGCCGCCAGCGAGGCCATGCCCTGCACGTAGCCCGTCTCTGGGAAGTAGAGCGAGAGGGAGTGCAGGACGCGGAAGAGGAGCCGCTGGCCGCCGCGATATCGCCTGCGGAACATGATGTGACGGCTGATGGTGCGGGGGACGTCCAGGTCGATCTGCACGTCGTCGGGCGACGGCTGCTCAAGCAGCCGATGGAACGAGGCGATCATCTCGCCCTCGCTGGGCAGTCCGCCGCGCTCCTCCGCGGACGCGGCGAGGAAGGACCACCAGGCTGTGGCGCGCCAGCGATCCGGGATGCCCTTCCACGTCCGCTCGATGAGCTTTGGGTTCTTGATGTCGAACTCAAAATCCATCCCCTGGCCCTGGGCGCCCTTGCGAACCACCTTGGCCATCTTGCGCCACTTCTCCGATCGCTCCCACTCCTTGTGCTTCAGGAATTCGGCGATCCTCGCGATCTCGGCCTCCTCGGCCGCCCCGTGCAGGTTGGGCGCCAGGGTGAGCATATCCCCGGCCTCGTCCATCCAGCGGCGGTCGCGGTTGTGGGGGAGCAGGTTGCCGGCTTGTCGCATGATGGAGCGGGAGGAGCGTATCGAGTTGGCCGACAGGCCCGAGTTCTGCGTGTTAAGCGATCGGGCGGAGATCTTCCTGCTGGGTGGTCTGCGCATGCTCGAGCTGGCGAGGTCTCTCTTGTCTCTCTTGTGGGAAACAGGCCTCCTTCGGGGCGACATGGAAGAGGAGCCGGCGGCGTCGGCCGGGTTGGAGCACTGGGAGCTCAGGCGCGGCACGGCGATGAAGCCGTAGCGGTCGACGTCGCCGCCTTCAACATTTTCCCAGTCCTCGAGCCCACCCGCCAATTCTGACTCGAATTTTGTCGCGTCGTTTCGATAGGCGAAGAAGCTTGTCGATTTGGGGATCGTCGCCGTCGTCGTCGTTGCCGTCTTGCCCGTCGTGCTGCAGGATTCGCGACGCATGCTGGATGAGTAGTTGCAGGTCAGCATCTTGCTGTCTCTGGACACGGCGCCGCAGCGATTCTGAAATAGCTTCAGAAAGGGGGCATGATGGCCGGGCAGAGAGAGGTGGAGGATGAGAAGAGTCGTACGGTTCTTGCGCCTCATCCTCGGACGGGGCCTCCTCGAGGGTGGGAGAGAGAGGCCCACTGTGGGACGAGCACCTGATGCCGTCCTCTTGCTGGTGTTGTAGATGTAGGTGTTGCGGCTGTTGTTGCTGCTGCTGCTGCTGATGCTGCTGATGCTGCTGCGAGGACTCGCCGACGCCGTAAAGAGCTCTCACCTTCTGGGACTCTTTTTGGGCTTCGCTGCGACGGGAGAGGACGAGGGCGGCGGCGGCAGCGGCAGCGGCAGCGGCGGAGCCGTCGTCAGAAGGCGGTGAGGAGATGCGGAGGGCGGCGGCCTGGATGGAGAGGGTCGCGTCGGTCGTCGATGCCGTGGCGTCATCTTGGGCTGCATGAGCATGAGCGTGGGCGTGGGCGTCGTTGCCGTCGGGCTTGGTACTCGTACAGTCCTGATCCGCCATGGTGGTCGTCGTGGCCGCGGCCGCCGCCTCCGCAGCAGCAGCAGCAGCAGCAGCAGCGGAGGCGTGGTGGTGCTCGAGCGCCGGGGCGGGCGAGGCGGGATCGACGCCGAGCTCGGAAACGGGGTCATCGGGGGTCACGTCGGCGAGGCGTCGATCTCCGCACATGATGCTTCCACGGCTCGAGAAGGACAGGGAAGCCATGAAGCCATCATCAATTAGGGCGGCGGTGGGAATGGAGATGCCCAGAGGTTTAAAACGGAGAGAACCCGATTGAGGCGCGCTGTCGTGCTCCGACTTTGAGTTTGATGCAGGTAAGCCAGGCCCAGATTGGAGGGAGATGGAGCTGGAGATGATGGGTGAGCTCAAGGGCGACGGGGGGGGGAGCCGGCGAGGATTAGCGGGGGCTGGGGGGGCCGGCGGGACCCGCTCCGGGGCTGTCAAGGGCGGTATACCCTCGCGCGCTAGGTCTGATAATTTCCCTCTGACGGGCGGCAGGGTATAACTGGATCTTGGTGTGGCACTCCTAGCAGCGGCACCTCCGCCTCCTCCCGCTCTGCTGATGCTGATGCCGATGCTGGCACTGGCACTCCCTCCTCTCGTAGTACTCGTAGTGCAATCTCCTGCTGCAGGGCGCGGAGTACCTCCGCTGGCACCGCTGGGACTGCCGGGAGTGGTCGCACCGCTGCTGCAGCTGCCGTTGCTGTTGCTGTTGCTTTTGCTCTTGCTCTTGTTCTTGTTCCTGATCTTGTCCTTGGACTTGGCGCTGCTGCTGCTGCTGCTGCTGCTGCTGTCGGTCCCGCCGGGAGGTTGTGCTGCTTGCAGTGGCCACTGCTTGCTGGCGGAAATTGGCGAGGAGGTAGCAGAGGTCGAGGAGGTGAGGGGGTGGGCAGCAGGGGCCCGCGGGTTCAAGCTCTTGAGCGCATGCGGCTGCCAGGTCGGCGATGGGGGCGCGGTCACGTTGTCGATTGCCAAATTCTGCGACCACCTGCGCGTGGAGAAGGACGACCTCGGGGAGGCGGTCGATCTGGGCCTAGGCTGCGCCGCGATTGCGATTGCAGTTGCCGTTGCCGTCGCAGTTGCAGTCGCAGCAGCGATGACAGACACGGTCGGCAGCGAAAGGAGTAGGTCGTGCGGCGAATTTGAGCTTGCTGCTGCTGCTGCTGCTGCTGCTGCTGCTGCTGCTGAGCTGCGCGGGCGCCCATTGCGTGGCGCTGTCGTCGTCCCCAATCCCATCACCGTCGTTGTCGATCTGGAAAATTGCGATGCCGATGTCGATGTCGTCGTCGCTACTCCCCGAATTTCGGGCAGGACGATGGACGGGCTCTCGAATGGGGCGCCTGCAGAGGCTCCACGACGGCCAGACAGCTGTGCAACGGCCAGAGGGACAGCGGGAGGGCCGTTGAGAACTTCGTCGACAGCCAGGGTCCCGGGTCGCGAGTAAGTACGCGAGGAGCTGCCGCGGCGAGGGAGCAAGCGGTTTATCTCGTCGCTGGCCTCCCGTATTGTTACCGATGTCGGGGTGGGAGCGTGGCCCGAATCCCTCTTCCAGCACTCCTGCGAGGTCCTTGCCTGTTGGATGGATGTTGTTCGCAGAGCAGGGTGCTGTTCGGCAGGGGGAGCAGGGGGGTTGACGGGTATGACCAGCCGCGCCAAGGGCGGCGTGACGACGACGGGGCTGCGAAACATTATGATCGGAGAAGGCGAGCGCATCGGTATCGCTGCCGGAGGCGGCGAGAGGGACTCGGACGGGGTGGGAGAGCGCGTGGATTGGGCCCGCGAGGGCGCACGCGAAGGATTCCGAGGGGGCATCGGGGTGGGAGGCTCGGCCTGGATGGTCTTTTCGTACCGCACGGCCACCAGGTTGCCCTCGGGGCCCTTCTTGGTGAGAGAGTTGCTGCGGGTGCACATGGCCCCGAGCTTGTTGGACATCATGACGGCGAGAAAGGGGGCGTGCGTGAGATGGTGGCGGTGGTGGAGGTGGAGGTGGAGGTGGAGGTGGAGGTGGAGGTGGTGATCCTCCATTCGAGGAGGTCTATTCGACGATGCCTCCTCTTCTCTGCTGAACCAGCAACGCTAATGCTGGATCTCCCCCGTCTCTTCTGCTCAACTCTTCTCTTCTCCTCCTCTTTTCTCTCTATTTTGCTCTGCTGCTTTTCAATGTTCTCTTGTCTTCAGCACAGCTGGCACAAGGGGCAGAGGCAAAGCAGCTGTAGGCGGAGGAGCAAGAGAAGCAGGCGAAGAAGGGCCTCAAGCTCGATGCTCCCTGCGTCTCTCGAGATGTCGGTGAATGCCAGATGCTTTCCTCAATTTGTTGTCATCTTTCTTTTTCCCTGTTTTCTCCTTTGATCTTGGAGGCTCAGGCTCAGGCTCAGGCTCAAACTCAGGCCCAGCCCGGCTTTAGGCTTTGGCTCAGGCTCAGTCTCGGTTCTTGATGGCGAGTCGCCAAAAGTCAAAAGAAGCGAGCCTGGAAGCAGCAGCCAAGCGGAAGGCGACCTGGAGCCAAGCGAGTCATGAACATTGAACGATAGACGCAGGGCAATGAATAGTAGCCCAATCCAACGTCAAGCTGTGGAGGGTCTTGAGGTCGCCTCGCAATGAGCTTCCTTCGCTCGGCCTCTCCCAAAAATGGAAAAGAAGACGTGGAGAGAGAGAGAGAGAGAGAAAGAAGAGCAGAGCAAGAGGGAGAGAGAGAAAGAGAGACGAGAGAAATGAGGCCAAGAAGATGGACGGATGGAAACAAACACGGGGTAATCTAGAGGCGGGAAAGACAGACGAGGGGGGGAAAGCACAACAAATAGAGACG
>NIGD01000001.1:5075039-5086914 GCA_003055185.1 Escovopsis sp. TC
GGGGATGAAGGATCGAGGAGGGACAGAAGTAGTATGGAGGAGGAGGCACAGGAGTGCGTGTCGAGGGCGATGGGGATGGATGAGGTTGAGGACGAGGATGGGCGTCACGTGGCGGGAAGTGCGGTGGGCGAGCGTGCGCGGCGGAGCGGGAGAATCCAATGCTCAAGTCGCAGGGAGTGCGGTGTGTCTAGGCGTGGGTTGGATCCAAGTGCGGTTGGGCTGGCGATGCTTTGTTTTCTGGTCGGTGCTGATGCTTGGCTCGATGAAGTCGAGCTCGGGTGCTGGCATGGATGATGGATTGTGTCGATCATGTTGGAATTCCATCATGTTCAACATCTACTCCGTATATACTCCGTACGTATTTGATGTGAATGTTCCCCTCGTCCGTCACGATGGTCTGAGCTACCCTGTAGAGATGCCCTGACCCTAACCCTGACCCTGACCTCACGGAACGCTATCCGCATCCCATCCATCCCTCCCGGTCGGGGCACGCGATGATGCGATGATGCGATGATGAGGGCAGCATGAAGCAGACGGGCGGTCACCTCTATCATGGAGATGTCCAGACAGATTCACATGGACCACCTGCATTCCTGCATCCCGCAGGACGTGGAAGTGGTCCTGCTCATGGTGTGAATCCAGCGTGCTCCCTCTCACAGCGCCCGCCTCCCCATCACCCTCAGCCTCTTCACCCCCCCATCCGGGATCATCACCAGCTTCACATGCGTCATCGGCACATCCCCCACCGCGCTCCCAAACACATGCTCCCGATCCGGGCCCGTCTCGCTCGGCGGCACCAGCTCCACCCACCGCTCGTCCTTCTCATCCGGATCCCCTCCCTGCTGCTGTCCATCCCCGCTCCCGCTGCCCTTCGCCTCCCGCTCCCCACCACCCCCATCCACACGACAGTCCATCCCCTGTATCGTGATCCTCTGCGGGAAATTCCCCCGGAAGTGCGCCGTGTCCACCACCAGCTGCCCCACCGTGCCCCTCGCCCCCAGCCTCACGATCGCCCAGTCCACGTGGCCCCGCCCGCGCGAGCGCTTCGTCTCCCACCCGTCTGCCATGTCGACCCCCCTGCCGGGGAGGATCAGGTTGTCCTTGGTCCCGTAGTGCTGGTCGCTGCAGGAGGTCGCGACGCCGCCGTTCTGCGCCGCGGCGAGGTCCAGCACGGCGAGCGGGTCGGCGGGGAAGACGGGCACGGCGTGGCCGAAGAGCCGGAAGCGCGCGATGCCGCCGTCGGGGTACTGGTTGAGCCGGACGTGCGTGAACTGCTTCCTCTTCGCCCTCTCCCCATTGTTGTTGCCCTGCTCGACTCCTTCCTCTTCCCCTTCCCCTCGTTGCTCTCCCGTCTTCTCCTCCGGGAGTACCAGTCTCCAGCCGTGCCGCTGCGAGGGCCCCAGCTCCTGCACCCCCAGGATCGTCTCCCAGCGCCCCCGGCCCCCTCCCCACCCCAGCACCTCCTCGTCCGACTCGCTGAAGCAGCCCTCGACCGAGACCGCCGGCGCGTAGTTGCCCGTGAAGAAGGCCGTGTCGACCTCGACCCCCGAGACCGTACCCGACGCCACGCCGAGCCGGACCACGACCCAGTCGAAGGGGGCGCGGTTGTGCCGCCGCGTCTCCCACCCGTCGTACCAGGCGCCCGTGTAGACCATCTTGCCGGGCTGGCTGATGGGCGGGGTCGGGGTGAGGAGGTTGGAGGCCGGGGCGAACCACTCGTCGGAGCAGCCGAGGATCTTGCCGCCCAGCGTGGCGGAGACAAGGTCTGGAAGAAGGAAGGAGAAGAAAGGGGGTCAGCTTCTGCGTGAACCTCTTTGCGTCCTAGGCTTGATGACGGGATGGCGGTCGGCTGCCCGTAGCCACCACGACATCAGACTCACCGATGCATGTGGAGCGAAAGGCTGCGTCGATCTCGTCGGCGTCCAGCCTCTGTACTGGCACGTCGTCGAGCTTGTACTCGACATCGTCCAGGAGGGTCGCCATTTCGTCGATCTCTGGCCTTCTCTCAGTCTTGATCTGTCTTGATCTGTCTTGATCTGGCTTGATCTGTCTTTTGATCTGTCTTTCCCTTTCTTTCTCTCGGTTCCTCTCTCTGTTTGTCCCTGTCTCTGCGGTGCTGACCGGTCAGTTCTCTGGTAATGCAGTGTGTCCAAGGTGAAGCATGCCAACGAGCCTTGCCCAGAACCTACTCATCGCGTCCCTCCACCTGCCCCTCCGGTCTGTGCCACGTCTGCAGCAAGATGCAGCAGGATCTACGAGTACAGCCGGTGCGGAGTCTGGGCGATCACGACATCAGCCCATGTGCACCGTACCTCTCCCTACGATATCACGGGATCTGCCTTCTATCTGCCACCTCGTGTTGCTGGCAGTGGGTTCCTCTGCTGCTGCTGGAAACTCTGCATCCAGAGAGGTACCCGCAAACATGAGGCACCTCCCTGCGTTAGTACGGTCGATGCAATCCGTACACGTATCCAGAGCCCTGTCGTGTGCTCCGTAGGTACTCCGTACTGTCGTACTCCTTACGGATCAAATGGAAGGAGCACGACGACTCGCTCGGAAGGAGGCATGGAGTACGGAGTAGTACGAGTACTACGGAGTACCTTACAGAGCACTCTTACTCTCACTCTGACTCGCACTCTTACTCGTACTCTTACTCGTACTCTTACTCGTACTTCGCACACACGGAGTACATGTACCTGAAGCTGGAGCCGACACAGGCCGACGGCACCCCCACCCCGCCCGTCGATCCTCTAATCCTTGTACTCGTACTCCGTACTCCATACGGAGTAGTACATACCTAGTACTGTCCGTACCCACGGCACTCGCCCTCGTGCCCGCAGATCCCCCCGATGCCGAGACACCAAGGCACCTCTCCCCTCTCAGGGAAGTCTCCGTCTACGGAGTATATTTCCGCTGACCTGTGTCCTCGGAGAATTGTGCACACATCCATGCACCAAGAGCCTGTGTGTTCGTTCTGGAACATGCACCAACTCGTGCGGAGCACTCCGTAAATACTTATGTACTAAGTACCTACTCCGTAGTAGTACTACTATGTATCATTCGAGGACTTGACGACCCCGCATTCGGAGCTCGAAGCTCCCATTTTGACGAATCAGGCGCCTCCCCAGTGAAGCGCCTCGCTATGATTGGCCGCGACGACTCACTGAGCAGACTGACACAGGCGGTCTCTGATTGGCTGTCGATCGCCTCGGACCCTAAACCATGTGGAGGACCTGGAGAACGTGAGGACATGACATCTTGAGTCTTTAGGTTGAGGACGAGCGCTCTGTGTGCTCCTTGCATACTCGTCCATCCCCGGGCAGACAGCAACATGCTCCTCTGCCCTGCGGAGTTGCCATCTCGCAGTATTCCCCCCCCCCCCTTTGGCGTGGTACGACTAGACACATCTACTTGTTCTCGTGCACCTCGGCATGGACAACCTCGCCGGATGCGACCAGTGGTCTCAGGTTGGACGCAAGGACGGCGACCCTCGGACTTACCCTGCACCGATCCCTGGCCCCATGACGTGATGCGGCTCCGGAGCTCCCCCACATCCCACTTCTCCCCCCCCACGTTCGCCATGCCTCTAACCTCCCCCAAATGGCCCCCAATAGTCTCCCCGACCCCCATTCCCACCTCGAGCTTTTACCTCTCCTTCTACTCCGTACGGAGTCCTCTGTACTGTACTCCATACTCTGTGTCCTGCTTACGAAACCCTCCATCACATCAGGATCTCGTCATGCTCCCGCTCCCCCCCCCCCGCATCCGTCCACCTCGTCGTGATTGGAAATCAAAATTCCCCCAAGAACCTTACCATAGTGCTCCCCACCGAGCCGTACAGTAAGGACTACAGAGCCTTTCCTAGTGCGACCCCTGCTTGCTGCTCTTCCTCCGCACTGGTGTCTGGCGGTACTCTCTCTGCCTGGTGGTCTCCAGCTCCAACCCCAACTTTCCAACTCCAACTCCAGCTTCCCATCTCCAACTTCAGCTCCACGCCAGCTCCAGCTCCAATCCTCGGCCCTTCTCCACGTCCACCTTCACGTCCAATTCGCAATATCTCCAAGGCCCTCTCCAACTTCAAAAATCTCTCCAACGCCAACATCCTCCTCTCTTTGTCCCCCCCCCCCCCCCCCCTCACACCCCCCCCCTCCCCCACCCTCCCCTCTCACCCCCGCACTCCTCACCTACCCCCCCCCTCACATCCCCCCCTCCCTCCCCCCCACCCCCACCCCCCCCCCACCTTGTCCCCCCCCCCCCCCCCACGGGAACCTCTCCTCAACCTCGTCTCATCCTCATCTTCAATCTCGCCTTCAACCTCGCCTTCATCCACATCTGCATTCATCCCACTTCAACTCATTCCAACCCACCTTCTCCCATCGTTCATACCCGCGTATGTCCAACATGGCCACCTCAACCGGCATCCCCCAGACACACTCCCCCCACCAAGACCCCTTCGGCCATCACCAGTCCGAGGCCGAGCCTCTTCTCGGCCGCCCGGGCGATGCCTCCCAGCCAGAGGGTAAATCAGCCCTCAACAACCTCATCCTAGGTAGGCTCCTTTCTCAACTCACTACTGTGTTTTTGGACCCCCCCCCCCCCCCTTCGCCATTCTCCCTCTTCTTCTTATGTCGCCTCACCATTCTCCTGCTTCCTTTCCCCCTCTATCTTACCCCACCTCTCGCCCTTTCCCCCTTTTCGACTCTGCCTCTACTCTGACCCCCTTCCATTATTCTGCCTCTCCTTCCCCGTCTTCCACCCCTCTCCCCCTCCACCCTCGCCCAATCTCCCCCCATCATCATCCCCCCCCCTCCTGCCTCTCACCACTGTTCCCCCCCTCCTTCCACATTCTTCTCGTACACTGTTCTGACATCCCCACCCCCCAGGCACCGGCATCATCGCCCAACTCGGTATCGGCCTCCTCCTCCTCCTCGTCTGGTCTTCCGTCCTCTCCAAGCCCGTCATCCTCTTCTCCGGCCACCCCCTCGCCCAATCCCTCGCCGTCACCCTCCTCGTCCAATCCATCCTCTTCCTCCAGCCCACCCACACCCCGCCCCAGAAGCTCGCCGGCCAGCGCGTCCATGCCTCCCTCAACTTCACCGCCCTCCTCGCCCTCGTCGCAGGCGTCGTCTTCATCGAGTGGAACAAGATCCGCGGCGGCAGCCCCCACCTCCACTCCGCGCACGCGTGGGCCGGCCTCGCCGCCATAGCCCTCATGCTCGGCCAGTACCTCGTCGGGTTCACCATGTGGGCCGTCCCGTCCCTGTACGGCGGGGAGGACAAGGCCAAGGCCGTGTGGAAGTACCACCGCTGGGGGGGCTACGCGATCCTGCTGCTGCTCCTCGTAACGGTCACCCTTGCTACGGAGACGGACTACGTCAGGGACGTGCTCAAGCTCAAGCTCTGGGCTGTGGTCCTGCTCTCTGTCGTGGTCGCTCTGGGCGTCTATCCGAGGATCCAGAAGCAGAAGCTCGGGCTCGGCGGGTCGAGGATCTCCCTGTGAGCGGGTGGGATCTGTCTCCGTCCACAATCACTCTTCTCTGGAAGGTCTTAGAGATGGTTCTCCAGCCGGTCGGCCTCCCAAGAAGAAATTCATGAAGAAAATTTCTCGAAGCAAGGCAGGCAGGCAGCTGTCCCGACGAATGGCTTGGCACATCGTCCCGCTCAAGGCTTCACCTGGACTTATTGCCTGCTTCGTGCCTAATAGCACCCCATTTTCCGAATCTTTTCGTGCCCTTTCCTTGCTCTATTGAGTCGATTCCTCCATTCATTCCGTTGATTTCTCGTTCTGTGGAGTTGATATCCCCCTCTATCTTGTTGGGTGCTCGCCCTGTGAAGTTGATTTTCCGTCCGTTGAGTTCATTCCTCGCTCTGTTGAGTTGCTTTCACGCTCTATTCCGTTGCATTCTCGCTCTGTGAGTTACTACCTCGCTCTGTTTCCCGAAAGTATTTCTTTTCACCTCTCATTCCCGCCGTCCCTTGCCAATATCACCTCCTTCCATTTCCCTCCTCACGGCGGTGCTGCCGCTGCGCGTTCGACATGAACCTCACGCAATGGCCCGAGGACAATCTGTCTCAGATTATGCAGATTGCTTGGGACCCAATGCCGGCGGGCGGTTCTGGTCCAGGCAGTTCACAATCGTACGAGTACATTATATAGATGTTTGAGAATGTCATCATCTTGGATGGTCTTCCCCTTGTCCTTGTACCCCTGATGAGTCTGCTCGTTGTCATGCTCTCCAATAACACTGGCCTTGGAACTGGAATCGGTGAAATGAACCCCTGAATGACTTGCGTTACGTCTACCTCGGACCGATCAAGAAAGCAGGGTTAGGGTCAGGACTGGAGTAGGGTCTGGCCCGAGGTCAGGGTTACGGCCAGGGGTGTGCGCAGGGTCGTGGTGAGGGTGGTCAGGTGGTGGTGAGTGTTTTTTGGGGGTCAGGGTCAGGGTCATGCTCAGGGTCATGCCCAGGGTCATGCTCAGGGTCATGCTCAGGGTCATGCTCATGATCACAGGCTTCATCCCTCCCCTTGCCCCTCCTCGCCTACTCGTACATGCACTCCTACCGTGCCGCCCGCCCATCATTTTAACGCGCCTCCAGCCGCGAAAGCCAGCGCGCCATCACGCGCTCCATCCCACAAGCCACAGCGCGCGCGAGGGCCATTCGGAAGATTTTCACCGCCCACGATGCACCATATCGTACGAAGTGCCCCGTATGTACGGAGTACTCCGTACTCCGTCCGGTGTCAAGCTCTAGTCGACGACGTTCAAGACAATGAATGCCGGGCTGTCATCTCCATCCACTGAATAGAGACACCTGGCATCCCAGACAGATATGGATCCGTTTGGCACCCGGCGTCCCAGACAACATCCGTTCGGCACCTGGCGTCTCGACACGTATCCCCGCCTATCCCCGCCGACGTGTGCTGTTCTCGCTCTTCGTGTTGGTGGGGTGGTGCTTGGTGCGCTTTCCGGATCCAGACGCCGGCCGGGATCGCCAATGGAAGCGGCCGCGACGCCACCGACGCAATGGCGCTGCTTTGGGCGGCGCTGCGTCGGACCGCTGACGTCATCCTCCGCAGGAACTCTAGGGAGAGAAAACAAAATGGAAATGTCGCAGGCAGAAAATCTCCTGGAGAATCAACAAAGACCGCATAGAGGGTTGGAGGAGGGGGCTCATCTGGAGGGCCGCAATAGGCACATCTGTGCGATACCAAGTGGCTGCTGCTGCTGCTGCTGTTGAGGTACTCTTTCCCACCGTCCTGCTGGCCGAGGCCGTCTCTTCAACCTGTCGCGAGAAGAAAGTGGCAAGAGGATCACCGCCCACAGCATCATCAGCAACGCGTACGACCGATGTCAGCTCCAAAAGTCTTCCTGCCTCGCTTCCTGCGCTTCCTACCCGCCAGATCACTCCTCTACCTGTACGGAGTAGCGGCCGCACATTTGCGCGCAAGCGAAGCAGCAGCAACACTACCACCACCAGGCTTAGGAGACCTGTCATCCGCAGTCTGCCGCAGTCTGGGTCACCATCTCGGCTCGCCACTCTGCTCATGCGCGGTTGAACATGGTGCAGTGTGCAAAGGAGATCCCGGCGTGGCAGCCCGCCGACGGGTAGCGGCAGGATTGCCCACTCCTTGCATCCCCTTCCCCCCTTCCCCCCTTCCCCTCCATCTTTTCCCTCCTTTCCCCCATCCTTTTCCCCCGACGCTTCCCCCTTTACCGCTAGTGATAGACGAGGAGGGTGGGATTCCTTGCGCCCGAGTGCCCCTTTCCTTGGCCCTCTTTGAGTAGGTAGTTCCTGATGCTCGCGGTCGCCCCCTGCGGAAGTTCTCCCTGCGAGCTGTGATTTTGGTGGATGCGAGGGATCGGGTCCATGTACACATACGTGGACGTGGTCCCTCTGACAGCTGGGCCAGACGAAATGCAGACGCAGGAAGCACGGATGTTGGCGGCTCGTGGTCGAATGATCCAGAGACCGGGCATCTGTCAAGATGAAGACCTTTGGACCAATGACGCCCCGAGCAAAGTCGGCATGTATGTCTGTATGTAGGTACTAAGGGAGAGGGAGTGTCGTGTTTCCACAACGGTCGCGACAGCTGTACACGGCTGTAGATGTGGCCGGCCGAGCGGTCTCTGCTTTTTGGCCTCTTCGATCCGTCAATGACCGTGGGGGGGCATCGTGATCTTCGTCTGGGGTGAGCGAGGTCAGCCAGATGGGTCGCCGACGGCGGGAAAAAGCGGAAAGCATACCGATCAGCGAGAAGAAAACAATTCCAAGAGTGAAAAGAGAGAAACTTGAAGGTGATTCTCCAGTAGATCAGAGCAAGAGCATGTTCGCGGGCATGGCCAACATCGGAACTTCATCTCCGAGAAGAAACGGGCCGCCTGGGATGATGGAGCAACGAGAAAGCGACGCAGCAGCCGTGCTCAGCTGGGCTCAGGGCGTCCAGCAGCGCAACTGCAATCCCCGGGATCGCGGGTCCCCGCGACGATGGATCGTTGAGGGGGAAGGGAATTTTGGAGTGTCAGGCTCGACTTGCAGCCCGCCATCGGACGATCTGTTCCCCACAACATGACCACCAAGCACGCTCGCTTGCCGTGAATCAGACCACTACCTCTGTCCCCGTCCCACTTGGGGGGCCCAGCTCGGCTCGTATCCGTCTCCTTGTGCAGCCAAGTCAGGTCATGCCCACATCGGCTCGGCTTCCGTAGGGCCTTGCATCCGAGAGGAATGATGGGACTGACCTTTCTGCCCCTCGAGCAGCATCGGCAGCAGCAGCGTTCTCGGCGGCCGTCGAATGGATAGGGTCGTGTATCAGGTACGTACCTGGGGGCGAAGCGAAGTCTCCCTCACAAGGATCGAGATAGATCCGCGGACACTTGCCGTAGAGAAAGCAAAAGAAAACAAGAGAAGACCCTCTTAGGCCAAGCCTCCTCTTTCCTCCCCTCCCTCCCCGGCCGGGGGCATGATGCATCTGCACGGAGTGCTGGGACGCGAGCGGTAACTGAGCTCGTACATATGTACAGGTAGAACGGCGAGCCTTCCGGTAGGCAGGTTTCGCATGCTTGCAGGTGGCGCTTCCAAGACAATGCGGCGAGCTGATGGAATTTCGGCCGCATGTGACCACCCCATCTCGGGGAAGCCACCTATCGTCTCAAGCGATCATCGCGGTGCGTTGACGAAAATGGTGGCGGGAGGCACTCATGGATCGAGCGAGCGGCTCCGGGCATGAGGCATGGTGAAGATCCATCTAGATCCTGCATGGATGCCGATGGCGGTCATCAGAGGCCGAAACCCTCCAAGCAAGCAGTGGAGAGACCTGCAATCCCCGGTGTGAAGCCAGGGAACGCCTTGGTCTCCGGGATTCTTCTTCACTGTGGGAGCGCAAGTTGGCTTGTGCCCAGGGGATCATGCCCGTTGTCCGATTCCCCGAGTCGCACGGGCCGTTCAACCCCTTCGTGCTCGTACTGCACATCTTGGACTGATCTGATCGTCCCTTCACTCAATTTTCTTGCTCTGCCTTTTCCGAGTGGTTTGGTATGTCCTGGCCTTGAGCATCCCGAGTGGATGTCGACTTGAGAGGAATCGATGAAAAGGGGATCTTGCTGGCCAGGGGTAAAAGATGAACAGGAAGCGAGGAGATTGCCACATGCAGCGAGAGGCGCAGGGGGCCTTCTCGGGTATGGTGGGACGTTTGGTGCTAGGAAGTTTTCTTTCTCCTAGTGCGGCGTCTGCAGCCGGAATGGAGACGTCGACTCATGAACCCACCGCCCCTGTTCTTCGAAGAGATCGGCAAGCCCATCAAGAAGCTGCGCAGCGCGAGTCAGTGATGGACAAGTCCCTGGATCATCCGATGCTGGCCTGTTTCAAAACATGGCCATGCCCATGCCCTGGGGCCCATGAAGGCTTGACCAACGATACGAGTCCTCGTACTTGCTAAGCATGCATGTGGTGAGACGGTCCACAATCTCGTGAAGGTCTGCGTGAAGCCACAAGCAACTGGGAGAATGCCCTACAAAGGCTCATCTCAAGGAGGGAAAGAGATACCGCACGCCTGAACGAGAAGCCCGCCGAGCTTGCCAGGCCCAATGAGGTTCTCAGGAGGGGGGAAATCGCATTGATTGGGGGATGGGTAAATTTCGAGTGGCGTGGGAAATCGACGCGGCAGGCCACAGAACGCACCATCCCGCCCCTTGGTATAGAGAGGCTTGACTGGCAGAGGTGCCTTGGTCCGGATTCTGCTTCTCTCCCTCCCTTCTCGTCGAATTTTCTTGGCTTACTCTTGGCCGAGATATTCTTGCGGCTCATCTTGCAAAGGTCGCCAGCGCAAAGGAAGCATAGCATGGGCTGATTCGCATCCTAGAAAAGTAGCCAGCGGCGGGTCCTGAAGATTTGTGCCTGTGCTTGTACCGTTGCTCGTACGAATTTCCGCCAGGCTTCCTGTCCGCGGACCGGCGGAGCCACGCGACCTCTCCAGTACCCCGTGCAAGTCGAAGGGGGGCCTGATAAGGTGCAGAAGCCCTCGCATGGGTATGGAAGACCCCTACTCCTCACGATGGACTCGACGTCCCCGGTCCATCGGCGCCGAGAGGGTCGACATTCGCATCTTTTTTCCACGCCTGCAGGCTCGTCTGAAAGTGGACCGTGGGTGGAGCCGGCCCAGAGGCCAAGGTCTGACGTTTGTTACTCGTCGGCAGGCGATGCCGAGTAGAATCAAGCCCTGAAATCGGCCGGCCCAACGACGCGAATGTATGCACCCGTACTCGTACATACCTACTACTAAGTACCTGGCGTCTTTCTTTTCCAAATTTGAATGACAGAATCCTTCATGCGCTTCCTCCTCCTTTCCCTTCTACCATCGCCAATCCGGCCTATTCGTCCACCTTCCCAGAGGGCCAGATCAGGTGGAGTACCGTACCATGGGGGGAGGAGAGTTGGCAGAAGGATCGCCCTGTATGAGGACTCAGCTCCCAAGAATCGGCCTCTTCCCGTGCTCGTAAGACCCTATGCCACAGAAAGCAGGAGTTGATACTCCGTAGGTGCTGCATATCGTTGAAGGGAGTCTGTACTGGGTACTATATGGAGGCTCGCAAGTGCTTTCCAATCGGGACTTGTGCAGGCCATTCCGAGTCCTTGAAGGTGGTCAGCATTTTCGCCGAGGAATGGGAATGTCCCTGGCACTCCAACATCGATGAAAGGAGGTACCATCCAAAAGGGCGGGAGTACATATGAGTGCTCGTACGGAGTACAAGCCCCGAGAAGGGCTCGAGACCAGCCCAGAATGATGAGGTCGGAGAGAGAGATGAGACCGCGGGAGGAGAGTAGCACGGCATACTCAGGCAGCCATCATGAAATGCTCTGCACGCTGGTATGACGCAGGGTCTTTCTCCACGCACGGAGACAGTGCCCATTCTGGAAGAGGCGCAACCTCGCACGTTGAGTTTCTGGACCCCGATCGCGGGGGGGAAGAGGGTCCCTCGGGCAGACCTCTTGTGATAGGGAGACGGGACGACGGGGCGTCGATGGAGCTCCCGTCTCGTTCGCCCCTCTGCGCAGAAGTGTCCAGCAAACGCAAGGGACTCATTTCGTCATATCACCCGAGAGGGATTTCCGGAGGTGACGGTCAGCCGGAGACGGCATGCATGCCCGTATTTGAAGTCGCACACTGGCCGCTTGGGCACAAGGGTCTAGGGAAGAGTAGATGCCCGGTGAAGGAGGAGGCGCAAAGGAGCGAGAGGCGGCCCTGGAGAGAGAACGAGGGAGGAACTGAAGCAAGGGAGTGGAAGGGGATGATGGAGGATGATGGAGGATGATGGAGGAGGATGAAGAGGAGGAGGATGAAGAGGAGGAGGGCGAGGAGGGGCAGGAGGAGGAGG
>NIGD01000001.1:5095572-5109402 GCA_003055185.1 Escovopsis sp. TC
CCCCCCCCCGCCCTCTCTCTCTCTCTCGCTCGCTCGCTCCTCCTTTCGCTCATCTTCTGGCCTCCTTTCGCCTTCCCTTGCCCGCTGTGCCTCGTCAAGCTCGATCGACTGCGCGCTGTCGCCTTGCCCTGCGTATGCGGCATCCCAGCGTGCCGGCCTGATAAGACTTCCTTCGCCATCCCGTCCCGCGAGCTCGAGAAGGCATGAGGAATGCCAAGCCAAAGCTCCTCGCCTGACCAGAGAGTCTCCTTCTCTCCCTTTTGCTTGACGACGGCTCTCTCTTCCACAACAGGCACAGGCACTACCTCCTTGACTATCGCTACAAGTCCAGTTGCAGAGGAAGCGGCGGCGGCGGCGGCCAGGGCAAAAGCCACGGGAGCAATCAAGGCGATCACGACCACGACGGCCACGACAACAGGAGGAAGGACGGCATTTACGACCGCGACCACGGCAACGAGAGCAACGACAGCAACGACGGGCACGAAACCCTTGACGATAGAGGCGACGAATACGACGACATCTGCAAACGACGGACCAGAGGCAACAATAGCAACAGCTACAGCAAGAGCAACAACAGCAGCGGCTCGAGAAGCTGCCGCCACGAGTGCCAGTACCTCATCCTCCAGGACGACGTTGGCCCCAGACTCTTCGTCCTCAACCCCGACGTCCTCGTCGACACCCTCATCTTCATCTTCATCGTTTCCCATACCGCTTCCTTCTCTCTGGACGCGTCGACTCGAGCTCTCCTCCACCTTGTCGTCTGCCGGCCCGTCTCGGCCTTCCTTCGGCGACTCGCCCTCCAACTCGCTCGCCCCAAGCTATGATTGTGGACGACTAGCTTCTTCTTCTCTGCCGGATCGACATGCGCATACCAGTCAGACAATGGCAGGCCGCCGGTCCAGCTTTTCCACTCCATCGTCCGCCGAACCCCCCAACCCGGCGCAAATTCAGCCAAGCTCGCACCAACCTGATGCCCTGACATCGCCGGACGATCGCCCGCTCACAGCTCTGTCGACCGCTGTCAATGGCACCGTCGCTGAACGGGACCCGCAGATCCCCTTGCCTTCTCAGACTTGGCGGCACAAGGATTCACAGCCCGACGCTGGCAGCTCGCGTCCGGTTCTATCGCAACAGCAGCTCAATGAATATCGTGAGACAATGGCCCGAGACTTGGAACAGCGAGAGCTCTCCTCCCGCATGCAGCATGCTAGTCCTCCGGAGACCACGGCGCCCGCGTCTCCCGTTCTCGGGGCGGCCACCATGCCGAGCTCTTGCCTGACAAATTCAGCCTTCACCACAGCCTCGACCGAGTCGGGCCGCACCGTCCGTGGTGGCCCGGGATCTGTCCCTGTCGCCAGCACGCCCTCGTACCCGTTCCCCAGAATGCCCATGCCTCCTCGAACCTTCTCCTCGTCTCAGCCCTACCAGTCGCCTCATCCCCATCCCGCCTACATGACACGCAACCCACAGGCAACGCCCTTGCATTTTCGTGGCGTTCTCGACGGCGCCCTCTCCGACAGCTCCACCCCGGCTTCCGCCTTCACGTTCAACCCCGTTGGGACGCCACAGCCCAATGCCCGGACATTTCCCACTCCCAACGTCAGCGACCTGTCGCTCACGCTATCGTCCGAGCCGGGGCTGGACAAATGGTGGAATACGGTAGTACAAATCATGCGGGAGGTCTTTCAGGCTGAGCGCGTTACACTCGCAGAACCCGCCGATGCCACAGACATCGAGAACATGCCGTGGGGCCAGAGAGCGACCTTCAATGAGCGCGACGAGGACGTGATGAGTCTGGGATATATGAATTCGGGATCTCAAACCGTGGAAGGGCGGCTGGCTGAGGAGACTCAGAACGCGACGTTGCCTCAAGATCATGACAGGTTCGCTTCGCAGGACAGACCTGATCTTCCTGGCCGTCACTCGTTTACTGCTTATGAGGAGAACAAGGAACAGGAGAAAGCATCGGTAGACACAGATACAGGGGCCATGCCTCGGCGACCCACGGGACTGTCTAAGAGCAAGACACAGCTGCCCCTGATCAGAGCCGCCACCGCTGCATCCGCCAGCGATCACATGCGCCTCAGCCACGACACCCTGGAGCAGCTCGAATCTTGTCAAGAAGAGCAGGACCAACGGCCACTCCCACGTTGGGAGGCACCGCTCACGAATCGTCACGGAGGTCAAGCACAGCGGGGTCGAGCGAGGGTGCTGGGCATCTTGCAGGGTCTGGACTACGAAGCCGATCCTTTGATCGATCACAGTGGCATTACGCGGGTCTTGGAACGCGGACGAAGTGTCGCTTTGACAAGAACTTATCCCTACCTGACAACCAGCGATTCGACAGACCAAGTCGCCCCGGCCTACGCCAGTCACCAACCCAGCACGAGGTCCAATTCGACGAGCAAGGCACGAAGTCAGCGCGCCGATTCATTATCCAAGCTCACATCGATCTTCTCTGGGCCCAACAGCCCTCGAGGATCCATCCGGGGAAAAGCTCACATCGGTGACAGGATCAAGAATCTTGCCGCTGCTGTTGACGATGAGGACGTGGCCCCCGCGATTCCCAGGTATGAAGAATATGAGCAGACGCCTCCATCGCCATGGTCTCAATCTCCAGCTCCGTCCCCAGCTGTGCGGCCCGACACCAAGGAAAACCCGTTCTTCACCGATGCCGTGGTCGACGAGGATTCCTTCAATCCAGGCCCCGGGCCGGCTGATTATTCGAGCATGTGCGCCCCGGAAGCCATCGGAATCGACTATTCATGGACGGTGCTGCATGTCCCCTTGGCCCATTCGCAGTCGGCAAAGGCCCAGGCCCCATTCAAGCTCGACCCTTCGGCGTTGCAAAAGAAGTCCCATTTGGAATCGGCATCTGGAAGCGGCCAGGAGCCAGGGCCTCCGCCACCGAACGAAGCCCAGGCTTCACTCAAGGACCGGCGTCCCCCTCCCATGGCTGTTCTTTCCATCCTCAGCCCCGTCATCCCTTATCCGTCCAATCTGCACCAGGCTCTGGATCAGCTGGCGCCGCATTTGGCCAACACCTTCTCACTCGCCCGACAATATACCAACCTCGAGACCGAACTTGCCGGCCTAAGACGACGACGACGACCGCAGACTGTGGGCTTTGGCGCCGTTTCGCCCAGCGGCCGTCCGCTCGAGAGTGGTAGTCTCCTGCCCGTCGAGGAGGCCGCTATGCCGAATTCAATGGCCGGGAGCATCACGAGTCCTAGTGACTACTCGACACTGTCAAGAAGTATCGCTGGATCGCCCACCGGTACTCCTGGATGGGAATCTCTCGCCCAAGTCATCGATCGCGGACAGACAGCAAACAGCCCAGCGGCAATGTCACAAGGTTCTGGAAGCTATTTTAGCAGCAAACAGGGTCGACATCAATCGTGGGCAGCCCCGGGGTCGCTTCGACCTCGAGCTAGTTCCAGGGATCACACCATTGGTGAGACACGTCCATCTATTCTCTACAATTACAGAGATTTAAAGGATCAGGACTTGACTGATGACGGTTTTGTGTTTCATCGTCTTGGATTAGATGATTCAGGTCCCAAAGGAAAAGTGGACCAAAGAGCAGAAGTCGACACAGCCTTGGAACCACCCGCATCCGAACAGGCCCAGGCCAAGCGAGGCCATTCCATGCTGCATAGCTATGGAGCCGAGTTCGCGACGACATTCCAACTATTGCCTCCGGCCTCCACCCTACCGAGCAGAGTGGCCACGAGCGCGGGGAACTCTGCCTCTCGGCGAAGTGGTTCTTTCTCAGCTAGCATGGCGGAGTTTCCTCCCCCCTCTGACAAGCTCAAGGGCCTCATCCTCGACTCGATTCCCACACACGTTTTTGTCGCCCTGCCGCACAATGGCGAAGTCGTCTGGGTCAACAGTCGGTATCTCTCTTACCGAGGCCAATCAGTCGCAGATCTCTCGGCCGATCCCTGGAGTAGTATTCACCCGGATGATATCGATGAGTATCTTGAAGCATGGGGAAGGTCAATGCGGACTGGAGAGCAGTTCTCGAGAATCGTGCGCATCAGGCGTTTCGATGGAATGTTCAGATGGTTCTATGCCAGGGCTGTTGCGTCGAAAGATAAGACTGGAGGCGTCGTCAATTTCCTGGGATCATACATGGATATTCACGAGCAGCGGGTGGCTGAGCTCAAATACGCCCGTCAAGAGGAGATCGAAGCCTCCGAGTCAAAACATCGCTTGTTGGCAAATTTGATACCCCAAATCATATTCACTGCCACAGAAACTGAGGGTATCACGTTTGCTAACCAGCAGTGGCTCTCGTACACTGGCCAGAAGTTCGATGACGCATTGCGCCTGGGCTTCATGGACTTCGTTCATCCCGAAGATCTACACCGCATCCCAGCGTTCGGCTCGCCGAGTAGGAACGACAAGCCCGATTGTCAGCCGGACGGCGACGGGGGTCTCGCGTCAAAAGCCAACGCGACACCAACAGGCCACGGCCGGCATGAGTCCGAGGGCTGGTCTCCAGACAGACAGGCCGCCACGGGCAGCAGCGCGATTCTCGAGTTCGCTGGCGCACATCTCGCCGAGTTGGCCCGCAGAGGTGTTCTCAAAGAGGTCATTGACAGTGAAGGCAGGCCGTCATACGCAACAGAGGCCCGCCTGCGATCCAAGACAGGGGAATATCGCTGGCACCTGATCCGCTGTGTTCAGATCGATACCATCGACTTCGGCAGCGGCGCCAGCTCGTACTTTGGCTCAGCCACAGACATCAACGACCACAAGCTACTGGAGGCCAAACTCAAGGAGGCTATGGACTCGAAGAGCAGGTTTCTCAGCAATATGTCTCACGAGATTCGCACACCCTTGATAGGTATCTCGGGCATGGTCAGCTTTCTGCAAGACTCAACTCTGAACGAGGAGCAGCGGGATTTCACCAACACCATTCAGACGAGCGCCAACAGCCTGCTCATGATCATCAACGATATTCTCGATCTTTCGAAGGTCGACGCAGGAATGATGAAGCTCAAACACGAGTGGTTTCATACCCGGTCCGTGATCGAGGACGTCAACGAGCTCGTCTACACCATGGCCATAGCCAAACGTCTTGAGCTGAACTATCTGGTAGAGGCAGATGTGCCTGCCTGGGTCAAGGGCGATAGGGTTCGCATTAGGCAGGTTCTGCTCAACGTCATTGGCAATGCGATAAAGTTCACAGCCAAGGGCGAAGTCTTCAGTCGATGTCGAATCTACCCGAGCCTCGAGGGCACTCTTGCGAGCAATGAGATCATGCTCGAGTTCAGTATCATTGACACAGGCCGCGGGTTCTCAGAGGAGGATAGGAGGCTCATCTTCAAGCCTTTCAGCCAAATCGATGGTAGTAGCACACGGCAGCATGGCGGCAGCGGGCTTGGGCTCGTGATCTCGAGACAATTGGTCGAGCTCCACGGTGGCAAGATGGAGGGCACAGCCGTCGTCGGCAAGGGCTCCACATTCACGTTCACCGCAAAATTTGGACTGCCCACGGCGGACGATCGTCCGGAACCGCCAGAGGATCCAACAGCGCAACGGGCGGGCCCAGCGGGCCCTCAGCCATCGATTGTCGAGCATTTGGTTTCGGTCGGGCTGGTAGCCGGGATGTCGGCCCAGCTGTCGGCTGAGACAACAGCCAGCGTGAAAGGGGCCCGTGAAAGCACGGCCGACATTGCGTTCACCCCTCCTGACGTGAGTTCGACTGGTAGCTCCAATCAGTCAGTCCATTCGGGCCAGTCTCAGGCAACGGATGCATCGTCCATTGGTACGATCAACACCGGACTCACCCGTTTCAGCGAGGCGGCCAAGGCCAGCGGGCAGGACCTGTCACAGATGAAGCTCCAGATGCCTTCGGGAAGAAGCACCCCGGACCAGACGGCGGCTGGGGACAAGCTAGCGCCACCTCCGAGCGAAAGATACCGCCCGCCGATGTACTCGATTCTCCTGATTTGCCCTCAATTCCACAGTCGTGAGGCGACGACGCAGCACATCGAGACGACGCTGCCTAAGGATGTTCCTCACCAGATCAAAGCGGTGGGTAGTGTGCAGGACGCCGAGCGATATATTGGAGGGGACGAGCCCGTCCGATTCTCCCACGTCGTCATCAACATCTCTTCTGCCGAGGCTGTCATCGAGGCCATGGAAAAGATTACGCAGTCACAGACTATGGACAGCACTAGGATCTTGATTCTCTCGGACACCATACAGCGACAAGCCGTGTTGAAGCTCGCGGACGGCACCAAGCTTGGGCAATTATTGCCAGAGAAGCTTGTCACGTTCATCTACAAGCCCGTCAAGCCGTCACGCTTCGCCGTCATCTTCGATCCCGACAAGAGGCGAGACCTGAGCACGGATTTGAATCGGTCCAAGGCACAGGAGATGGTCGAGAATCAGAAAGCGAGCTACCGCGAGGTCGAGAGGCGCATGGGTCACAGAGGCCTCAAGGTGCTTCTTGTTGAAGACAACCCGGTCAACCAGAAGGTGTTGATGAAGTACATGACGAAGATCGGGGTAGAGGTCGAAATTGCCGTCGATGGAATGGAATGCACCGAAAGAGTTCTGGCGAAAGCGCATGATTACTATTCCCTCATTCTGGTGAGCCCGTCCATCTCCCTCCCCCAAACCCCGACCCTCCTTCGACCTTTCTTCTTTTCCAAGGACCTATCGCCTCATCCAAGACTTCTCCCTTGATTTTCTCTGTCTCCCATACTGTCTTGTGGCTGACACCGCTGCTTCTAGTGCGATCTCCACATGCCACGCAAGGACGGCTTCCAGGCGTGTCGAGAGATCCGGGACTGGGAGAAGGAGGGCAACGCGAAGCCGATGCCCATCATCGCGCTATCCGCGAATGTCATGTCCGATGTGCAGGATAAATGCTTCGCAGCCGGATTCAGCGACTACATCACGAAGCCCGTTGATTTCATTGACCTCAGCAGAGCAATGTCCAATTTTTTCGGCTGATCGGCACCTGCGATCTCGAAATCTGGGAGATTTGGCTCAGGGAAGAGCTTCTGCAACATACATCTGCATGATTTCAGCCTACATGCCGTCTCCTGAATCACGCCAAATTGAGACGCATGACACGCCGACCAACCCTTTTGTCTCAAGAAACGACATGATCCACTCTTCCGCAACATGTCTCACCAGTATTCCACGACTGCCACAATGGATCGAGGCCCTTCCCTAGAATGCATGTGAGGGAACCGCGACGACTACTGACCTCGGACGAGCCAGGTGAGCGACAGACTTGGTCGATGCCTCAGAGGAAGCACACCGCGCCGAACTGTACATAAGCACGAAGCAGGCGCACAGCACGTCTTGCCATGTGACCAGGCGGTCTCTCCGTCGGGAAAGGCCCTTGACGTGAGTAGCAAATTCGGATAGCAACTTGAAAACCGGTCGGAGCAGGCGATCCCCCGTCTCATGGCACGATGTCCTTTCATCCATGGAGTTGAGGTTGGTCGAAAATGGTCCGGCTCACAGCTGGAAAAAGTCTCTCCTCTTTTGGTCGTCATTTTGTTTTATTGTCTTTCCCGCAGACCGTATATTATCTTCTCTTTCCCCTTTGTCGTTCAGGACTCGGGAAACATGGACCATGTCTCCGAAATAGGGTGGTACGAGAAGGAAAGAAGGATTGTTGGTCGTTTGCCAGTCTGGTCGATTTTACCTTCTCCTTTTCTCTGTCTTTTCTCTCCTTTTGTCTTCTCTTTTTTGTTTGTTCCTCATTATTAGACGGCGGGCGCCCACATAGCATGGCACTTGCGCGAGGGTTTTGTTTTATGCTGCTTATGTTGATGAAGGAGCTTCATGCCTGTACACGATAACCGTTTTTTTCTCCTCCTTGTTCGTTCTTGTCTTCTTATTTGTCCTTGCGCTCAAAGAAAATTCCCCTTGATGTTCTTTGCCTTTTTCTATCTTTTCCTTGTCGGGGATTCAACCTCGTGTCATGAACAACCCCCCTTGATCCGCTCTTCTTCTCCATTTTCCTTCTTATCGTTGCTTGCGTCCGGGGTTCCCTCTCCCGAATTATTGCGTTCCTTCCCTTTCTCTGCATCTCTCATGAAATATGTGATAGCTTAGACAAGGGAACAGGGAGTTGGAAAAAAGAATGACAGACGGGGAGGACAAATGGCAGAAAGGGAAGACAGTGAGAGACGTAAGGAAAAGGTTGGGGAAAAAGAGAGAAGGAATGAGAGTGTATCAGCAGGAGGGGTGGAGGGGGGAAAGGGGGGATACACGAAGAAGTTGGCGAGGACGGTCGAAAATGGAGGGTTGATCCCGGGATACATGCGCGAAACCTACATACGCGGGCGACCTCGTACTCCGTTGCTTGTTACATCATTGCGGACATTGTTCAGGGCGTATGGGCTTGTCTTTCTTCCCCGCGTGTATTTCTCAGGTTGACTTTTGGGGTCGTTGTCCTTCTCTCTATGATTTGAATTGCTGTTTGTTTTCCATTCGTCTTGCTCCGATTAGCGTTGTATAAAAGGGCCCTTGCTTTTCCTATGCATTGGTAAAGGTTGTCTTCTTTCTCCCGAGGGGAATGTATCAACTACTTGTTTGTGTATCCTCATCGCCCCTTCTACATAACTCTCGTCTTTGCCACGGTGCTTAGTTGTACATTCCTCTATTCCATTCTCACGACGTGCTGATATTGCACGCCTGTGTCTCTCGTATCGTCTTCGAACTCATGTAAACCCTCCTCTTTGTTCTCTGAGTCTCTTCTCCGATCTTCCGGAACACGGCGTGCTTCCCATTGCTGCCTCAATTCCTCGCCACTTCATCACACGTCGTTCTCTTGGTATTTGTCTCCCCCTGGCTTCTCACCTTCTTGCGATTGTTCGGCGGGTGTTATAGTCTTGGAAGGACGGACCAAAAGGGTAACCAAAAAGGGGCTGCAGGGCCTTTTGAAGGGGGGGGATGGCGGGAAGGTGTGTATTTCAAAATCATGGGTGGGCCGGAATCAAACATCATGGGTGAGCGCTGAGGGTTGGAATCATAGGCGCGGGCGACAATCAGAAAAAAAAGAGAATGGAACTGGCTCAATGAGAGAGATGGGCGATGTTTCTTGGCTTGACCCTTTTCATGCTGTGCTCCGAGGTACATGTACGCTTCACACTCTCCGTTGTGTTGCTCCACAGAAGCTCCACCCCTCTTCATCCTGTCCTGTGATGAGAGGGAAAGAGGCAGTATCCCTTTCTGGTCTCTGTGTCTGTGGGAAAGGGAAATAGGGGGGAAGTAGGATCTCATGAATGGACAAGGGAAATTGCACGCGTGAGTCAGATTCTATGTTCGAGCAAGATGTTCGGTATGGCCAAGACTCTGCGTGTGAAGAAGACTCCTCTACGTATGGACAAGACTGTGCAGGAGACCTGTAGGCGGCTGGACTTGTGGGCGAAGGCATCAGACTCCTGGACGGCTCGGACTTGGCGGCGGCGGCATTTATTTGGGAACGGTTATATCAGACTTGCAACCGATGGCACAGTCCATGCGTGTAGGGTACGAACGCCACTCGATCGAGCCGATGGACAAGGAGCAGTGACAAGAAAGATCGAGGAGATGTCTAGGAGGCATGACAAGGTAGCAGAATCGAGCTCACAAATCCAGGGAGGAAGGACATGAATCAAGCCGGATAGCTGACCACGCGGGAGCTCTTCCCGCATCGACTCGAGCAGAGACGTCCAACGAGGACGAGAGCACCGGAGCAAAGACCATGTCATTGACAAGTATGTATCGAGTGCTTTTGACCCCCTTTTTCATTACCAGTTGATCCCATTATATGCTCTGCGATTATGGTCTGACAGCGACAGCAACAGCCACTGCGACATTGACCTGATGGAGAGCAAGAAAGCTTCAGTCGCTGGCCCTGCAAACAAGAATTTGAAAAGTACTCAGGTCTTGAAGGACCTGGATGAGAAGCCGAACAGTATGGTAGGGTCAGGAAGCATGGCAAGGATGAGTGTGTGAGTTTGAGGAAAGGGGAGAAGAAGCTCAAGCTCGGGGTGCTTGAGAATTAGAATAGGGGAGCAAAAAGGGACGAGACAAGGTATCAGTCCAGAAAGCTGTTCCTCCATAAGAACGAGCATAGAGAGGAAACTCAAGTAGAAGCACAAGAATCGAGTGCTGTCCCTGGGAAAACTTAGCAAAGAGAGAGAAATCAAGTGCGCCGCGCCATGCTGGGGAAAAGAAAAAAAGTGGGTGTAAAGGGTTGTGGATCGAGAAGAGGGAGTAAAGGGAGGAAGAAGAGAAGAGAGTAAAACAGAGGGAAATCGAGAAGAGGGGCGAAATGAGAAGAGCAGTCGACAAGAAAAGGGGAGCGACGGGGAGAAATGAGGAAAAGGTGGACAAGGGGAAGAGGGGTCAAACGAGGAGAAAAGGTGTAGAAGGTGAAGAGGAGAGGTACGAGGAAAAACCAAGACCCAGGAGCATCGTTAGTAGACACTCCCCAGCACGCTCCTCTCACGTGCCTCCCCATCCTCATCCTCCAACTCCCCTCCCCCGGCATCACTATCCCCCGACCCCGGCTCATCCCCTAACCTCTCCGCATGGCCCCTCACCCGCCCCCCCGACTCATCACCCATCCTCTCCGCATGACCCCGCCGCGACTCTCTCGGTGAAGGACCAGGCCTCCGACGTCTCGCCAGGGGCACCCCGCGCGCGCGCTCGCGTTTGTCAGCGTCAGCGTCGGCGTCGGCGTCGGCGTCGGTATCCTCCTCATTCGAGTCCTCGGCGTCGCTGCCGCTCGCGACGGACGCGTGGCCGGAGTAAGTGCCGCCGAAGTCGCGGCCGAGATGGAGGTGGTGGTTCTTGATGGGGGAGGGGCCGTCGGCGGAGGAGTCTTCGGCGGAGGCGGAGTGCTCTGCGGCGCGGGAGGGGTCGCCGTGCTGCTGTCGGAGTCGTAGTTGTTGTTGCTCAGATTGTGGTGATTGCGGGGATCTTGGCTGTTGTGACAAGGGTGGTGAATGCCGTGAGGATTGAGCTTGCTGGGATTGAGGTGACTGAGGGGATCGGATAGCCCTCGCGAGCTGGTTCCTCTCGACGTCCTCCTCGTCGGAGCTGTTATGATTCTTGTGGCTTCGTTGTAAATGTTGATGCTGCTGCTGCTGCTGCGCCATGGACGCCTCCTCGCGCTCGCCGCGCTCGCGGAGGGCGTCGAGGTCGTGCCGTCTCTTATAGTGGGCGGTGTGGTTGCAGCCGTTTGGACACCCGCCCCAGCGACGGGTCACGACGAAGCTCTTGTTCTTCTCGAGCTTGACGTGATCCTTGCCTTTCTCCCTGCTGCTGTGCCTACTGCCGCTGCTGCCGCTGCTACCGCTTCCATCCTTGAGGTTATGACTGCTGCTGCCGCTGCCGCCGCCGTGGTCTTTGCTGCCGGCCGTGGCTGCGCGCTCGCGGCGCAGCTCGGACCAGGTGCGTAGCTTGTTCTCGAGGAGGTATTTGCCGTCGTCTTGTTTGCGCATGATGAGGAACTCGCAGTGGTTGATGTTGCGGAGGTCTTCGAAGTACTCGACGGTGAAGTGGTACCACTTCATGAGGAAGACGCGGGACATGAGGCCGTGGGTGACTGCGCGAGTGTTAGCTCGGGGACTGGATATGGAATGCTGTTTCCCCCTCCCCGTTTTTCTTCTCTTCCTTTTCACTGGATTCTTCCCGTTCTTCACTCTTTCTTCCTTCTTTCCCCCTTTATGACAAGGACAAGGCCAGGGCAATGTACCGAGGACGCAGACGGAGGGAAAGTCGTCGTCGCCGAATTGGCGCCAGAGGCTCTCGTTGAAGCCGCTGATGCGGTCGTAGGCGTCGGCGGCGCTCTCGCCGTTGGGGATGCGGTAGAAGAAGTGGCCGTAGTCTGCCCTCTCCTGCCACATGCGCTCCATCTCGGCGCTGCAGGGCTGGAAGTTGCCAAAGTCTTGCTCGCGGAGGCGGGGCTCCTCGTAGACCTTGATGTTATCGCGGCGGTAGGGGGAGGGCTCGAGGTCGTCGGAGGTGAGGGTGGAAAGGATGCCGTCGGTGGTCTCCCTGGTGCGGCGGTAGGGGGAAGTGAAGAACTGGATGGTGTCGTCGGGGCGGAGGAGCTGGCGGAGGCGGCGGCCGGCCTCATGGGCCTGGGCCCAGCCGTCGGGGGTGAGCTTTACGCGGTGGTCGGGGACGGTCTGGTGGATTTCGCGGTTTTCTGGAAGAAGAAAGAGGAGGCCGGGGAGTCAGGTCAGCGATTCTCTTCATGACGACGACGGCGGCGGCGGCGGTGGCGGCGGCGACGACTACAAGGGCTTCGCCGGGAGAGGGGTAGGAAGACTCGACAGGACGCACTGTTGCCTTCGGACTGGCCATGGCGGATGAGGATGATGAGCCGCGGCTTGGCCATGGCGGCGGCGGTTTGGGTGAAGTGACGTCGAGGCCTAGCCGGGGGCGGATGAGGCCTCGGACGATGGAGGATGCGGAGGAGGGCGGTCGCGAAGCAGCAGAGGCGGCGACGAGGAGAGCCGTGCTGGAGGGTGGGCGTGGCGGCGGGAGGGGCGACGAGGGAGGGGATCTTGTAAGCCTTGATAGCAGACGTTTTGGCGAGTTCTATTCAGGAAGAACGACTTCAAGAGGAGCGAAAATGGAGAGGAAGAAGAAGAAGAAGAAGAAGAAGAAGGAGAGGGGGACGGAGAGGAGGAAGAGCAGAAGAAAGACGAAAGAGGAGAGCAAACGGCTAGAAGAGGGTTGCCAGTACTTGTACGATGATGCGCCCGACGTTCATGGCACAAGCAAGAACGCCCTTGCGGGATGTCGAGCAGCCGGACCGGTCAACCTTGATGGAGTGGGGAGCACAGGCTTGAAATGACAGGGGGACAACGAGGTAGAAAACCATAAGCCGTGCTCGGCAGATGGAGATGATGGCTGACGGGGAGGGGGGGTTCGACGGGATCGAGGAGGGGGGGGAGAAGGGCGCAGGTGACAGGATTCGAGGGCCCTGTGATCTGGTGTCGGGTAACGAGACGACGGCAGTCGACAAGTCGATGAGGTGGAGAGAGGGGGAGGGGGGGGGGAGGGGGGCACAAGGCTGGCTGGATAGTAGTAGTAGTACTAGTGATGGAGATGCTTGGATTGTGTCCAAGCTTAGGTCGTCGTCTGTGCTTGTGTTTGTCTGTGTCGGTGTCTGTGTCGGTGTCTGTGTCGGTGTCTGTGTCGGTGTCTGTGTTCGTCTGTTTGTGTTCGTCTGTGTCCAGGTCTGTAGCATCTCGGTCGAGGAGAGCAAGGCAGAAGCAGGAGGAAGAAGACCTAGGACGGAGCACCCAGCGGTATGAGCCTCCAGCTTCTTCAGGCCGCAAGTGATCGCCGTGATCTGCGTCTCGCGTTCTGCGTAAGCATCCAATCTTTCTGCCTCTTGTGATCGGCAGCAGCGTCATGTCGTTTGCCTCCTCAGCCTTGAAATCCCGTCCAAGGGGAGCCTCACGGTGGCATCCGAGCAGGGGGTACTGAGTACCTACGGGGTACGAGGCACCAGACATGGATACAAGAACTCGTCCAAGGATCTTGCCTCTACAGCACGAATCAGGTATCTCACCTGTATCCTGTACCTGGACACCTGGACTCCGAGTCCGGCTCGTCGCGCCAATGCACGTTGCCGCGCGAGCACGCCCATGTAGCTCTACCTCTCCAGCCACACAGAATCCCGCAGCACCGAAGGTCCCTCTACTCCGCCCTCTGCATCCCGTTCCTCTCCGTGGCTCCTTCCTTGCTCCTCCTCCACACCACTGGCATCTGCCGTCGGCGGCTCCTTCCAACTTCATCTCGTGCTTCGCGCGTCTTTCCTTGACGTTCCCCCCCCCCCCCCCC
>NIGD01000001.1:5122854-5139778 GCA_003055185.1 Escovopsis sp. TC
TCCTCGTGTCCTATCCCCCTCCCCCCCCCCCACCATGGGGTTGGATCGTTGTCACGCAATATCTGCAGCGCGGGCCGTGAATCTCGCTTTGCTGTCGATGCTGTGTGGCCGAGCCACGCCGAGTTCCGCGGCGAGGATGCCCGATTCTCGGAGCACGGGCTTGTCCGCACTCCATTCCGTGTCCGCTCTGCTGCACGGAAGACCATGCCGTAGCGAGCTTCTCAACATCATCTCGATCTTCCAATTTCATCCTTTCGTATCTTCTTGTTCCTTCTTTGTGTCTTTCCTTCTTTCTTTTTGCATCGCATCCTGTCTCTCTTCATGTCTAGCTTCTTCTGGATCGGCCAAGGAGGTCCAGTCCCAGGTCTACCGAGCGGACTCAAACAGCGTGCGAGTGTCTGTGCTGCGCCGACCCTCCGAAAAGTCGCGGGCTGCAGGGGCGCTGGAGATTCTGCGCACACTCGAATCTCAGACACACAAGGACACACAAGGACACACAGAGAGAGACAGAGAGACAGAGAGACAGAGAGACAGAGAGACAGAGAGAAGGAAGAAAGGCCCGTTGCGCACCGGAACCGAAAGAGAGAAACATCGATGAATAGAGTTAGAGGGAGACCCAAGGGGGAGGGGGGAGGGGGGTGTGTGTTCCAAAGGAGGACATGAAATCTCTTCATCAGGTACGGAGTAGATCCCTGGATCTGTCAAGAGGCACAAGAGACAGAGACCGAGCCGCTTCGATCTAGCCAGAGCAAACCATCGGATTCGCCCGGTCGCACGACGTCAGCTTCAGCTTCAGCTCCGGTCTCATTCGTGTTTGTTCTACGGAGGACTGCGGCCTCTCTCCTCCCCCCAACCCTGGCCTTCCTCTACTCATTGTTGTCACAGATGTACGGAGTACATACATGCGAGCTCGGATGCCCAGCTGACGATGTCGATGAGGCTCCAGTGCGTGCGAAGAGGGGTCGAACTATGAATCTCCAAGTCAAGGTCTCCGGCGAAGACAAAGCCAGAGCATCCAGACCTTGCTCCGCCCGCCATATGTACTCACAGTGCGTCTTGTCTTCCCAGACAGCATCGCGGGATTCGTTCCGCTGTGTCCCCCCCCCTTCCCTTGCATCTACACGCTCTGATCATTCCACGCCCCTTTTTGGGGCAGAGACGCAGGCAGTTCGACGGGTAGGGACAGCGAGCTCATCACATGCCGAAGCCAACTCTTTCTTGCGCAGACATGATTGAGAAGAGAGCAGCTCTGGCGGCAAATATGCCAGCAGGTCACATACACTCGAAAGTCCACGCCTCAATGTTGCCACGTTGACGCCGCATCTTTGAGGCGAGGGATGAAGAAGGAGTGATGAAAAAAAAAAGAGGCTTCTCGTATCATCTCCCAGAATTCGCCTTCACACGCCCCTCCCTTCCCCGTCCACAAGGAAATATAGGAAAGTAAACAACCACCAAGATGTCCCATCTTCACGTACGATTCTACCAGTACATATGGGCCCTGAGAAGTGAGCATCGTCATTGCGAGTCGGGACAAGGCCGAGCGGTGGCAAAGTGCTGCCCAAAGCGCGCGTGCCAAGGCCGCTGCCGCTGCGACCACGATGGCCAGCCCCCGTGGACGAGTGCGAGTACAAGTACGAGGACGAGGCCAAGCATGTCAAGTACATAATGTTCCAGTATGTCCTCGTGAGAGGATTTGTACTCGTAGACACAAAGGAGGCAGGGAAGGGGGGAAAAAGTGAAGGGAAAAAGTTTGCATGCCCAGAGCCTCGAGCTTTGCCTGTCGCGGCCTGGCTGGCCCCGAAATGGACATTGTTCCTGCAGTAGATGGGGGAGTGCGAATAGCCTGTGCGAGGCGATGAGGCTCGAGGGACTCCTTGCGATGGCTTCAAGGCCCGCAGCAGTGCCCACAGGACTGTCACGAAATTTCCGAAACGCAGCACTCCACGCCGACAGACAGCTTCGTGCATGCGTCCCATTGCTCGCACGAGCAGTCTCCCATGCTCTGGGGGTCCCTCTCCAGAGCAGTCCACGATGACACGCACGCACCCGATGCGCTGGCCCGCGCGGATCTCGTGCCTGAGCGGGTCGGACCCGGGCCCGGTATCTGCTGTCATGCTCGTGGGCTTCGCAGATCCATCCTCGCAGATCCAATGCCATCCAAGAAGAAGAACTTCCCAAGATTGTACGAGTACGGAGAACGAGCACTCGTAGAATGGATGCGCTGTGCGAGCACGAGCACGAGCACGAGCACGAATGCTCGGATGCCAAAGCGAGTGTCCCCACAGACGCGCGGCTGCCATCCAACGCAGATGGGGCATTCCCCTGAGACAGATCGATCCCACGCGGCTCCCCCTCCGAGTCCCACCATGTGCTTGTCCCGTGTTGGGCAAGCAGAACGAGTACTCGTACCTCTCCATGCTACTCCTACCAGTACTCGTACGATACTGGTACAGCCCCTCCTCTCGGAGGAACCCTCTCGTAGCCTCCATGCTCATGGGCACAGAAGGGCGGAACACCGCCGCGTCCCCTCCATCGCCGGGTGTCTCTACCAGCCCGCCGAACGGGAGAGCCACGCCCTTCCCTTGGGAAGCCTGAGCACGCCCGGAAGGAAAGGCGACGTTCGTGACTCGCGCGGGCACCCTGTCCGCCGGGCACTGCGAGTCAGGCGAATCCATGGAAGGGGCTCAATCTCCCGGCGCTGGCGGTGCCGTCGACGACGATAGAGGTGCTGAAGCCAGACATACGTCTAGACACTCTCACCCGACAAGTCGGCAATCCATGTCTTTGGGAAATTCAGCAGCGGTTTCAAGCGCAAGAAAGGAACAAAGAGAAGGAAGACACAGACAGACACACGCACACACACACACATACCAAAATAAAAAATCGAGACAAAATCTCGAGGCATGGAAATACGTTCATCCGGCCACCTAGGTCCCTCCTTCCCCCCCTTGGTCAGCCTCCTGAACAAAACAAACCCCAGGCCGTCCACGTCTCCAGGGGAAGGCGCCCCCGACATCACCCATACTCGCACTTGCCTCACTTCGTGACTGCCAATGGGGACACCGATTCACAGAGGTATCTCCCGGGTACCGTCCCGTACCTGGAGGTCCGCAAACACCGCCATCGTGCTCGGTCAGGGGCACGTCGTGGGCATCACGAATGCTCATCATCCACACATGCGAGTACGGGTACCACCGGGTCATGGACTCGACCTCCGCAATCGCAGGAACCCCAACGAAGCGCGCGAGTCCGAGTGCTCGTCTGGGTACGGAGTACGGAGTACGGAGTACAGACACGTACCTCCCTGCGTGCCTTATTCGCTGGCACGGTGCTAATGCATGGGCGGCCGGCGGGGCATGCCCATGCAAACTTCCGGGCCCACGCCGCGCGAGGGTACTCCGTACCTACAGATACATTGATGCATGCGGACGCCCATCCATGGATCCACGATGCATCCGATGCCATTCTCGTGCTGGGCTCCGGGGCGTGTGCTCCTCGTGCTGCTCCTCGTGCTCAAAACCATCATAGCATCCGCACGGATGCGGACACCGCACAAGCATCGGGAGTCGCTCCTGAGCCCAGAGCTTGAGTCCGTCTCTATGGGATGCATGGAGCAAGAGCACGAGCACGAGCACGAATATCCGTGGATCGAGTGTGCACCGTCGTGATGAGGAGCTTCCCCTCGCACAGATTGAGTCAGATAGGATGCTGAGTTGGAGGCTGTCGCGTAGAAGATTGCGTCTTCGCAGGCAGACTCAAGCTTTCGTCTGCAATGCCAGGCTGCCCCCCGGGAACATGTACGAGTATAGTACTTGGTAGCATCGTTCGAGTACGAAGAGGTACCTCTTGGGTACTCGCATCGACGGATCTTTCGAATCCGTCATGATCCCGTGATAGGCGGCAGGTCGCGACTGCCGCAGCGCATGGCCAGAGGCAGAGGGGGATGGCAGGTGCGACTGCGAGGAGAGACAGGCGTGCCAGAAGTGGAAGGAACGGGAAGAGACAACGTCGAGACCAAAAAGACAGGCAACACCAGAAAGGACAGAACATTGAAATCCATCACAGCAAGAAGGACAGCGAGACTCGACCAGGCAGAAGAGAGGAAGAGAGAACATGATTGTTGCAACGGAAGAAAAGAAACCTCCCAGGTCCATCGTCCAAATCGAGCCAACGCGGTCTCATCTGCCCCACGATCTGGTCGGACAGCGCCCCCAAAGCAGCATGCCATTTCACCATCCACATCCAGCCTCTCCGTTTCCACGTTTCCACATACCCATTTCATATACGGAGTATGGAGTATGTACATTGCATGCACGAGTGTGCACGACGTGCGAGCGCGAGTGCCGTATCACGCGCCTCCAAGGACACCGCAAACCCCCTCCTTGACCTCCATCTTCGCTGCCTGCCCTGGCCAGAGGACCCCTCATCGGAGGCACAAGTCGTGCCGTCTGCCTGTCTGTATGTCTGCCTGTGCGTCCGTCTACCTGCTCTCATGGCTGCCTGCCTCTCTGACTTTGTGTCAGTCAAGCTCCACGAAGCATCAAGAAGCATTTCCTCTAACAGCCCCAGATCCCACGACCATGCAAGAACGCAGCCGTCGGGATCCATCGTCCATCCATCCGGACCCCCTCCATCCCCCCCCCCCCCCCGCCGCCGCCCCCTCTCAAGCGCCCACACCCCCTCGATCATCATTCAAGAGCCTTCACTTCGTGCCTTACATGAGGCGTTACCGCCCATCCGCCCGCCCGCTCGCCCGCGCAACCCATCCACCAAAATTACTGGGTCCATCGAATCACCATGGCGCCCGTGGATCCGTCGAACCCACCGCGACTCTCCGACTGCCGCGGCGCCCAACTTACCTTACCTACCTGCGTGGCTCTGCTGCTGGACCCCCTTCACCTTGGAGCTCCGACCAAATGGGGCCTGGAGGGGCTCTGCGCGATGCGGTGTGCCCCAGCATGCTCAACTCCACCTTGCTCATGTCCGCCTCGCTCACCGGTCCGCCTCCTCGTCGAGAGATGTGGATCTTGCGGCCGGTCGTCTGAGCCTCTACTCGTACTAGTCCAGAGAGGGAATGGAGTCGTCGGGACGAGCAAACTTCTCGGCACCGATACACAACAGCAGCACAAAACAGCACAAGACAACAACGGCACAGCACAGCACAGCGAGGCACTGGGTGCATTCGCCATGCATCAGGTATGTACCAGAATGGAGCCAACGAGCTCGTATCGGCTTATGCAGGTCCAAGGAACGACATCAACAAGCGTCTCCTTGCTGTCTCGTACTGGTACGAGTACGAGTACGAGTACGGAGTATGTATCAGTCTCAGCCCACGAAGAAGATGTCGGTGCGAATGCTCCTCGTTGTCGGACTCGTACGAGTATGAGCGGCTTGCAAAATTTTCTGGGACATGCCACATCATAATCAAGCCACATCATCCATCCTGTTGGACCAACACCATGCACACACGACAATGAAGTCCTCCATGCTGGTACTCGTACGGAGACGACCTACTCCATGCCCTTGGAGATACCCACTTCGAATTTGCTCATTCCCCAGAGGCATGACGAGGCACGACGCACGCAAAGGGGGATGAGCTGGAAGGCCACCGCTGAGAAGCCTCCGTGACCCTGACCGGGAGCCACGAAAATTCGTGCCGTACTCGACCTAGCCCGCAACGGCTGCGCACCGCTCGTCCTAGCCTCGTCCGAGCAGGGCAGCTAGCTTCACCGTGGGTTCTGCAACCACCCCCTCCTCCAGTCCCATTCACGAGTTCCGCCCTAGCAACTCCGCTCTCTCATCCGTGCTCGCTTCGATATCGGTAGTCCGCCCGCCCTCCGATCTCCAGGCAGAGCACGAGATACCGGCCCTCGTGCCGTCCCTGCCCGTGCGCTCCGCCCCCTGAGGAACTGAAGATTTCCGCACACGCTGACGCCCAGGCCCAACAGTCATCCTCTCCGTCCTCGGACCCTCCATCTCCAAGCGATATCTCGATATCAGCACTGGTATGGATGACTCCGCGCCAGTCCCGTGTCCAAGCTCCGTACGGAGTACGAGTACAGGTGCTCCAATCGTATCTCCGGCACGCATCCCGAGCCCTACGGATAGGGATACCGGCCCACGAACTATCAGGACCAGCTCCTCCCGGCAGATTGCCATTGACAAGTCCGGAAAGGTCCATCCCAGTTGAGAAAGCCCGTACTCGTCTCGCACGAACGAGCACCAGTCATGGGCGCCAGCGCGATACCGGCACTCGCCGCAATCAAACACCACCACGAGCTCCTTGCATCCGCGCCTGCGCTCGCGCTCACGGCTCATACCGCAGAACCCTCAGCTCGGCACTAGCACCAGCTGCGCACATCCGGCACGGCTCCCGTGCCGTGCATAGCCCGGCCGCCGGCGCCAGATCCGTGAGATTGCACACCCGTCCGTCCTGAGCCAGGAAAGCGCGGAGTGCATGCGGGTTCCCCCTGAGTCGGAGGGCGACCGCGGGCACGGGCAGCATCTACGGAGTACAGACGGAGTACTCCGTACCAAGGTTGCACATGCTACGGAGCATGAACGGGTCACATCTTGAGATGGAGAGCAACGACGGAGTGCCCCGTCCTCGTGCCAGTGCTACCGAGTACGAGTACTCCGTAGTAGGACACATTTTCCTGCGAGCATACGAGTACGGAGTACGAGTACTGGTGTCGACCGTCTCGGAGTCTACCGTGTCTTTCGCCCCCCCAGGCCATCAGGGGTCCGCATCACGGCTCCCAGCTCTGCCAGCACGCCGCACAGGGTCAGGGGTCCAAGGAGAGTTCATCTCGAAAAGACTGCCACACGGGCTGCGGTCTCTAGTCCCGTCCCACAGAGTTTTGCGGACTCGCGCTACTGCTCGTACTTCGTATGTGATTTACCACTCCTTGATTCACAGGGCGTTCAGAGCACCGCCCTTCGTACGGAGTACGAGCACATCCATAGTCGTACTCGTACTCGTACTCGCCCACAGTGTCCAGCACCGCGACCCTCAAACTCTGCTGACATCTCCAGCTGTTCTCCCTGTCCTCGTACTCGTACTCGTACGAACCCCATCGCCAGCATCGACCACCGGCACCGTCCATCTTCGAGTGCTGGCACGACTACTCCGTACGGAGTACTCCGTACAGAGTACAGCATCGTCTGCCATCTGCTCCGCAGTGCAGATCAGCAAACGCCCTCCTTCCCCTGCCGATCTTCTCCGTCATCCCACGAACGCCGCCCTTCATCTGCCCCGTCCGTACGGAGTGCTCGTACGGAGTACTCCGTACTCCGTCCTCCTGGACCGACATCGTCGTCCACCCTTCCACCCTTCCGCTCCGCAACCCGCACCGCAGATCCCCTCGTCGATCCCAGCCCGTCCCGAGCATAGCCCGCACCGCCACCTGCTGAGCGCCCACCACTCGAACCGGCGTGATCCTCGACATGGACTCGTACTCGTACTCGTACGAAGCACTCCGTAGCTCCCACCACGATCCGGGCCGCCGGCACGGGTGTGTGTTGGTCCCCACTGGCATTGGCCCTTGCCCTTGCCCTGCCCACGAGTTACGGACGGGCTGTCTCCTGTCCACGACGACGGGACGAGGCGTCTGCGATCGACGGGCCTGCGGGTTCTACGGAGTACGGAGTACTCCGTACGAGCACGGGAGCAGCACAGTCCTCTCTCTCTTGTCTGTCCCGGCGCGGGATGTGTTCTGCCCCTCGAGCGCAGCACCTCATTCCCATGATCCTGTCTCCAAATGAGGAGTCGTTGCTGTCGTCGTTGCTGTCGTCGTCGTCGTCGTCGTCGTACTCCTCCTCCTCCTCCTCCTCATCCCCTAGAAAGCACCTCCTGAGGCTCCTCCTCGCAATCTACCGAGTAGACAGAACATCGCTCCTCTGCTGATCCACCCCTCCTCATTCCAGACAACTTCCTAGTCCCACCCAGTAACCAGGTTGAGCCCATCATGCCCATCCCCCATCGAGTTCCAGTACTCGTCCTCCGTACTCCGTACCAGCCGTCGTCCTTCCATCCATCCAAGAGCCTCTGCATGCGAGTACGAGCACGAGCACATACTCCTCAGAGCCTCATCCATCCCGCCCCCCCCCTCCCAACTCATCCATCATCGTACTCGTACGACTCGAGCGCCACGCCCGCAGATAGTCGCACTCCTTGCCCCCGTCTTGCATCCGTCGACGACACCACTTCTCGGCCTGGCGCCACTCCGAGCCCTCGGTCTGCTCCGAGCCCCCCCCAGTTCTGGCCCCCGTCGGCTCACACGCACCACCAAACCTTGCTCGTTCCCATGATCGACTCCCTCAAATCATGGGGACTATGAGTACGGAGTACGGAGTATCAGTACGAGTCCCAGCTTCAGCGCGAAGCCCCGGCTTCCATAGGCCTGGGAGATCAGCTCCATCATGGCTCGCCTTCCAAATTCCCGGTAGACCGGCTTCAGCCTCAAACCTTGGGTGGCCCGCCCTTCCCACCAGCCGGGAACCTACCAGAGACCAGACCTCCACAACAGCCTCAGCTTAGAGCATCCATGATCCATCCCTGAAATGATAGCGCCTGGGCTGCCCATCCGCCCAGGGATCCATCCTGCAAGTCACACCACCACTCATCCTGCGTCCCAGGTCACAGCACCAGATCTGGATGCATCCACCTTGTCAACTTCAGATGATCCCATCGATTTCTTCGTCTGCATCGACTCAAGATACATGTATCTTCCCACCTCGAATCGTCTCTTTCTGCAGATATCATCCATCCAAGTGACCTGAAGGCATCGGATGTCCCTGTATCGAATCTTCCACGCAATGGATCTGATCTCCCGCACCCACACTCCATCTTGCATCATCCCCTCGACCTCAACCCATCTGATCCGTGTATCTCTTCCATCTGGAGGGCAGACTCGATTTCGAATCCATCCCTTGATTTCAAAGCCCCGTCTTTCTCAACCACAAGTCCCCCGTCCTCCATACATGCATCCATGTATACACGCACTCCTCCAACATGTCCATCCAACTCTATCCGGTTGCTTACTTGTACGGAGTACTTGTACCGCTATGTCCACCCCACCTCAGGCCCGGGCCCGTCGATCACCTCAAGCCTCTTCAAGGCTTCCTTGACCTCCTCACGGCTTCTCGAAATACGCGTCTCACCCTCGACCTGCGTCCCTCGAGGACTCTCGTCCACCTCGAGACCCTCAATCTCTTCACCTCGACCATTCTTCACCTCGAGACCCTCGAGACCCCTTCACCTCGAGACCGTTGAGACCTTGAATCCCCCCTTCCACCTCGAAGCCCCTCATTCACACCAAGCATCAGCTTCATCTCTTGATTCCCGGTAGGTCCCAGTAGTACGGAGTATGGAGACTCCTCATCTCAAGTACCATCCGGTTCACCCCGAAAGAGCCTCTGCATCGAAAACACCAGTCCCAATCGCAATCTTCTCATCCTCTCTCAACTTCTCGTACTCGTACACCGTACTCCGTTGTACATCCCTCCACTCTATGAAACCTTCCCACCCCGTAGCGACCTTCTCACCCCATCTCACCCAATCCCACCCATCTCGACTTCATCTCAAAATTGCCCCGTATCCGGGCTCATGGTCCCCCCCCCCTTCCCCCCAATCAATCCAGCCTTAAGCGCACATCCAAAACGTCACACCCACCCCTCAAGCGCAGCCTCATCCCTCCTAGCCGTCCTCCGTCGGCCTCCGTCGTCCCCTAGCTCCCTTAGTCTTCCCTCATCATCATCCACCGTCCTCCAGCTCCCTTAGTCTTCCCTCATCATCATCCACCGTCCTCCAGCTCCCTTAGCCAGCCCTCAAGCCCCCTAGGCAACCCTCCAGCTCCCTAAGCCAGCATTCACCAAGGCGGGCATCATCGATGCTCCCTAGCGAACTTTCACTAGGGACTCGAGCTCCCGCCAGCCCTCCAACTCCCCTAAGCCACCTACCCTTTGTTAGGGCCGGATCTGGAGTCGGAGGAACGTTATCCCGATGATGGAGGAGACAGATAGCTTGCCCTCACAGGCCACTCTAGGAGAAGGGAACCCTTCCCTCTTCACAGCACTTAATTTACTCTTTCTGGGCACTCGTTTATTCTGGTGCGAGCCGTAGGGATCGCGTAATCTTAACAGCTTAAGCCCGTCTTCTTTCCTATCTCCTTTCTTTTAATTAAGGCTATCGCCTCGATTAAAGGCGGCGATCCCCATCGTCCTAAGGAGCCTCGTGCTGTGGCCCTCATCCTCGCTATCGACCCTTACCATCCCTAACACCTCCCTCCGCGACCCCCTATCAGCAAGGGAGCCTTACCCTCGTCATACCCTCATCTCCCTACAAATTCTCTCTCCTTACGCCCCCCGTCATCCTCTCATCTCGGCTCCGCATTCATAAGGCCACGCCTCCCGCCTTCATCTCCTCTAATCAACTCCCCTTCCTTTATTATCCTTACCCTTGCAACCTTCCTCTGCTCTATCATCATCATCCCTCATTTGGCAAGCCGCAGCAACGCTAAGACACACTGCCTGCAGCCCGCCTACATAAACAAGGGAACCCTAGCCTAAGTGCAGGACAAGGAATTAACGGAGCTTAAGAGCCTCTCCCCGATCGATCCGAATTTTCTAATTAGCCGAGACCCAAGCCCCGACCCACTCGACCCACTACACAACTCCTAGCCAGTTAAAATTCACGAAGCTACCGAGGACCCCGACAAAGGGCCTGTCCACGCTTGCGAAGGAGAGATCACGAACGACAGCGATACAGAATCAGACAACGCCTTAATAAATTCGATCTACGATTTCATTAACTCAAGCTACTTCGACATCCGCATAACCCGCCTACCCGCCCTTGAAATGTCAGGCTACGCCTTCGCCCCAGTCACCCCCTTTGAGGGAGGTAGCCCCATCGAGCGTTGGCTAGACCGGGTCTCCTCAAGAGAGCCGTCCGTCATCTACACCGACCATAGACCCTTGACCTGGTTCATCGACTCGTCAAGCCACGAAGGGATATACGCAAGGTGGGCGATAGAGCTTAGAATGCTGAATGTCGAGATACGCTACATTGAAGGAGAACGCAACAAGGCCGCCGACTGCCTTTCCCGCACCGTCTTCCTATCCCCGGACTGTTAGGGCGACACCCCTATTATCGAAGACTTTAGCTCATTGTTACGAGACGGGTTGTAGGTGTAGAAGGACGGCCCGCGCGGGTATCAGCAGCTCCTCGATAGACTGGACAATGAAAGGGCAAGGCTCGTCTCCGACGAAGACTCTAAACTGCTGCAAGCAACCTGGTCCTGGCGCGAGGGTGAGCTTTTTCTAGGTAACGGGCTAGTGAACGGAGAAATGCAGGTCGCTGCCCGAATAGCCTCGATACAGCCGCCCCCGCTAGAGGAGTAGCTTATCGATCCCTGGTACGGCGCGACACTTCGGTTCATCATAGATCCTACTAGCGTAGAGAGGCACGATAAGCGCCGAGCAGAATCGGCGACGAGAAGATTCGCGTGGCGAGACGGAGCACTGTGGAAACTCCACCTTTATGACGAATAGCTAAGATGCATCCGGATGACAAAAGTGGCACGAGCCCTCTACGCAGCCTATAACGAGGCGGGGCACTTCGGAGCTGACACAACGAGAAGAAAGCTACTAAGAGAAGTGTGGTGGCTAAATTTGGCTAGGGATATCGTTGCCTACATCGCGGGATGCTAGAGGTGTTTAAAACACGCCCCTAACACGCCACATGCCCCTGACCAGCCTGTGGTGGTCAACAGGCCACTACTCCTGGTAGGCTTGGATCACGTTGGTCCATTTCTAGAGACAGCTAGAGGATTAAAACATGTGCTCGTCCTGGTGGATTACTTCTCGAGGTTCTGCTGGGCGTTCGCGTGCCGCACTATACACGCGACGGAGACGATCTAGAAGCTGGAGAACTGGCTGGAGATGATACCTGTTAGGCTAACGGCGTTCTACACCGACGCCGGCTTTACTTTTACATCCCTGGAATTGCGTACCTTCGTCGACAAGACAGACATCGCCTTAGTACACGCCCCATTAGCCTCTCACAAGAGCGTTGGAATGGTGGAAATTACAAATCGGATCTGGCAGACGTGCTTGAACAAGGGTTTATCGGGGGAGGACAACCTGGAGTGGGACTTGTTGGCTAACATAAACAAAACTACGCGCAACATTAACAACAGACACCTTAAAGTCCTTGGCTATACACTATGCGAAATTCTCTTTGGTACTTAAGACCGCTCTACGCTCTAATCTCTTTTTGCGGGTTGGAGTGGCGTGGCTACTCGTTGAATGTGCAACCCGGAGAACTGGCTAGACGGCGAGGAGTACGCGAATCTGGTGACAATACACATGGGACGAGTGGAGGCAGTGCACTAGGCGGTGGAGAGCCAAAATTGGGCAGAGTTAGAGGCAAGGAAGGATCGACACCTACAGAGGACGGGGAAGGCCTTTGGAGAAGGCGACTTGGTGATGGTGGTGCAGGAAGGGAAGCCCGCAAAGCTGGAGGCAAGGTGGAGGGGTCCTTTTCGGGTAAGAGAGAAGATTGGGAGGTTATCGTTTAGGCTGGAGAACCTTGATGGTTCCCTATTGAAGGGGGCTAGGGATGTGGTGATCTATGAAGATGCGATGAAGCACTTTGTGCAGCGAGAAGGGTATTTGAGAGGAGCAGAAGAAGCGCTGCTGCAGAAACAGCTATTGCGGGCTCGTGGTGGAAAGAGGAAATGAGGAAGCAAGGGAAGGAGATTAGGGACGAGTAGGGACGAAGAACTTGGGGAGGGCAAAGTGGGTAATGGTACGCGGAAGGATGACGAAAGGGGCAAAGGGTAGTGGCACGTCGGCTGGACTGGGTCTTGTTTCTTGCCCTGAGAAGAGCTGCGATGCCTTTAAAGGCTCGGCTTCCCCTTTCGCGAGGGAAACCCGCGAAGATGAGGTCACGCCTTGGACATGTTTGGAGCCCCGAGCTGAGGGTCTCGGGAAGCTGCGATTTGGAAGGAAAGCTCCGGCTTCGAAGCTGTGGTTAGCTTCTTGTTGGTGGGGGAGGTGTTAGGGCCGGATCTGGAGTCGGAGGAACGTTATCCCGATGATGGAGGAGACAGATAGCTTGCCCTTACGGGCTACTCTGGGAGAAGGGAACCCTTCCCTCTTTACAGCACTTAATTTACTCTTTCCGGGCACTCGTTTATTCTCCCTTCCAGGTTCACGTAGGCGCCCTCCCAGCTCCCCTGCCATCTCCCACCAAGGCGTCCTCCCTCCAGGCTACATTGATGTATCAATGTATGTACGGAGTATGTAGCCAGCCCTCCCGCTCCCCCCGCCTCTGATTGGCCCCCCTCCACGTCTGTGGCTTGCAAATCTTTTCCCATCCTGCCAAGGTCGAATTCTCCACGCTGCCCACTATCGGATTCTTTTCTCCCCTTTGTGTTAAGGGCCTGTAAAGAGTTCTGCGTCCAAGGTCTGGCAAGGCCTGCGTCAAAAGGTCTTCATCACAGGCTTTCATCAGAACTCTGCGCCAAAGGTCGGCGTCCAAGGAACGAATACTCCGTATGGCCTCAAGGTATCAAGGTCTCCAGTAATGAAGGCATCAGGATGAAAAAAAAAAAAGTGCTAAAGGCTCAAGCTGCCGGGACATTCAGGTCACAGCCAAGCTTGAGCACATCTTCGCGCAGCGTAGACACCATTGAGGCATGTTTTTTTCACCACTTCAAAGGAGGCACATGGAGTGAGATGCAACTTTTTTTCTCTTTGCTTCGTTCTCTCCATCTTTTTTGAGAGAAGAGAGGCGTGAGGTGAGGGAGAAACTAATACATGGTTTTTTTTCTCCATCCCCGCGCGCTGAGAACATCTCATACATCGTCTGCGCCGATTCTGTTCTCCGCAGAATGGCCGACACGACTCATATGTAGCAATATGAGGCAAGATGATGAACAGGACGTGAGAACCAAAAAAAGGAAATCGAGATAAAAAGACAAGATCCATTTCTCCCCTTGTCCGCCCGCAAATCGCTCGCGTGTGCCCGTGCTAGTAAACAAATGTCCGCCAGGTTTGTAATATGCAGTGTACAGAGTTTTGCCCCTTGGGGGGGGGAAGGGTCCGTCTTCCCGTAAAGTCCCCCACCCGCCCAATGGAGGGGAGGGGTGTGGAGAGTTCAAGATCACAAAGAGCCAACGAGGGGAGGGTAGGGAGGTTAGGAAGGGAAAGCATCAAGATTTCCCGTGGTGTGTAAGAGATCCGGGAGTGACAAAGGGAAGGAGATGAGAAGATATGTGCGATTATAAGAAATTGGAATAGAGAGAGGTGAAAAAGAAGAGTGTTTTTCGAGGATATGCGAGATGCTCCATGTAATGCCCATTTTGTTACAACAACTCCATGTGACGGGTGAGGGTGTGTGTGCGTGAGATAGAGAGGTGAGAAAGGGACCTTGAAAAGTCCTTGGTACAAGAAAAGCTGAGTCGTGTAGGTTCGTTGCGGATCGATGCGCGGTGGGGATCGAGATGAGTTGCGTGGTGGTTGGAATTTTTGTTTTGCCGAGAAACGCCGTGTGAGAGAAGCCATTGAGGGTATATAGGTATAAAACACGAAAGGATCAAATGGTCTATCGGATGGTGGAGGAGAGGCAAGGAGATGCCGCCGTCGTCGACGGAGACGAAGATGGCGAGAGGAGGGGCCAAGATTGTCTTAGTGGTTGGATCGCCTCCGCTGCAGCCTGACCTGTTCGAAGGAGACGGCGTAGGCGCGGAGCTCCATGCGGGCCTTATCCGAGAGCTGGCCGGGCTCGCTCGTCGTCGACGACGCGGTGCTCTGCATGGAGCAGAGGCTGCTGTGGGAGCTCGAGGGGCTGAGGGAGTGCGTTCGCTGGGAGGCGGGCTGGATGTGGGAGTGGATGTGGATGGAGTTGTGGTTGTGGTAGTCGCTGACGGGGGAGTCAGGGCGGGAGGGAGAGGCGGCGCCGCCGTAGGGGCGGGTATTGTGGAAGTCGTAGGCGGGGGAGAGGTAGAACTTGGCCGGGCTGGGTCGGGGCGAGGAGGGGGCCTTGTTGGACCAGCGGCCGTAGTCGGAGAGGTAGCCGTAGGAGCTGGAGTGGGAGGAGGGGGCGGAGTCGGTCTTTTCGAAGTCGGCCATTCTGCAGGCCTCGGAGCAGTAGGCGTCGTCGTCGACCTGGACCTGCCTGTCGCAGGCGAGGCAGAACTGGTGCGTCCAGAGATCAAGGGCCATCTTGGTGGTGGTGGTGGTGGTTGGATGAAGGAGAGGTGGAGAGGTTCGGATGCTGCTGCTGCTGCTGCTGCTGATGCTGCTGATGCTGCTGCTGCTGGTGGTAGATATAGATGGTGGATCGAAGTCGAAGCAGGTCGATGTTGTTCAAGTAGAGGCAGAAGTAGAAGTTGAAGTTGGAGTTCTTCTTCTTGTTGTTGTTGATGTTGTTGATGTTGTGGATGTTGTGGATGTTGTTGTTGTTGTGTGAGTCAGAGGAGTAGACCGAGGGGTTGTGGAGTATTAAGTAGAAGGCGAGTGGTGAAGGGCAGACTGTGGGATGCGAAGAGGCAGGCGGGCGGGTGTAATATATCACAAGAGAGGGGGTGTGAAGAGAAGAGGGAGGAGAAGAGAAGAGAGTGGACAAGGAGAGAGAGAGAGGATGGATATTGAGAGTGCAGAGTGCGGTGCAGGAGTGCAGGAGTGCAGGAGTGCAGGAGTGCAGGAGTGCAGGAGTGCAGGAGTGCAGAGAGAGGCAGTGGCAGGCGTGCGGTTGCAGTGAGGGTGTTGGAGAGAATTCGATCGAGGAACTGAGGGCAGGAAGGTGGATGCATATGTAGGAGTGTCGAACGAGGGGGGGGGGGGTGTCTCTTGTGTCCTTGGTGCTCCCGTCTCTTTTTCTCTCCCACCTCTCTCTCTCTCTCTCTCTCTCTCTCTCTCTCTCTCCTCTCTCTCTCTCCTCTCTCTCTCTCCTCTCTGCCACTCTCTCTGCGATCCATGCTCCAGTACTCCGTATGTACTCCGTACTCGTAGCAAGGGTGGGGTGGATGGATCAATTGATCCATGATGGGTGGATCCATGATGGGATGGGTGGGTCCCCAGGTGGACTGATGGGCAAGCGGCCAGCGGCACCCTCCCGTGTGGGAAACAGCACGAGACCGGGGCGATACGGCGCGGTACCTCGAGTACATGGAAGTACATGTACGGAGTAGTCCCTCTCTCCTCTGCGGAGCGGAGTCTCCTCCTGCCTCGCCTTGCCTTTTGGCTTCATGTTCAAGTTGTCCAAGGCGCCTTGATGCGTGTGGAGCCAGCCAGGACCAAGGCCTCATCCCCCTTCCCCCCCCCTTCCCGTGCTTTCTTTTTCACTTGGAAGCCAGCACTGGGACCGAGTTCTCCTCTTCAGGGACCTCGCCATCGGAATCCCGAGGGCAGGCACCAATGCACTGCATACATCAATGTACGGAGTACATATGTATCCATTGTACTCCGTATGAAAGGAGGACCTCCAGCCTGAGGGGCAAAGGAAGGGACCCGATGCGGCAGCCAGGCGGAGTCGCAGCCAGATTCAATCCCCTAGATGGAGAAGAGGAGAGAAAGCTGGGGACGGAGACACAGCTCCTGGAGTACGGGGAGGTACCGCCCAGGGCACGAAAATACCTGCTCGCGAAGACGCCATCTCGAGCCGGATGGTACGAGAGGTACGAGGGCAAGGGAGAGGGGGGGGGGGGGGGAAGACGCAAGAGATAGAGGACAAGTTGTGAGAAGCAAAAGACGGCGGGGCGTGAGTCCAGCGCGCCCTTGTCCAGGTTGCTCGTCTCTGGCGTTGGTCTCTCGTCCTCTTCGACGGGCGTGCGTGGAGGTGTGAGTCTTCCCGGCGAAGGGGGGAGGCGCGGGGGCAAAGCAGCAGGAGAGCTTGAGAGCACAAGGGGGCGTGGGCACG
>NIGD01000001.1:5158046-5223077 GCA_003055185.1 Escovopsis sp. TC
TCCTCAATCTCGTCGGACGCCCCCTTCCCCACCTCCCCTCTCACCAATCGCGGCCCCCGAAATCGTCGCCGGGGCCGAGACACGGCCAGACACAGGCAAGAACTGACGAGACATCGCCCGTGGAATCCATTGGCAAGGCGAGACAGCGCGCGAGACGAGACATGACATGACATCTCATGGCATGATCTGATATGATATGATTCTGCGGAGCCGAGGTAGGATGCGCCGGGGGAAGGGGGGGGGGGGAGGACTGGAATGCTGAGAGCGCTGGAATGGGTGCGTGGCTCCGGCGCCTGGTCTGTGGAACATGGTCAATTGTCTGCGAGGCCGTGTCTTTCCCATCCTTCTATTTTTGCTTCTCTCTGCCTCTTGACCCCTTCGTTGTGTCGCCCTCCTTGTCTTTCTTTCCCTCTTTCCTTCGTTCTAGCCGGTGTCTGGGTCTCCCTTGGACATAATACCACAAGAGCGAGGATGTCTCTCTGTTTCATTAGCAGTACCAAGGAGGTATCTGCGGGTACACACGAACACCCCCCCCCCCCCCTTCCCTTTCACTCGCCCTTGGAAGAAGACATGCTAGGCCAAAGGGGGGTTTCGCGTGTCTGTGTGTGAGGGCTCGTTCCGAGATTCTGGACGGACGTGCTCGGAGTCCGAGTCTTCACTCGGACGTAAGGGGGAGGCAGCAGACCATTTTGAGGAGAGTGACGCAATGGGCATCGATCTGACCCCCTTCATGCATTATTCCAATGCGTGCTCGTACGGAGTATACATCCAGCCATTGCGTTGCATCGATTGTTCAAAAATCCAATGCATCGAGGATGTTTCGGTATGTTGGACGACCAAGAATGCCGCGCCACTGGTTCTCTCAGGGCGTGCGTCGTCCGCCGTCCTGGGCGGTTGCGCTACAGCCGTATCTCGTATGTTTGTTCGCCTCGAGAGACACGATGGACCCGGGAGACATGAACCAGGCCGCGTGTCTCTCCAGTGCGGCGGCGGTGGTGGGCGAGTGAGCCGGCGGCGACCTGTGCAGGCTCATAGTAGATAGTACTACGGAGTACTGCGGAGGAGACCGCCTGACCAATTCGCAGATGAATTGGGCTACTACTCAGCCCTTCGAAGACATAGACTGGAGAAGAGCTGTGTTGGTGAGATTTCTGAGACGAGAACTCACCAAAGAGAATCGTGACGGAGTTGCTGAGACGGACACCGATCAGATCACAAACCGGTGTTCTCGAGGGACGGTGCTGCAGAGGAGGTTTCAAACCAGATGGAATGCATGGGGAGCATCATGCGGAGATGCGTCGTCCGGATGTACGAGTACGGAGTACGGAGTATGTACGCCGGACTCTGTGTAAGCCCGCAGGACTCGGACTCGTACGAGCGCCAGGGTCTGCGTCGAGGAAGCGAGGGGGTGGCTGCTGCTGGATCGGACGAGGCTGTGCCTTGCAGTGGCCACTGCTGATACTCGTACATCTTGTTTCTCTCCATCCGTGCTGTTTCTTCACACCAGCGAGTGCCCAGCGGGAGCCAACTCGCCCTCGATCAGATGGAGGAGATTGATGGGCTCATTGGGGATCGTGCAGTTCCAGGAGAGGAAGTTGAAGGTCAACGGTCGAGGGGTCGAGGGTCGAAGGTCGATGAGGCCGTCGTGGGGTGGGTCCATCATGCTTAGTTGCATATCGCTGCTGTTTCCCTGTAACTCCGGGTACCTGCATATCCGAGCAATTCCACCCTGGACGTGCGAGTAGTACGGAGTACGAGCAGCCCCAGATGAGCCCACTGCTGAAGCATTGAACGGTCTGCAGCTGGTCTGCAGGCCGTCAGGGGCGGGCTCAGTGTCGGTTCCGGGGCCGTGGTGGGTGACACAGCCCCTGAGGCCGGCACCGACTCAGGCAAGTCGCAGCGGCCGGGCCGGCCGGTGACCCTGTTATTCGCATAGATGCTGTTCTAGTTAGGTGGCACCTGTTGGGGTAAGAAATAGAGCGGAGAAACTATAATCTAAGTAGCTTGCTAGAAGGCGGGCTATTATGTAGACGATTAGGCGCGAGTAGTTAAGGGCTTTTCCTTCTTATAATTTAATTAGTATCCTAGCTATTTTTAATAGTATAAGCTATAGGAATAGCTTAGTTTATTATTAATTAAGCCTTTTGCTAGCTAGTTTATCTTATATTACCTTCCTTATACGTTCTTATTACTAACTATAACTAGCTTTCTTAGGACGCTAAGCTAACTACGATCTAACCTACCTATTACTTACTGCTTAGTGTTCTTAATGTGCTATTGCTGTATATAATATTATAACGTTTATAAAGACCTATTACTATTTGCTAAAACTACTCCTTAAGTCTTATACAACGATCTATCTTAAATTAAGATCTTAGCTTAAGCCTTGCTACAGTAGGTAGCTATAAGGCAACGATATTAGCGTCTTCTTTAATTAGTAATTAATTACTATAGTAATCTTACGTATACGCATAACTACAGTTGCTAAGGCTATAGTCTTTACTCTTGCTATAGCAAGCTGTTAGCTATAGCTATATAAGAACTATAGTTCTATCCTTTCTTGCTTTATATAGTTAAGACTATAACTATAGTTATATAAGGTCCCTTTCTTCTTTATTAATAAGCTTTTATTTAACATTTCTTAATCTTTAGCTTAACTTTTTAATTGTAACTTCCCTTATACTTAACCTTAACTAACAATTCCTAATTCTTAACCTTACCTTTTTAACCTTTATAGTTATTTCTTTGTATATAACTTATTCTTTTTGCTATAAATTATAGCAAAGAAGCCTTAGCCTTTACGCTAACGTAAAGGTCTTCCTTGTCTTTAAATCTCTTTTTCTTTTTTTTCCTTTTCTTACTTTTTTTTTACTTATTGTTAACGATCTCTTTAAATACTAGCCTTTGTTAAGACGCTTATGTTTACCTTTAGCGCTATAAAGGACCCTTAGTACCTTTAGTAAGATTTTTTCCTTTTTTATAACCTTTAGCATAACTTTAACTCTTATAACTTCTCTTTCCCTTATCCTTTATAAGATCCTTAGTCTTTATCTCCTTAGCCTTTATCTTTAACTTAATCCCTTAGAAATCTAAACTTCCCTTAGTTTTAATTTATTAACTATAAGTCCTTTAACTTTAATAGCTTTATAAGCCTTAAGGTTTACCTTAGCACGATAAGCAGTAGTACTAACTTTAAATTATTGTCTTTGTTTATATTTAAGCCTATGTCCCTTTTGCTAACCCCTTTGTTTTATAAGTTAACGTCTTTGCAGCATCTATTTAAGATAACTTCTCTTCTCTTAAGATTAGTAACCTTTATAAGGCACTTAATTAATAGGAATCCTATAAACTACCTAGAAACTTACTAAGCTAATGTTACTATTTTATAAGTAAACATTATAAACGTACTAATAGTTAGCTGTTAAATATTTTAATATAGTCTTTAAGGATAGGTATAAACCTAGTTTAATAAGCTCCCCTTAAACATTTAGATAAACTAAAGCTGTATTAAGGAAAGATTTGTAGCTAACTTTAGTGATCTAGACTAAGCTGCGGTAAGTATAATCCTTTCCTAGGTTTATACTTTTAGCTAATATTAAAATGAGGGTATAGGAAGATAGAGACTATAGGGTAGGTAAGGACTGTGTGTGTTGTATTTTTTTTGAGCTAAGGATAAGAGAAAGGACGCTAGCTAGGTAGGAGATAGCGCCCCTTAAGTACATAGAACACTGTTACCTTAGTCTATCCTTAAATACATAGTAAATACTAGGGAAATAGGACATCTTAAGGTAATACTAATCTCTCTTAAGTGCCTAGCTAATAGGCTTTAGGGTAGCCCTGCTTAGCCTTGCTTTGCTTTATATAGCCCTACACTGCCTTGCTTAGCTACCTCTAGTAGCGTAAGCTATATCTTTTAGTGTATAGTCTTAACACTCTCCTTAATGCTTAGCTGTATAAGGTAAGGTATCTTAAAGCTTGTACTTATTAGCTTGTATAAGGGCCTATAGGGTAGTAGCTTTTATTAATTTAAAGCTAGGCTTAAATAGCTTATATAGCTTAGGTAGCTTAATTAGTGTATAGGTTGCTATAGCTAATCATTAAAGCTCTACGTTATGCCTTTACTTATGTATAAGGTAGCTAGCCCTTTTAGAAGCTTAAATAGGTCCTCTTCTAGTGTATAAGGCTATTAGTCTTTAAGCTAGTCTTAAGCCTCTTAGCGTATCTCCTCTAGGGTAGGCCTTAGAGCCTTATAGAGGGTCTCTATAGGCAGCCTTTTATACTTATCGAGGGGGCCTAGGCTTAGCGAGCTACGTAATAAGTTAAGTAACTCTAATGCTAGCCTTTAGTGTACGCTTAGGGTAAGTGCCTTATAAAGCTAAGGTTAAGCCGTCGGAGGGCTTAGGCTATAGCTAGAGCTAGAGCTAGACTCGGTGCTACGGCTAGAGCAGGTGCTAGAGCCGGTGCCGGAGCCGGTGCTAGAGCTAGTACTAAAGCTATAATAATCTAAGCTAGCTAGCTAGAGTAAAGCCTTAGCTGCTTCTGTGTTAGAGACGCTGGTTCGAAGGTAAGTAGCAGGGCGTGCGCTAGTATCTCGCAAAGGCTTTACAGCGAAGGTAGTTGTTAGAAGGTAAGGTATAAAGTAACGTAGCATTAATCTCTAAACCTTTTCTTTAATCTAAGCAAAGGCCTCTCTTTTTATATCCCTTTTCTAAGTATTTAAAGGTCCTTTATAGGGAATATGCCTTTTACTATTTTATCCTTTAATAACTTGCCCCCCCTTTCTTTTATAACCTTACCCCTAAGGTTTAAGCGTTACGTATTACGTTCTTGTTTTACCTTATAGTACAACTTCGCTTATGCTTTACTATAACCTTTTAATTCTTTTATAGCGTTTTACTACCTCTTACTTCTACCTTAAACGCTTTAACCTTTTTTTTTTATTCTTTTAAAATACATTTACTCTTATGCTTATATACTTGTTTTTCCTTTTATTATTCTTAAGGCTTAATTTATAAAGCTCTAAGGCCTTAAGGGCCCTAAGGCCTTCCTTTAAAGCACCTTATTTTATCCCTTTCTTTCCTCTTTCTTTTTCCTTTTTCTTTTCTTTTTCTTTTATCCTCTTTAAGAACATTACTACTACCTTTATCTATGCTTTCTTTCTTTCTTTACTATATATACGCCTTTTCTTAGCCTCTTATATACTATAGCTGCTTTTTAACGTTATTACTAATTAATTTAATTATAAGAAAAATAAGAACTTATTATAAACGCTATTGCTACTCTTATTATAGCTTTTATAAAGAAGAGGCATACTTTCCTTAAGCCTTCTAAGGAAACTATAAGCAGTAGCTCCTACGTCCCTACTAAGCTTTTTGTTTTTATAAAAGGTAGTGCTTTTACTAACGCTATATCTTCGTAAGCCCTTAGCACTAAGCCTAAGCTTAATAATAATACTATAGCTAATAGTAATAGTAGTAATAACGCTAAAGCTATTTAGGTTATTATATAAGTATCCTTTTCCTTAAGGCTTTTTAGCGTTATAGCTGCTAATTCGCTGTAGCTATAATATGTCTTACCGCTGCTATATAGCTTAGATGTGCTATTAAAAGCTTAATAGAGATCTAACTAAAGATAAAAACGCTATTAAGCTTACTTTATATAGTAATAGCTTTAGTAAGTACCTCTTCCTTTGCCTCTTCTTTATAGCTCTTAACCTACTTCTTAGCTATAAGCCTTAAGTATACTTACTATAAAAAAAGCAAAAAAAGGTACTTTTATATTCTTAAAAAATATTATTCTTTTGTTTACTTCTTTAAAGCTAAGTGCTACTACGTTTAGCTTTACTATATAAGTACCTTTTTTTCTTTTATTCTTTGCTACTAACTTACTATAAAACTACCTTAAGAACCTTTAGCGTTAAAGGCGTAAAGCTTTTGCTTATATACGCTTCTACTACTCTAAGATAATCGCTAAGAGCAAGAAGGAAGCAAAGGCAACGTACTATTACTACTTCTTTGCCCTTAAAAAGCTAGAAATTTATATAGCCTTTAACTAAGCTAACTTTACTTATATCTTTGCTAAAGCTACCTTTTATACTCTTAAGGTTAGTTTACTTTTTTTCTTTCTTTACTATACCTTTACTATCTCTTTACTATTAACTTTTACGCTTAAGCTACTAACCTAAACAATAACTTTATAGCTTTGCTTTATACTATCCTTATTAATAGTAATACGCTTATTTGCTAAGCTTATAAGGCCTCTAAGATTAATAACAATAGCTACTATACTACTAAGTTAAAGGATAACAATAACTAAGCAGCGCTACTGCTTTACTACTACTATACTATAGCTTTACTTTTTTATAGTTATTTAAAGAGAAAAAGGGATTTTCTTTAAGGTAAAGAAGCATATAAGGAATAATAGGTTATAGTACTAATAAGGCAAAGATAAAAAGGATAAGGATATTATAAAAGATAGATAGGTTTACGTAAAGTTTACCCTTAGCTTATAGCTTTTATAGTAATAAATAAATAAAGTTGCTTTTTTAAGATCTCTTTTACTTTATGCTATGCTTTACTCTTTTGCTTTTATTTAATTTTACTTTATACTTATTTATTAGCTCTTTTAAAGTAAAGTTACTATAAGTTTGCTATAAGTTATCTACTTTTAAGAAACCTGCTTATTTAATTAGGTATTATTATCGCTAACCTTTATAGCAGTAGTTTAGTATTGCTTTTATCTTAAAGGTCTTATTAGTAAAGAAAGGGTAATCTATTAGTTCCTTTACCTTTCTTTTATAGTATATATATAGCTTTAGGTTAACTGTATTAAAGACGTTATAAATTTTAACTAACGTAGGCAATTGAAGCTAGAAAGCTAGTCTGCTTATTCTAACCTTTTTCTTAATTTAGTAAGGTCTTATGTACTTCTTTACTAATTTCTTAGTAAGTTGCTATAAGTTTAAGTGTTTCGTTAAAATTAATACTTAGTCCTTAACAGTAAAGCTAGCCTTGCTCTTCTTTACGTTATACTACCTCTTATTATCCTCTTAGGCCTTTTGCAGTAACTTTACTACTAATTTATATACTACTTCTATCTCCTTTACCTATATACCTAGCTCTATTTATCTTTATAGCTACTTAATGTTAGCGTTTAGTACACAAAGGTAGAAACTAAACAGTAAGTATATAGGTGTTTTACTGCTACTATTATAGACTATATTATTATATATAAATTAAGCCTGCTATAGTAAGTTAGCCTAATTAAGCTAGTCTTTGTTATAAAAGGTCTAAAGGTAGTACTTAATTAGCTAATTTTAGCGTTCTATCTAGCTATTAGTCTATAGGTAGAAAGCAGTGCTAAGTTGCTGCTTTATTGCTAAAGAGTAGTAGAAACTTTACTAAAAGGTACTTATAAAAACTAACCCTTAATCTATTACAATCCCTTTTAGTAACCTATAATTTTTAAAGATATACTTAAGGAAGAGGGTTACTAATCTATCGTTACTAATTTGCTTCTAGGTTATAATATAAATAGCGTACTTTATAAAGCAGTCTACAATAATAAGAATTAAGTTATACGTATAGTTCTATTCCTCTGTCTTTAAAAGCCTTATAATAAAGTTTATTAAGATCTCCTTAAATAGCTATGCTAGTATTAGCAACGCTACTAATTCGCCGTAGGGTTAATAGTACTATAGCTTTATTAGTTAATAATCTATATACGTTAATATATACTGCTTTACGTCCTTCTTTATCCCTTTCTAGTAGTAGCTTTTCGCTAACGCTATAAGTATCTAGCTAACTCCTTAGTGCCCTACGCTAAGCTTATTATAATACATTATAAGTAACTTTATCTATAATCTTAGCAGTATATATACTCTTCCTTTAAAGCAAATTAGCTAGTCTTTACTAGCTACCTAGCTTCGTTTTCTATCTATAGGCTTAGCTATAACTTTACTATCTATAAAAAAAGCGTTTTCCTTTTATATATAATAAAGCAACTCTATTAAAGTTAAGGCTTCTTTTAGCGACGTTGTATTATCTTTAACATAGGTTTGCCTTAAGTCTATAAAACCTTTTACTACGTTTAACTCGTTTCTTTTACTTAGCTTTTAATAAAGGTAGCTTATACGCTATACTATAATTAGTACTAACTTAGCAAAGGAAAAAACAATTAGCGTAACTACGTTATCCTTATAGTAGATATCTTATAAAGCTATAGGAATAAAGTCCTTACTCCTTTCTTAAATATAAGTCTTTGCTTAGTCCTTTAACTTCTTAACATCGATTACGCTATTTATAGCTTCTTTATTATAAAAACGCCTTAAGAACTTAAGCAATATACTATACCTTTTTAGCGTAATTTCTTCCTTATCTTAGAGGTCTAGCCTCCTTAATAACCTATTAGCTAGGTTATTGCTACTTAGTTAGTATTTAATGTAGAAGTTAAAAGGTAATAATCTATCTAAGGCTATAACGTACTTATTAAATAGCTTTGTCTTTACTATAAAGTAACTATAGTTTAGGTAATTTATAAACACCTAAACTTTATTATTAGCGTACGCTAAGTAATACCTTTATGTTATAAATACTTTTATAATTGCTATTATCTTAGTATTAAGGATAAGGTATCTTAGCTCTAGTTTAGTTAGCTTTTATAATATATACGCTATAAGGTACTAGTCTCTTCCTTACTTTTATAAAAAGATTACGCTAATAGCAAATTTTAAAGCGTTAGTTTATATTCTTATAAAAGCTATTAGCTTAAAATACACTAGCACTAGTTCTTTCTAGAAGCAGCGTTTAAGCTCTTTAAATGCTTTAACTTTGCTGCTACTTAGCAGGAAAAGTCCCTTTAGTATACCTTTAAGCAGGTTAGTAAGTAGCGCTATTATTTTGCTATAATTCTAGATAAAGCGTTAATAAAATCCTATAAAGCTTAGAAATGCTTAAACATTATATACGCTATAAGGTTATAGCTACTATGCTACTGCTTTAATATATTCTCTTTCTATATAGATTCCTTTTAGTAAAACTATAAAACTTAAGTATAATACTATATTAACTTAAAATTAATACTTCTTTAAGTTTATAAAAAAGCTTACTATCTTTAACTTATTAAAGACTTTATAAATATACTACGTATATATAGCGTCCTTGCTACTATATATTAGGATATTATTAATATAAATAATATAAGTATAATCGATTAAGCCTTAAAGTATGTTATTAATGTATTCTTAGAAGGTAGCTAAGGCGTTCGTTAAGCTAAAGGGCATAACGTAGTATTTAAAGTAGCTATATGTAACAATAACAATAATGCACTAGGTTGTTAGGTAAGACAGTCGTAAAGGTATTGTACAATAATTGTACAAAAAGGTAAAGGTCTTTATATATAAGAACTAAGACTTAGCTTAATTACGTTAAGTATAATTAGCCTAAGATATATACTGTATAGTACACGTAACCTTAAGTTAATCTAGTATTAGTTGTTATAGCTATCCCTTCCTTAAGCGCGTTATCTATAACGTAGTTTCTATTGCAATGTTCTTTCCTTAAGATAAGTTATTCCTTCCTTTTTAGATTAAACAAAGAAAATAAGTAGTAATTAGTACATACCTATTTTTATACGTTGCTAGTCGCGTTTCCTAGGTAATTACGTTCTATTTACTAATTAGATCTATAGCATAAATTAAGCTGCTTTTCGTTGCTTTTTGTTTTTGTTTTTCTTCTTTTTATTATTAATATTTTTATTTATATTCTTTTTATCTTTATTTTTTATTATAATTCTTTTATAATATTTATTTAAGCGTTTTATAAACACTTTATTATTATTATATTAATGCCTCCTTAGCCTATAGCTAAGACACCTAAGCAGTTAAAGAATCTTGCTTTTTTTTCTTCCTTATTAAAGCTAAATGCTTATCCTTTTTCGTAGGTAAGTACTATCTTATACTATGTTTTGCCTTTACTATAGCTATTACCTTTTTTATATACTTTAGTATGTTTTTATATCCTTTCTATATATAGAATGTCTTTAATTGTATTAAATAGCTTTATATATTGTTTCGTTAAACATTGCTATCCTTTCTATAAAAGATTAGCTAAGTCTTACCTAAAACAAGCGCATAATATTATTTATACGTTCTTTTCTTGCTTTAAAAAAGCAACGTTAGCTTTTTCCTTTATAAATAACAAATGCTTAACGTCTAAAACCTATAGGAGAATCGTCTTATAATTTTAATAATTTTTTTATAGATATTAATAATAAGGATAATAATAATAATAACAATAATAAGGTAATAAACCTAACTTCCTTTCTTAGTGTTTTAAGGTTTACTAATAGAAATAGTACTAGTCTAGCTACTATTCCCTTTGTTATTGTTTTACTTATTAATGCTCTTCCTCTTACTAATCTAAACGATAGTATGCCCTTTTTTATAGCACCTCCTCTACTTAACAGAAACAATAAGGGTTTATCCTTTTCTTTTTCTTCTTCTTTTATACCTTTACCTCTACCTCTACCTCTTAGTCCCTTACTACCTCTTCCTTTAGGTCCTTTTTTGCCTTTAATGCTATTTTTTAACATTAAGCTTAGCAAAGAAGGTATTCTTAATCCCTTTTAGTATTATAAATGCATAAGTTATACTTATTAAAGGAATCTATAGAGTTTCGCTGCCTAGACTACTCCTCTTAGCATTAAATGTTTTAATAAAAGATATATATAATATATGTTTTATTAGCGTAGAAAGTATCTATATAACTAAGTATATGTCTACGTTTCCTTTACGTTTTTATGCTAACTTCCTTAGATTATAGCTATAATGTATAGCAACTATAATAATTTAACTAATTATATTTTATTTATATATATATTGTTTAACATAAGCGTTAATACTATAAATCTACTTATTAACGTTTATAGATTTACCTAGACCTATAACGTTACTATAGATCTTTGTTTTTTTAATGCTACTACCTTATTAATTTAGTTTAAAGCGCTTAGCAATCTAATAAAGTGCTTTAAGTAAGTATATAAGCAGCATACCTTTTATTAGCAGTAAACAGGTCCTTATCGTTTATGTAACGTAAGTAAATCGTTCCTTCTTTTATATTAATGCTTACTAACTTCTAGTCCTAGAAAATAGATATATATTTAGCTTATATTACGTTTAAAAAGATACTATAGAATGCCTTATTAAAGCTACTTTTGCCTTCTATAGTATATATTTAAGTCTTTTTTATAATATATTTACTAACTTTTTAGTAAACTACTACTTAGATTGCTTATTAGTAATCTCTAATAGTTCCTTATCTTAACTCTTTTAACAAGAATTTCGTTGCCTTATTTAGCGCGTTTTTATTGTTTTGCGCTACCTTTTTAAAAGCGTTAGTTAACAAGCCTTAAGGTATAAGCCCCTTTAACGCTAACAACATAACCTAAGCTACTCTACTATAGCAAGCATTTTATAACAATGTAATACATAGTTATCCTATTAGTTAAAAGATCTTAGTTTTATAGTATTTATAGCATTTTTGCTTTATTCTTTGTTTACTTATTAAGATCTTCTTTTTGCTTTGCTCTTCTGCCTTTAAGCATTGTTTTGCTTAGCATATTTAATAAAGATTTAAGGTATATTTATATTGCCTTTAGATACCTACTTATTATATTTAGCAAGCTATCCTTTTTATTTAACTAAATAAAGCGTTTACTTCTTTTACTTTTTATAATCTTTAATAAATTTAATTTCTTACTATTTATTATTCTTTTCTAGTAAAAGCATTAGTAATAATTTGTCTTTCTTGTTTATAGTCTTATTCTATAGTTCTAGTAAGCTTATATAAAACACATTATACATATCCTTATATAGTGTTAGTATTATAAAACAATACGCTTACTTTCTAATCTTCTCTAATATCCTTAAGGGCTTAATACGTTTTAGTATAAGCTTTATAGATTCTTTAAGGAATTAAAAGTTCTTTATAAACAATACTATAAGATTTCTTATATTAAATTCTATTTTTTAATGCTATTAATTAAAGTATTTTACTTACTTTTTATATATAATTTTCTAATTCTTTTTTATTTTTTCTTAAGTTTCTTAAAGTCTTTTAATATAGATTTTTATATCTAAGACCCCCTCCTAAGGAACGTTGTCCTTAACGTTAACATAAAAATCTAGCAAATACCTTATAAAGGCTTTAAAAGGATAGATCCTTATTGTCTTTAATTTAGCATTATTAATAGTAAATTATACCGTTCTTAATAGCCTTAGCTAGTTTTTTTAATTTTTATCTATAAAGCATCTAAGATACTGTTCTATAGTTTAGTTTATTCTTTTTATTTATTTATTAGTTTAAGGATAAAAAGCTGTTAAAAGACGTCTTTATACCCTTAAATAGTAACAAAGAGACAACTAAAATCTACTAGTAAACAAAGATCCTTTATCTATTACTATACTATTTAGTAAACCTATATATTAAAGTTCTACCTTATTATAAAAAAGCTTTGCTAGTTTAACAGCAGTAATATATAATAAAATCGTAAAATATAAAGCAAATTTTATAAAACGGTTAACAATAATTAAAATTCTATTAACCTTTTTGTTTTAAAAAATAACTTTTAGTAGTCTTATAATAAAATCTATTATTAATTCTTTTATAGGTTATAATAAAATTAGCAGCGATTTAAGTTTACTAAAAGGTTAATGCCTTTTTACTATTTATCCTTAGTAAACTTAGTAATACTTAATGTATTCTTTAACATCTTACTATATATTTTTCTAAAAGAATCTTTTAGATAAAAGCTTATTTGTTTTTGCTTTTATAAAATAACTTGCTAATAGATTATTATAGTATAGCTATAACAGCTCGTTTTAAAGGCAATTCTTGTTTAGAATTATTATTTTACCTTTAAATAACAACAGATTATAATTAACGCTTTACTTGTTTAAAGCTTTTTGCTTTAATTGCTTAATCTTAGAATCTATATATTAACTATCTTTAATAAGCTAAAGCAAAGAGTCTTATACTAGTTTATATACGCTTTAATAAGTAAGCGATTCTTTTGCTTTGTTTTAGGTAATTGCTTATATACATCTAGGTCCTTAATTAGACATTTTATTATATATATCTATACATTAACTATATAAAAACGTAAAAGAATTATTACCTTTCTGTCTCTTTTCTAATATTGCTTAGAGTTGTCCTTATAGTTCTATAGAAAATTCTACTACATTAGGACGATCTAACTTATAGTTAGGTTATCTTAATAAACTATCTGCTAGATTTGTTTTTTTAGATTAATGCTTAATAGTAAAATTATATAGTATTAAAAATATATATTAACAAGCTTATTAACTACTAAGCTTAGATTGCTTTATAAAGCTTTAAAGATTTTAGTAGTTACTAAGAACCTTTACTAATTTGCAAGCTCCTTTAATATAATATCTCTAATGTTTAAACGCTTCTACTATAGCTAACATCTCTTAATTAAGAGTACTATAGTTTAATTCTAGACTATAAAATGCTTTTAAAAAGAATACAACTAGATGCTATTTCTCTTATAAATCTAGTTAAGATAAAACAGCTGCTAATATAAACCTTAACGCGTTTATTTTAATTTATATTAGCTAATCTAGTTTATAGTATTAAAGTAAAGGTATATATTAAAAGGCATTAATAAGGGCGTAAAACGCTTATTTCTCTTTATTATTTAAGCATACTTGCCCTAGCTTCTTACTACCTACTAATCCTTAAAGCAACATATACAAAGGTCTTACTAATTTAGTATATCTTATAATAAACCTATAGTAAAAGTTATAAAATCCTAAGAATACTTAGATGTTATAATATAACGTAGGTTCTTTCTAATTTTAGATTTCTTTAACATTTTTTTATGTTATTCTTAGTCCTTTGTTTAAAATAATAAAGCTTAAAAAAGTAACTTCTTTCTTAAAAAATAAGCATTTGTTTAGATAAGCATAAAGCTTACTTTCTTAGAGCTTTTAGAGTACTTATTATATATAATTTATATACTCTTTTTAATTCTTAGAAAATATTAAAATATTATTTAAGTAAGCGATATAAATAGTATTAAGTAAATTACTAAGTACTAAATAAATATAATTTTAGAACGTAGTAGGCGTATTAGTTAATCCTATAAGAAGAACTATAAATTCGTAGTAACTATATTACGTATAAAACGTAGTTTTCTATTTATCGCCTTCTTTTATACGTATTTAATAATATATATCCTTAATATTAATTTTAGTAAACTATTAGCATCCTTAGATTTAATCTATTAATTTAGCAATAAGTAGTAATAGATATTAATTCTTAATTATAACCTTATTTAATCCTTAATAATTAACTACTAAGCGTAAGCTCTTATCTTTCTTTAGTATAAAAAGAATAGGTACTTTAGTAGAACTCTTAGATAGTTTAATGCGTTAATTCGTAAGGTTTTTATCTAAATATTTTTAAAGTAACTCTAGTTTAGCTAGTAACAAAGGATAAATAGGTCTATATAGTAAACTTTCCCTTTCTATAAGATTAATTGTATAGTCTATTCCTTTAATATATAGTAAGAGACAAGAATTCTTTATTAAAAAGACATCGTTAAATGCCTTAAGTTCCTTAGGTCTTCCTTGTTCGTTAGTATTAACTTTTTCTTTATCTAAAAGTAAAATTAGGTTTAGATCTACTACAATTGCTGCTATAGTAGCCTTAGATTTTCTTTTTTCCTTTTTAAATTATTAAGCTAAAATTAAGGTAGTTTTTATAAAATCTTATTTAAACTACTAACTTTTATTATATAGATATAAGTAAATAAGTTTATCTTTTATTATCTTTATTAAAAGCAAAATAAGACTTAAATTTTCTTCTTTCTTAATACCTATACATTCTTATATAATAGTATAAGATATTCCTTTTAAATCCGTTAAAGTTATTAGTATACTCTATACTTTAAAAGTATTAATTTTTCTTTATAATATGTTATTAAGGTAAGGTACTATTTTATTTAATTTTTCTAATCCTTGTTTTTACGTAAATTAAATACTAATTACGTTTAGTTTAGCTCTACTATTAAAATTAGCAGTTATTCTTATGTCCTTTATCCTATGTATAGAAATAAGTATAAAAAATCGTAAAGTAACCTTAAAGGATTAAGCTAAACTAAGGGTTATTAGTTTAACTTCTTTCCTTTTTCCTTTAAGTTATTAATCTTAGGTTTTTAAGGATATTAAGGTTAAAAGTAAAATTCGCTCTTATAGGTATAGCAAGTTAAGACCTTCTTATCTAATCTAACTAGGTTTCGTCGAAGAGTTATCTTAGTATCCTTATTGCTTAACTGCACTTACTAATAAGCGCCTTATGCTTAACCTCTTCCTTTAAACCTATATCCTTTTTATAGTCTTTTTAATTAACCTTTATAAAGATTTAAGTCTTTTCTCTTTCTTGCTATAGTATCTTAGAATTAAGTAGCAAAAGCAACTATTTCTTCCCTTTTTACTAGTAGGTATAGACCTTAGGTTAACATTAAATTCTTAAGCTTAAGTTATAGCTTAGCAAAAAAAAAAAAAGCTTTTTTTTTTTTATCCTTTTAAAGAAAGTTCTTTTCTAATAAGTTTAAGTAAATGTAAAAATCCTTTAGAAATTAATTGTTTTACTGTTTTATACTTTTAATTTAGCTTATAATTAATAGCTCTTAAATCTCTATATCTTAAAGTAGTATAGTAGTCTATGCTTTAAACTAGATCTAATTATTCTTTAATATAAAGTATACTTCTTCTTTAGATTATTCGTTAAAGAAACAATCTTATCTTACTTAACAATTAGTATCTATATAATCTAAAGCTAATAAGATCTTTTAAGAATCTTTTTAATATCTTTTCTTAGCTCCTTTAAATGCTCTTTATAGATCGTTAAGCTAATTATCTTACTTATAGAATAAGGTATTTAAAGTAAACTTAGTAAATTTCTCTACTTTAATCTTATTATCGTCTAATTTGTCCTTAAAATCCCTTCGATTTCCTTAAGTTATTTATACTAACTGCTTATAAAGATTCTAAATTTACTCTTCTAATTAGCATATCTAATTTTACAAGGAACTCTTAAGGTTACAAGACTCTCTTTGTCCTCTACTAGTATAAAACAAAGAGTCTTAGTAGGTTTATAAATAAAATTTGCTACTAAAAAAAGATTCGCTACCTTCCTCTATAGCAATTAGATTAGTTAATATTGCTAAGGTTTCTTAATGTAATTATATATTTACTATTACAACTTCTTAGGTAACAACAGTAGAAGTCTTAGGATTTATAATAATAACAATAATATACTAGGTTATTAAGTAAAATAGTTATAAAGGTATTATATAATAATTATATAAAAAGGTAAAGGTCTTTATATATAAGAACTAAGACTTAGCCTAATTACGTTAGGTACAATCGGCCTAAGATATATACTATATAGTACACGTGACCTCGGGTTAATCTGGTGTTAGTCGTTACACTATATCTATAGCAAAATGCTATCTTTTACTTATCTCTTTCGCAGATACGTATCTAGTAGTATGTATCTTTTAGATTAAGCTTTATAAATACTTTTGCTTTATTAAAGCAGTTAAGGATTTTAGGGATTAAAGGTAAAGGAGCTTTGTTTTTATAAGTTATTTAGTTTAACGCTTAGTAGTTAACGTAAAGTTATAGCTTCCTTTCCTTCTTAGGTATAAAAAGTACTAAAGCTTTATATAAGCTTATTAATCTCTAGATCTAGCTTTTCTTTGTTATATCCTTAAGGTATTCCTTAAGAACCTTTAGCTCTTTTATAGCAAAAGAGTAAATAAGTCCTTATAGTATCTTAGATCCCTTAATAAGCTTTATTATATACGTCCTTCCTTTAAGCTTTGCTAGCTTAGCTGCCTCTTATTAGTTAAATACTTAGGCATAGTCTTTGTATTCTTATAGGAGCTTTGCTATAGTTTTGCTACTAGCTTAGTTATCTAAGAGTTCTATCTCGTTTAGTATAGCTAAGATTCTTATAAACCTATATAAAGATATAAGGCTTTTAACCTATAAAGAGGCAACGAAGTAGCTAAGAGCTTCTTTTAAAAAGAGGTAATTCTACTTCTTTTCTTTTTACTAGATATATAGATTTATCTTCTTAAACTATAAGATCTTTAAAATTAAGTTATCTATAATATTTACTACTATATAGTTAAGTAGATACTTTTTTGCTACTCCTTAGTTATCTTTAAGTTTAAATAGCTTTAAAGTCCTCTTATATACCTTAAGGGGGGTATCTTTAGATACTATATTAATACTAAGCTTAAGAAGGAGCAGCGTGCTTTTTATAATCTTTTAGCTAAAAAGCATAACGTTACTACCTAAGTCTATAAAGGCATCTACGTTAACTTATCTACTGCTAATCTAGATATATACTAGTTTAACTATAGTAGCTTTAAGGCTTACGAATTCTTAGGCGCGCTAAGATTTACTAAGAGGTTTATTATTAAAAGCAATAGCTACGCTGCTACTTTGCTCTTAAGCTAGCGATTAGTTATATTATTCTATAGTATACTAACTACTACTATACGTATTATAACTAGTAGCTATATAGGTTGTTTAGTAGTAAGGCTTACTATACTTAAAGCAGCTTACTAACCTTATAGTATACTAACTGTAAAGTTACTATAAATAAGCTATAGGCTAAAAGGGCTAGTTCTAGTTAGTATAGGCTATTGCTAGGCCTAAGGGTACTAGGTTAGCTGTCTTTGCTATTATTATTATTGTTGTTATTATTATTATTTCTTTTTCTAAGATCGTTTTTACTACTACTCCTTAAGCACGTATTTATACCTAGTTCTCTAAGACCTTACTACTTAGTATCTAGTTTTATAGTTTTAGGTATAATTGCTATAAGAAGTAGTAAACTTAAAAAAGCAGTAGCAATAGCTTTAAAAGTTTAGTCTTAATAGCTTTATATATGTCTAAGAAGGTTATAAACTTTATTCCTTTTGCTTAAACGAAGCTACCTATTTATAAATACGCGTTAAGGTAGTAAGTAAAGGCATTATTAATGCTTCCTTTAAGCTATTTCTAAAAATTCTTAAACAATACGTCCTTTAGCTTTTTAGCGTATTTAAGTTTAAGGTACGTATTCTATTTACTATAAATATTTAGTAAAAGAAAAGCTACCTTAAAGATAACCTTATTTATTTTAGCAGCAAAGGTCTTTAGCTAGGTATAAAAGTAAGTTAATAGCGCTATTAAGAAAGTTTAAAGCTTGTTCTATAATTTTCCTTTATATTATTATAGATTTAGTAGTAATAACTTTAAAGCGTTTATATAGCTTTTCTTAAGTAGCCTTTTTATAAACTTAAAGTTTACTATCTATAACTATAATAGGTCTTAAGTTAAGTTTCTTTCCTTTATAAGTTCCTTAAGGTATTTACGTTTATAGTAAACTTAGTGCTTTTTTATAGCTTTAATAAAGTATTTATCTAGCTCTTTCTTAAAAAGGTTAGCAAAGCTATAGTTAATGTTATTAGTACTAGCTATCTTATTAGTTATTATTAAAGGAGTTAAGATAAGGTTAAAAAAAAGAAGGTTTTAGGTTTTTACGATAACGCTAAGATCTAGCTATAAAAAAGTAGCTTTTAATTATTATTAATATAAAGCTTTTTAAGAAATAAGTATTACTTTTTACTAGTTAACCTTATCTTAGTAGTAAAGGTTTAAGAAAGATTAAACTATTAAAGACGCTAGTTTAAAGGTAAGTAGTAAGGCGTACGCTAATATTTTATAAAAGCTTTATAGTAAAGGTAGTTATTAAAAGGTAAGGTATAAAGTAACATAGCATTAATCTTTAAACCCTCTCTCTAATCTAAGCAAAGGCCTCTCCTCTTATATCCTTTTTCTAGGTATTTAAAGGTCTTTCGCAGAGAATACGCCTTCTGCTATTCTGTCCCTTAACATTCTACGAAGTAAATGTTAGCAGCTTCTGCCTCTAGGGTAGCTTCTTTATAGAAGAGGATCCTTTCTTAGAGGGGCCTAAGGCTTAGGGTAGCCTAGATGCTTTTAATCTTAGGTTAAGGGCTTAGTATAGGGCTTTTACTAAGGGAAGCTGTCCTTATAATAGGCTAAGGGCTCGGTAAGAGCCTCGGTAAGCCTAGTAACTACTTTAGTAAGTAGTAGTTAAGCTACTAGCGGGGGTCGTTAAAGGTTAATATCCTTGTTAAGGTGTTATCGTGCTAACTAAGGGTTATTAGCCCCTAAGGGCTATAAGGTAGCTCTTCTTTAGAGCTATAGGGTAGCCCTAAATAAAGGCTATTTAGCTAGGCAAGATTAGCTTAGCCTCCTTAATAAGGGTATATGTAATTAACTACGTAAGATTTAAAGGGCTAAGCTAATAGTAGTTTATATAGGCCTTTCTAGAATAAGGCTAGCTATAGCTTAGTTAGTAGCTTAGTAAAGCTATTAGCTACATTGCCTTCTGTATTAATTTACTCTAAAGTAACTAGCTGCTCTTAAACCTTCTCTTTAATATAGCTAAACTTAATTAGCGTATGCTTTATATAGCTATATAAGGTAAGGTCGTTAGCAGTAGATATAGCTTGCTTATTATTATTATATAAGGTAACTAGAAAATTAATATTCTAGTCTATCTTATATAATAAGCTAGCTAACTACTTAAGCTCTTAGGTAGCCTTTATAATCGCTATATATTTAGCTTCTAAGGTAAATAAGGCAATAGTACTAGCCTTCTTGCTTTTCTAGCTTATAGGGCCTCTAGCTAGTTAAATAACGTATCTATAGGTACTTTTACTAGTACCTTTATCTTCTATAAAGTTACTATTATAATAAGCTATAAGGCGCTATAGGCCTTAAATAGCATATTTAATGCCTTAGGACTTAGTGCTCTTAAGATAGGCTAATAGCTTATAGGCCCTTAAGAAGTACTCTTTATAAGGTAGCTAGAAATAGTATGCTAAAAATTAAACTATAAAAGCTATATCTAGTTAAGTTTATATAGCTAGATAGATAGCTATGCTAATAATAGCCTAATATAGCTTAGCTTTATTAGCTATAAGTAGTAGAGAGTCCCTTAGGCACGTAACTAGCTAAGGCATAAGAGGTATATTAGCTAGCTAAGCTAAGGCTTAGTTAAACTTCTTAAAAGCTTCTTTTATAAAGTACTCTTAAGATAGCTAGATAATCCCTTTTCTAGTATCTTAGATAATATAAACCCTTAGGAATAAGGTAGCTAGGCCCTTATCCTTTATCTTATAGATCTTATTAAAAGCTTCTTTTATCTTATTAATTAGCCTTAAGCTTAGACTAATTAAGAGGCAGTTATTGATGTAAGTAACTATAAAGATGCTTATTACGTAATTGTATAGGATAGCTAAATCTAAGGCTAGTAGCTTAAAGTCTAAGGTAGCTGCTGCCTAATTAAAGGCTTGCTGCTACTTACGAGATAACTGCTTAAAGCTATAGAAGGTCTTATTAAGCTAAATAGCTTAATCTAAGGGCTCTAGGGTAGCTAAATAGCCCCTTTAAGCTAGCTTAGTTATTATCTTAGGATTAGCTTGCTAAATAAACTAATTAAAGCCCTTTAGAAGCTAAATAAAGATATCTTCTTTAAGGTCTCTGTTTAAAAATGCCTTTATAAAGTTAATCTACTTAATTTCTTAGCCTTTAGCTATAGCTAAGGCTAAGAGGACTTACTACGTAACTAGCATAGCTATAAAAGCAAAGGTATTAGTATAGTTAAAGCCTTTAATTTACTAAAAGCCTTAAGCTATAAGCCTAGCCTTATGCTTAGTTACGTACTTATATTAGTCCTTTTTAAGCTTAAAGATAAGCTAGCTTATTATTAGTTAGCAGCTTAAAAGAAGGTTATTTTAAGGCTAAAAGGTAAAAACGTCTTAGAATAATAGCTGCTAAAATTTAGCTGCTATAGCCTTTAGCTAGGCTAAGGCGTTAAGGCGTTAAGAAGCTTTTTAAAAGGTATAAGGCTTATTTTATAAGGTAGGTTTATTCTTAGCTTTTAAGGTAGCTAAGATAAGATTAAGGTTTATTTAATTAAGTAAGTTACATAGATAGTTACGTATAGCTAGATTAGGTAACTTAAGGCTTAAAGCCTTATTAGTAAGGTTAATAACTTTAAGTATAGGCTTTAGCTAAGGGGTTAAAGCTATAAGTAAGGCTAAGCTAGAGGAAGGGCTATAGCTAAGGGCTAGACCTAGAGCTAGACCTAGAGATACCCCCCCTAAGCCTAGGTTATCTAAATCTAGGCCTCTAATAGGTACCTTAGCTAAAAGCTAAGCTTTAAATAGCTAAATTTAGCTAGTTTAACAGATAAGGCGCCTATTAGGTAGCTAGACAAGGTAGGTGTTATAGCTTAAGATAGAGACTAAGTGCCTTGCCTTAGTACGTAAGGCTAGCTTATAGCCCTTAGCTTAACGTTCTTTTAAAATAAGGATTTTACATTAGGCCCTTAGGGCTTAGAAATACAATAAATCTAGCTTATTAGTCTAGGCTAGCTAGATAACGTTATTATAGAGCTCTTCTTATGCTATAAGATCCTTATTAGTAGCTGCTATAGCGTTAACAAGGTTATATATATCCTAGATAACGTAATTCTAGAGGGTATAAGGTAAGCTAGAGCCTATTATTATAGCCTTAAGTCTATTAAAGATAACCCTAATAAATCTCTTAGCTAAGCTATTTTGCTTATACGTATAAGGCGTACTAACAGAAAAGGAAATACCTTTATTCTATAGCTACTCCTATAGGGTAGTTGTAATCTCCTTGCTGCTGTTATAGTAGAAGCGTATAAGGTAGTAGCTATAGCAATTTTTTAAGGCTTTAAAGTAGCCTTAAATAGCCTTAGTTATCGTTACCTTACTTTTATTAACTAATTAGATAACCTATCGATAGTAGGTCTTACGGTTAACTAATAGTAGGCTATAGGGCTGCTAGTTGTAAGGTAGGGGCTTAATCTAGAAGATGTCTTCTTTAATAACGTTAAAGGCTTACGGCGGGCTAGCTATAGGGTTAGTACGGAGGGCGCGGCTAAAAGTTATGCACCACCTCTACTTTTCAGCCACACTACTACTCTGTAAAAAAGGAAAAGAAGGAACTTTACTTCGTTAACTATATAGAATACGTATATTATTTAGTAAAGGGGTTTTTAATCTGTTCTTTCTATAAAGACCTTTCTTATATACCTCTCTTATACTTATATAATATTAATTGTAAAGATAAAATTAAGGGTAAATATAGATATTACGACCTAGGCTTTAGTAGTTAGTCTTAAGGTGCTGTAAGCTAATAAGACTAACGCTAAGATTACTGCTTTTATTAGCCTCTTAAAGAACCTTATTAACTATATCTACTTAAAAGCTTTGTCTTATAGCTTTAATCTAAAGGCATAACCTCTTTGTCTTTGTCTAAAGCATCTTAAAGATGCTTTACGGTTAGGCTAGCTGCTAAAAGAGCAAGAGTTAAAGGAAGAGGTATAGAAAATAGTTACCTGTAACTGCTACGGTTAAGAGAAGTTAATAGCAAGGATTTCTAAGGACTTAAGAGAAGCAAGAATTAATATCTTTCCTTATATAGTCTATTAGATCCTTTAGGCTGCTAGATTTTATAAGACAAAGCCTACTAAGAAGCTAGGCTTTATAGAGACTATAAGAAGGGACTAACTTTAGTAGTGTTTTATATACATAGACTAGACCCTTAACGACTAAAAGAACGTTATTTAGACCAACGAGACGTCTATTATCTTAGGGCATTGCTATAGCAGCTACTAGGTTTAGAAGAGGTTGTTTAAACGGTATAATTAATCTTGTATCTAGCCTTATTAAAAAAGGGCTTACGAATTTATATTCTAGGGGTCGTTCTTATATAATTGCAAAAGGCTATGCTATTGCTAAGGCTTAGAGAGCGTAGCTAAGAAGCAGGCTATAAATAAAGCTATTGCAGAGATAAATAAGGAGTTAGAGCTAATTCTAAAGGAGCAGTAGGAGATTATTAACAGTATACGTTGCCTAGCTCTTTAGAACTTTCCTAAGAAGAAGCTATAGTAGAAGTAGACTATAAAGAACAGGAAGCTATTAAAGAACTAGTATAGTTATAGTAAGGTTAACTAGTAGCAGTACTAGTAGACTATAATGCTACTAAAGTTAATTCTATTTGCAAAGGAATGTTATAAGGTACGCCTAGGTATATTAGTTTAAGAGGATAAGGCTTTAGCATACTGTTACTAGTACTAATAGCGTATATATAACCTTTATAACGTCTCTTAGCTTGTATAGTATAGGAATTCTTTAGATCTAAATATAATTAAGCTAGCTTAGTAGTATCTTAAGAGGTTAATAACAGCTAAGGGGGCCCTAAAACGTTGTAAAGATACGATTAAGATATAAGTTAACGCGTAAAAAGAGATACCTTAAGAAAAGATATAAGCTTAGATTAAAAGGATACTAATCTATATAAAAAAAATTATTAAACTAAGGGGTAGTAATAAATATAAGAAAGGAAGAGGGAAAGAAGAGAGTAATAACCTTAATAGAGAAGGTAAAGGAGGGTCTAGAGGAGGTCTTAGGCCTGTAGGCTTGTAAGGGAAGGTCAGGTTAGGTCTAGAGGAGGTCTTAGGCCTAGGGGCTTGTGAGGGAAGGTAGGGTTAGGTCTAGAGGAGGTCTTAGGCCCGTAGGCTCGTAAGGGAAGGTCTAGAGGAGGTCTTAGGCCCGTAGGCTCGTGAGGGAAGGTCTAGAGGAGGTCTTAGGCCCGGGGGCTCGTGAGGGAAGGTCTAGAGGAGGTCTTGGGCCTGGGGGCTCGTGAGGGAAGGTCTAGAGGAGGTCTTAGGCCCGGGGGCTCGTAAGGGAAGGTTTAGAGAAGGAAGGAAGGAAGGAAGGAAGAGGGATAGGAGGGGCCTTAATTAAGGAGATAAAGAAGGAAAAAAGAGACTTAACTAGAGAGATAAAGAAAAGGAAAAGAAGCCTTTATTAAGAGATAAAGAAGAGGAAAAGAAGAAGCTAGAAAGCCCCTTAATTAGAGAGATAAAGAAGAGGAAAAGAAGCCTTAATTCGAGAGATAAAAAAGAGGATAAAAAGAGCCTTAATTAGAGAGATTAGGAAGAGGAAAAGAAGCCTTAATTCGAGAGAAAAAGAGGATAAAAAGAGCTTTAATTAGAGAGATTAAGAAGAGGAAAAGAAGCCTCGATTAGAGAGATAAAAAAGAGGATAAAAAGAGCCTTAATTAGAGAGATAAAGAAGCTTCGATTAGAGAGATAAAAAAGAGGATAAAAAGAGCCTTAATTAGAGAGATAAAGAAGAGGAAAAGAAGAAGCTAGAAAGGGCCTTAATTAGAGAGATAAAGAAGGGAAAATGAAGGTTTTTGCGATTTCTAGATTTGTAGGGCTATTTAGAGGCTGTGTGTGGCTGTGTGTGTGTGTGTGTGTGGCTAGGGCCGGTGCAAAATTTTTGGCCGCGCCCTCCGTAGTTAGCTTCTTAACGGTCTTACCTTTAATGCAGGGTAGGTAGACGAAATCCTGCTCTTTAATTAGCTAGAAATTAGGTATGCTAGCTAAGATAATCTTTGTTTTCTTTATAAGCCTTAGGCTAAGATAGCTTAGCTTAAGGTGCTATAAGTAAGCTTTTTAAAGAAGCTCTTAATAAGGCTCTAGGGCTAGCTTAGGGCTTTAATAGCCCTATAGGGCTAGCTTTAGTATGCTAAGATCCCTTAGATCCTTAGAAATAAGATTATCTAAGGTCTGCTGTAAGGTAGGGACCTTAAGGGGTTTAAAGCGTTGCTAATAAGGCTATAGCTAAGTAAGGTCCTTATATCTACTAGCCTCTTGTTACGTTAGTAGCTTAAGCCTTATTTTAAGCTATAAAGGGCCTTAATTAGTTAAATAGATCGGTGCTTAGCGTCTTAGGCGTATAAGGTAGGCATAGTAAGTCGTTAGATTTAAGGGCACTAAAGGGGTCTTAGTGCCTTTAACGGTTAAGAAAAACCTATTTTTCTAGTAATTAAAGAAGGCTAGCATAGCCTTTTACTAACTTATTAGCTTATTCCTTAAAAGGAAGCCTCTTAATTAGTAGTACCTTAAGTTACTTATAAGATTAAGCCCTACGTTAAAGCAATAAAGGGCTTTAAGAAGGTAGATCTTATAGTATGTAGCTAGGTTATAGCTAACTAAGACATTAAAAGTAGCTATACTAGATCTAAGGGGCTTTATAGGCCCGCTGCTTATTATTACATAGCTTAAGGTGCTATTATTATCTTAATAGTTAATAAAAGAGGCCTTATTATTAACTATATAGACTAAGGTACCTGTGTTATATAGCAGGCTAGCCTTAAAAGGGCAATTAGCTAAGCTATGCATTACTAACTTATTAAGTGTTACTAAGTTATTAACTTTAAGGGTACTAAAATCAAGATTAAAGGTTACGTATACAGCAAAAGCTAATCTAGTAGCTTGTAATAGGCCTATAGGTGCTTTGCTAGGTAGGCGTTGTAGAGGCTTATAAGGCCTTCTGCCTTAATGTTAAGTAGGCTTATTAGGGCTATGCCCTAGCCTAGACCCTTGCCCTAGCCCTTGCCCTAGCCCTAAGCCTTAGCCTATAGGCTATCGATAAGGCACTAGGGCCTTAGAGGTGCCTTAAGGCTTAAAGGCCTCTAAGGTAGCCTTCTTCTTTTTCTTATTACGCTTTTTAAGGTTACGTAATTAAGCCTTAAGGGCAGCTTAATAAGCTAATAATCCCTTATGCTAAGTCTTATTAAAAATATCTTTTATAATTAAGCTAAGATTTATCTAATCTAGATTACTGCTTATAGCTACTATAGATTAAATAGTACTATAGATTCGTTCTGCCTAAGGCAGAAAGGAGGTAAATAAAGCTATTATATACTAATTAACTTAATCTTTAATAGTAATAATAACCTTAGCTATAGATAGCTAAGCTAGATAGTTGCTAAATTTAGCATTAAAGTTAGCTAGCGTTTTAAGGTAGCTACTAAAGGATAGGCTATAAAAGCCCCTATAGAGGCTCTCTCTCTTAAGATAAGTAGAATAAGCGTATTAATACTTTAATTTAAGATAAGCTTAAGTAGGGCTATTAATCTAGGCTATTAATTAAGCTAGGCTAAGGGCTAAGCTATCCCTTAGTATTATAAGAAGTATAGCTTTCTTAGCTATTAAGATAGCCTTAGCTAAAGCTAGGTTATTAATAAATTCCTAAAATTTAATAGCTTAGAGCATAATAGTAAAGGTTTACTTTTATTAGTTGTAATTCTTAGGTCCTACTAATTTAAACGAATTAAAGAAGACTAAGGCTTTCTTAGAAGCTTCTTAGATAAGGTTAACGTTTAAGGTAGCTAAGGTTATACCGCTAGTGCTACTAGTAGCCTTAACTAGTAGCCCTTGTTATAGCTAGTTAACTAACTTCTATACTTCTCTAAATAAATAAATAATCTAGCTATCTAAGGTAGCTTAGCAGGTATCCTAAGCCTATAAAGCGTTTCTTAATATACTAATTTAAGAGCTTAGATTAGTAATGCTATTATATAACTACTAAAGCCCTTAAAGGACTTAATTAAGGTTAAACCTTACCCCCTATAGGGGCTATGCGCTAGCTATCTAGCTAGTGCTTACGCGTTATAGGGTAGGCTTTTAATTACGTAATCTAGGGTTACGTAATAAGGCACAAGGTTAAGAGTTAAGGTGCCTTTAGGTACTATTTTCGAGTTACGTAACTTAGGTTACGTAGTTCGATCTAAGATAGCAAGGGGTGTAATAGTAGATTACGTAATATAGCTACCTCTAGGGTAAGCTATCTAGCAGGCTACAGCTAGGTTACGTAATGTAGCTATTTCTTAAATAAGAAAATAAAGATATACCTGTAAGTCTCTTTACAGGCTTATAACCTATTAAAATAAGGGTATAGGAAGATAGAGACTATAGGGTAGGTAAGGACTATGTGTATTGTATTTTTTTTAAGCTAAGGATAAGAGAAAGGACGCTAGCTAGGTAAGGGATAGCGCCCCTTAAGTACACAGAACACTGTTACCTTAGTCCGTCTTTAAATACATAGTAAATACTAGGGAAATAGGATATCTTAAGGTAATACTAATCTCTCTTAAGTGCCTAGCTAATAGGCTTTAGGGTAGCCCCGCTTAGCCCTGCTTTGCCCCGCATAGCCCCGCACTGCCCCGCTTAGCTACCTCTAGTAGCGTAAGCTATATCTTTTAGTGCATAGTCTTAACAGCTAAGAGCGCAGAGAGTTACTTAACTGCCTTGTTAAGCGATTAAAGAAGCTATACTATAAGACTCCTTCGTTAGCCCGCTAAACCTTTCTTACCTACTTTATTGCTAATATAACAGATAAAAAGAAGGATTATTGTATATAAGAACAAGTCTTAGATTAACTATTCTCTTTTAGCAAATAAAAGAATAAGTTTATAAAGGAGATAACCTTTAACGACCTTACTAAGGCTCTTTAGGCGTACTGCTAGAACGCCTTAGAAGCCTTTACCTAGATTAGCAGAGATAACGTAGAAGATAATAAAAAGAAGGATCTAACCTTTGTTATAATAGAGATTCTTAAGCATCTAAACGAATCTAGTACGCTCTTAGTTTATTATATAGAACTAATATAATAAGCTTTAGCTAATAACAATAACAATAATAACAATAACTATTAATCTTAATCTTACTAGCTGTTATTTTTAGCTTATAGCAACTAGAATTAGTCTTAGTCTTCTTAAGCTAACTAGTTATTATAGTACTGCTTTTGCTATAGTAACTAAGGTTATATAGGTTTTAGCTACCCTTTAGGCAAAGACTATAACTATGCTAAGTTTAAGGAGTAGAAGGCTAAGTAGATTAAGAATAGCCTTAAGATAAAGCGTTTATACTTACTAGCTTTTACTGCCTTAACTACTAAGACTGCTTAGATTAATAAGGTAAGATAGTAACCTTTAGCTAGCTACTGCTATTGCTACTAAGACAACTTTACTAATTTTATTACTAAGGTAAATATAATTAATAAACTGCTTATTAGCTAATCTAACGTAGTATTTACTAAAGACGCCTATTCTTATCTTATTCTTAACAGTAATAGCCTTAATAGCTTGCTTTACGTTAATACTAATAGTAAGCTTATTAACTTTATTTTAATAGGTAACGCAGTAAACATAGGCCTTAAGCTAGGTGCTAGTAAGTTTATAAAGGTTTTCGTTGCTTAAAGCGATTGCTGTTTAGCAGCTTATTCTACTACTAGCTTAAGGCTTTATAATCTTAGCTATATTAGTAAGAGAAGGAATTATAATACTACGTTAAACGAGCGGGCTAGCTAAGAGGCCTTAGAAGCCCTATAGCTAACTGTAGATCTTTCCCTTCTTATTATAGTTGCTCTTGCCTTAGCTATTACTATTACTCTTATCCTTATAGCCCTTATTATTACTATTGCTTTTGCCTTAGCTGTTACTGTTACTCCTATCTTAGCCCTTAACGCTATTGTTCTTACTACCCCTTTTATAGTAGAGTTATAGATATAGACCTAGGTAGCTAACGTTTTATTTACTAAGTAGTTTAAAAGGCTACTGCTAGCGCTTTTGCCTTATATAAAGAAGCTAATGTTAAAGGAGGTAGCTTTATTGTTATTAAACTAGCCCTTAATAGTAAAAAAGCAGTAGTATAAACTAAAGAAAATTTATACTATAAAAGAATATAATATCTTAGTGTTTAAGCTAAGCTAGCAGTTAAAGGATACGCTAGTAACGATGTTAGTTCTTTAGCTCTTATAGATCTCCTTTTTAGTTTAGGCCTAGCTGTTTAAGCTAATATAGTATAGCTGCTAGCTAAAAACTAGGAGAAGCTAGGAAGCTATTTTAAACCTAATTACCTTGTTCTAGGATTCTTTGCTTATAAGGGCGCCTATTAACCTATTTAGCGTAAACTAGTATAATAAAGCAGCTTTTATATCTTTTATTACGTTAACCCTAAGATATATTAAAGGGTATATTAACAACTACTTTTACTTTACTATTATAATTAATAGTAGGTTAACTATAAACCTAGTAAACGCCTGCTTTGTCTAAGAATATAGCATTCCTTAGATTGCCTTAGTAAATCTAAGGGCTATTTGTTTTACTAATAATAAAAGGTATATTATAAACAAATGCGTCTATACTAGTATTATAGTAGCTAGCGTTATATTAACGATTAAGGCTTATGTAATAGGTAAATATAGCAATTAAGATGCTTTTTTTAGCTACTTTTAGTTACGTTATATAAAGGCTAAAAAGGACTATGCTAATAAGAGGTTAAAGGTAACTAGCGTTAATAGAATCTTTTAAACTATTTATATCTTCTTAACCTTAACCCTATTTGCTTTTAATCTACCTTGCTAAATCGTCTACCTATACCTATCTCTTATCTTAGCTAATAACAAAGAGGTTATCTTTATTAAAGACAACTAAGCGATCCTTAAGAAGGTTAAGCGCGCCCTAAGCAAGCTAGCTTATATTATATACTAAGCTAGCAGCATAAACCTATCTAAACTAAAAAACTAGTTTTTATAAGTATTTCCTTTAACTAGTATAAGCAGAAGCGTAATAAGCTTAATAAGCTTAACGGTTAACTATTATTACTACTTATTCTTAGAAGCTACTTATATCTTAAACTTATTAATTATACTAACTATAATATTATTTAGAATTAAATTATAAGATATAGTGCTTTATAAACCTTAAGTATTAATATTACTACTTTATTAGAATTTTATTAAGAATAATAAGGGGTAGTAGATATAAGCGTTAATTTAGTAATATATATAGCTTTATAGAAAGTAAGCTCCCTTTAAGTAAGCAACTAATTGTTAAAGGAGCTAGGTTAGTAACTAGTACCTTAATTTGTTCTAAAGCTTAGTATCTTTAAGGTCTTTTAAGGCGCCTAGCTAGTAGCCCTAGATAAATAGATAACCTTAGATAACTAGCGTTATAAAGTTATTAAGAAGTTATACTATATAAAAGCAAGCCCTTGCTTTTTGCTAAAACCTTTACTAAATTAAAAGCTAGATCCCCTTTGCCCCTTGCCTAAGGACCTTATTAAGGTAGTATAAAAGTAGTTCGCTGCTTCTTAGATTAAGATTAAGGATATAGCTGCTATAGAAGAGCAAAGGGAGATAGTAATATATCTTTGTTTCTCCTATTGTAACTGTTTTACCTTATCCTTAGCTAAGTTAAAGACAATAGACTTAGTTATACATAGAATTCTATTAATAAAAAGGGCTTAACTACCTTATACTAGCTAGATAAGATATAGCTAAAAGGAGCGTAAATTCTAGAACTAGGTATACCTGCTTATAGAAGCTATAGAAGTAATTAAGCAGTTAGTTTTAAAATAAAAGGCTTATATAATTTATATCGCTAACACGCTGTTTATTCTAAAGGGCAAGGCTAACGAAGATAAAAGACTAACCTTTTTAGCATTCTATATAGTTTATAACTTCTAACTAGTAAACGCCTACATAGAACGCTACGCTTATCCTTATTATAACCTTAAGGCTAATCTTAACTTAATGTAGTATAGCTACTTAAGGGTCTTTTCTTAGTCTAATGCGTTAAACAGTTTCTAAGGAGTTCTAATCTACTTCCTTAATTGTTATAAAATAGCCTTTATAGGCCTTAATAGCTTATAGTATTACATTAACATAGCCTAAGGCCTCTATAGAGCTTTAGCTACGTATATATACCTAAGAGACATTGCCTTTAGCTACCTTTGTTTCTTAGATAAGTTATTATATCTTAGTGCCTTAAGCTTCTATCTTAACCTTAACTCCTTTCTATTCTTATACATTAATAACTATAATATTACTTTAAAGTCCTTTAAGGATTATTTCTACTTCTTATAGTAAAGGTATTTCTTTAAGGTAAACTAGGTAAGGATTAGCTTATTAAAGAAGAAAACTAAGCTCTTTATATTGTTAATAGAATTAGTAAGCTTTTTTATTAAAGAAGGCTAGATCTAGCTTAAAAGAAAGTATTATTAGAAATTTTAAAGGATTACTAAATACTTCCTTAAGTACCCTTTAAAGTTATAGCAAGAATTATAGTTACTTATCTTCTTTATCTTATTCCTTAGGAAGTTTATCCTAAAATAAGTAAACCTTATTAACGTCCTTAAGGATACTTTCTTTAAGGAGGTGCCTAAGGTTACCTTTATAGGAAGGACCTTAGTATAAATAATAGCAGTACTTTACGAAACAGCGAAGTAGATAGATAAGTGTTAAGAAGCTTTGTCTTATTTATATATATTTATATAAAATAATACTACCTTTAGGGCGCGGTCTAATGTATAGTTCTACCTAGCGACTAATGCCTTAGACACAAAGACAAGGGTAGTGCTAATACAGCTAGAAGGTACCTTAGCTAGTATCCTAATAGACAATAAGAACTAAGATAAGGTATACGTTAATATATAGATATCTTTTAAACTTTTTAATAGTAAGCAACGCTACTTTATGCTAAAGAAAGAGATATTAGTAATTGTTTAAGCCTTCTAAGAGTATTAATAGTTAGTACTATACTTACTATACTTAGTTAAGGTTTATACTAACTATAAAGGTATTATTAATTTAATAGTAAACCTAGGGGAGGTTTACGGTAAGGTAGCTAAGTAGATTAATATTCTATAAAAGTTCTATATAAAGTATATTTATTGCTTTAATACTACTTGTATTATAAAGGTCGCTAATAGGCTCTTGCGTATACTAAATGTCCTAAGGGATAAGCTAGGTTAGCTTAACTATTAAATTAGCCTAGGGACAGGTACATTAGCTAAGCTTTAAATTAGCCTAGGGACAGTTACATTAGCTAAGATAATAGAGGGGTAGTGTGAGAAGGTACGGATCGCAGGACCTCTTCTAGACCTCTGGATAAGTGTTGCTAACAGCTGTACAGAGCACTTAAGGACTAGAAGGTCTAAGTATAGAGGTAGTATTACTATAAGCACTAACGTATAAAGATAGAGTCTAAAAGGTATACTAAAGGATACCTACTTTTAAAAAGAAACAAAAAGAGTAAAGTTTACGTAATATATATACTTACCTTTATATTATTTTAAGTCCTTAAGTCTAGCTTATATAATTTATAACTATATAATAGTTATAAGCTTATATAGTTTAAAAAGGAAACTAGAAACTTTTAATAAACTAAGCTTTATAATTACTAATTTAAAAACTTATATTTAACAAAAAAGAGATTATAATAGCTCCTTAAAAAGACTTAAAAAAGCTTTACTTAAAGTCTAATAAGGACTAGTTTTAATAAATCTAAGCACTTAAAAACACTGCTTTTATGCTTAAGATCTAGTCTAAAGTTAATCTAAGAGCAAACCTACTTAAATATAACCTTTATAAAGCTTTAGAAATACTAACTGTTAATAATACTTACTATTAAATAGCTACTATAGCTACCTTTACTTAAATTTAACCTTAAAGGCATAGAAACCTTTGTTTAAAGGGAAGATTAAGCTTTTAGGATAAAAAAGAAAAGATAAACTACTCTTTAACTACTATAGATCTTAATAATATAAACCTAAGAGCTCTTAAGATTATATACTATTTCTATATAAGTAAATATAATACTAAACTTAAAAAATAAAAAAGCAAGCTATAAGCTTATAGCTAACTTAAGCTATAGATAATAAAGATAGTTAATAATAATATATATAATAATATTATATAAAGACTTACTAAAGGTAAAACTATAGTTATAACTTAAATAATAACTAAAGAGTTAATAGTAGCATTTGCCTTAAGTAAGCACGCTTAAAAGAAGATAGCTTAAGATAAGTATAAGAAGGTACTTACTAAAGGCTTAAAAGCAAGAAATAATATAAAAAAATAGATTAAGAAATTCTAGTATAAATATAATATAATACTTATACTTAATCTACTTAAAGCTAAAGAGCTTATAGCAATTAAGAACTTTCTTTATACTACTAAATAAAAATTTAAGCTTAACTAGTTAACAAAAAAGCTCTTTAAAATTAATAAAGCAATTATAAAAGACAATGTCTTAAGCATTCTAAAGCTTAATAAGTATATTAAGTTCTTTAAAGCTAAGATTTAAGCAAAAGGGAAGCATTCTTAAATCTTAATAGCTATTATTAGTAAGAAAAGTAAAAAAACTACTACTTTATCTATAACTATATTAACCCCTTAACCTTAAGTTAAGAAAGAAAAGAAAGCTTAGTCCTTATCTCTTTAGCAAGGAAAAAGAGAATTAAACTATAGCAACTTTTAAAGCTATAAAAGAAACTAAGGTAAAAGGGGAAGAAAGGCTTATAAAAGAGGATATAAAAGCTTATACTTAGCTAAAGCAATAAAGAGTTTTTACTATACGTACTTCTATAGAATCTTATATTAGTAAAAGCTTAAGGGATATAGAAACGTTAAGTATACCTTTAGAAAAGTACTTTATCTAAAGAACTTTAAGCGTATAAGTATAGTGCTTAAGAACATTAAAGGAGATAAGTAAGCTAACCTTTAAGTAACCCTTAAGAAAGCAAACTAAGATATAAAGAAAATAAAAGCTTTTAACTTAAAAGGGAAGAAAGTAAAGCTCCTTAGATTGCTTATAGCAACCCTTATTAACCTTATAGATCTCCTTTGTTTACTTAACATAGGTATATTTATAACTATAAGAAAGCGCTCCTATTACCTACTTTTAAAAAGCACTATTTTTAATAATTATAGTATAACTTACCTTATTAACGATTAAGCCCTACTAGTGCTTAACTTCTTTGTCTTATGTAACTTAGATAAGGTTGTTTAAGTAAGCTTAACTAATTTCTTTGTTTTTAAAAGAAGGAAACAAGTACTTTAAGGGGTATTAAATAAAAACTATAGGGAAAGGACTAAGGATCTTAAACTTAAGAACGTTATAGTTATAGAAAGCTTTTATATAAATATTATCTTAAAAGCTAAGCTATTTAAGGCTAAAGTATAGTATAATAGCTTTAACTGTACTCTACGCTTTAAAGACCTAGAAGTAAGTATAGTAGTCGCCTAGCTTACTTACGCCTATAGCCTTGTTTTTATTAAATATAAGCCTTATTCCTTTTATCTTTAATATCCTTATAATCCTTATCTTAATAAATATATAGCTTTTAAGCTTAGATTAAGCATTTTTATAGTTTAAAAGAAACTATTAAAAAACTTAGTAACCTTAAGGAAAAACAAAAAAAAGGTTTAGTATTTATGCTTAGGATACCTTAGCCTTAAGGCGCTAAAAGCATTTGTTTAAAACGCTTATAACGTTAAAATTAAAGGCACTAAACGCCTTAAGTATAAGATTTATATAAGGACTTACGCTACTTAGGTAGTATCTTAAAGGACCTTAGAAAGGTAAAGTATAAGACCTTACTAAAGGATCTACTAAGACTTTTAAGAGTATAAAAAGGGGTATAATAATGCTTAATAGCTTATAACAATTAAAAATAAGTATAGTAGAATAATTAACGTAAAACTACTCTTTAATAAGACTTATAATATAGTTTTTAACTTACTTTTTTAATTTAAGAGGAAGGTTAAAAAGCAATATAGACTTATAATTTATAAGATCTATTAAAACAATAAAAAGGTAGTAATTATAATTAAAAGGCTTACTTAATACTAAGAATAAGTAAACTTAAAGGGCATTAATCTTAAGCTTATACCCTTATATACGTATAAACTAAATAATATAGTAAAGCAAGTAAGGTAAAAGATTATACTTAAGTAGATTAAAATGTAAAAAAGAGCTTATTTGCTTAAGGAGCTATAGCTTAAGACTATAAAGGCAGCTACTTATCTCTATAACATTAGTCCCTTTTAAAGCAATAAAATAAGAGCCTTAATTAATAAGCTTAAATAGTAGTTCTAAGAAAACGCTTTAAACTTAATTTATAATTACTTTATAGACTTAAGGCCTAGCTAAGATAGCATTTATGCTTATAGCTATAAAGCATATTGCTTTAATAAAGATTATAAAGCAAGGAAGAATTAAAAGTTTTTTAAGATAAGCTTAAGAGTATATATTAGCTATCTTATAAGCTACGTTTCCTTAAATATATATTAAGTATAGCTCCTTAATAAAAAATAAGTTATAGAATTAAAGAATATAAGGTTTAATAAACGCTACTTCTTTAACTTATATAATAAAGATAAGCTAAAGCTTAAGATTTTTAAACTTAATTAAGAAAAATATAAGATTAAAGAAGATAAAAAAAAAGACTATATATAGTATAAAACCTTTCTTTAAAAGCAGCTAAGGAGGCTTTTGTTTAAGATCTAGGTATAGCAGGCTATACCTAAAGGGGCAAGAAAAGCAAAAACAAAGGTTTCTGCCTTAAACAAAGAACTCTTAGAAGAAAGTAAATTGTTATAAAATAATAATAAGACAAAGGATTCTTAAGACTATACTTTAGTATATAAAAAAAGAGCTCTTATAGGACTTTAAATACCTTAAAAGACTTTAAGAATTAAAGCAAAAGCTAGATTAAATACTTATATAAAAACTATAATAAGTTTAGTAAAAAGTTTTAACTAAGCTTAAGAAGATATAAACTAAATATAAAAAGTACTAAGTATAATACCTTAGCTAAGAAGAAGTAATAAGATTTGTAAGCAATATATATACTTAATAATCTTAAGGATAAGCATAGCTACGTTTAAACATTTCTATTATATATAACCTTTAAAGACAAAGGATATAAAGCACTTTAAAACCTTCTTTACAGTAGTAATAAATTTGCTTTAGCTAAACTTAGTATTAAGGCAAAGCATAGTTCTTTTAGCCTTTATAGAAAGCTTTAAGGACCTCTTAAGGCTGCTAAACAACTAAAGAAAGCTTAAAAAACATAAATATAAGGACTTATTTAAGGCAGTAGCTAAGGAAGAATTTAGATCCCTTTAAAATAAAAGAATATAAAAGGAAATAAACTAAGCTAATACTTTAGTTAAACCTTTATTAATAAGATAGGTATTTACCTATAAGCTTAATTAAGATAGAAATCTTAAAAGATATAAAGCTTAATTTATTATTAAAGGAGATCTTTAAGATACCTTAACTATTAAAGGGATATACGCTATAACCTTTACTATATAATTATTTTAAGTACTAGTAATAATTGTAGCAAGGTTTAACTATAAGTTAAAGAAATTTAATATTAAGAATACGTTTTTAAACGTAAAAAGAAACAAAGATATAATTTTAGTTATATATAACCTTCCTAAAGGATATTAAAAGAATAAAAAGTGCTTAAAGCTTATTAAAGCTTTCTATAGACTTAAGGACTTACCTAGACTATAGTTTAAGGAGTTTTCTAAGATACTTAAAAGCCTTAGACTAAAAAGAAGTAAAAAGGAGCTATGCCTCTTCTTTACCTTAGAATAAGATCTCTTTATTATCTTTTACGTAAACAATATTATAGTTATATACTATAAAGACAACAAGACTCTTTATTAAAAGAAAATTAAAGGTCTTTAAGCTAAATATAAGATGTATAATAAAAGAAACGTAAAATAGTTCCTTAGAATTAAGCTTATAAAAGTAAGGGAAAAGTAAAAGATTTACCTCTTGCTTAACTCTTATATTAAGAAAGTAGCTATAAGGTTTAACTTTATAGATAAAAAGCGTTAACCCTTTATACTAATCTTATTATCTTTAACACTTAAAAAGGTAGAGGTTAAGGCTATAAAAGAGTTAGTTAAGCTCTATTAAGAAAAAATAAGGTCTATCTTTTATACTGCTATTATAGCAAGACTAGATATCTTATACGTAGCCTTGTTATTGTTACGCTTTTTTATTAATCTAAGAAATAAGTATTATAAGGCAGCTAATTAGACGATTAAATACCTTTATACGTAGAAGAGAACCTTACTTGTTTATAAAAAGATTAAAGATATAAGAGTCCTTATAGTAAGCAGTAATGCTTCCTTTGCTAATAATAAGGAGACTAAGAAGTCTTTATAAAGATATATTATAACCTTCTATAGAGGTCTAATACTTTAAAATGCTACTTGTTAAAAGACAGTAATAATATTAAGTACTAAGGCTAAGTTACTTGCTTTAAACTAAGTTATAAAAGAGACCTATACTATTAAGCGTTTCTTTAATAAGATAAGATTTAACCTATAAAAGAGATTTACTATTACGTATAATAACTTTTAAACTATACGCTTTATTATTAAAGACTTAAGAAGAGTAAATATAAGATTAAAGCATATAGAAATCTAAGCTATATAAGCTTAGCAAGAATATAAAAGGGATACTATAGACATTTAGTTTATGCTATTATAAGATATACTAGCTAATAGGCTTACAAAGCTACTCGTAAAGCAGAGATTTAAGCATTTCTAAGCACTCTTAAACATAAAAGAATTGCTAAGTAAAAATATATTAAAAAGAAAGGCCTAAGCTAGCTTAAACGTAAAGACATATAGTATAAGATAGAAGCTATACGTAGCTAATCTTAACCTTAAAAATAAAGAAAATAAAGCAATATAGCTTAGTAAAAGAGCAATAGAAAGCTTATTAAAGAAACAAAGGAAAGTATCTTTTACTTTATCTTATTAGTAGTATAATACTTTATAATCTTTTCTTATATACCTTTAGTATAAGCAGCATAGCCTTTAGCTATAGTAAGATCTTTAGCCTTAAGATCCTTATAATTAAAAGGACTAAGGAGTACTAGATTATTAATCTTAAACTAAACAATATCCTTAAGCTAACCTATAAAAGCTTTTGCCTCTTAAAAAATAAAGTTAAATTTATCTTTATATAAAGTAAAAAGATAAAAAGCTTACTAAGAGATTGTTATTGCTAAGCTTCTTAACTACTATATTAAAGATAAAGCAGTATATTAAAGGTCTAAGAATAAGGTTAACGCTTAATATATAGCAAAGCAAAAAGAAGATATATATATATATTACAGTAAGAGTTACCTAAGGCGTAGTTATAGTAGTAAAGCAAGCTAACGCTTAAGACGTAGCAATAAAAAAAGTTAAATTTTTAGCTAGCAGTAAAAGCTTAAACGTAGCTAATATAAAAGTATTAAAAAGCGTTACTAACTACTTACTTAGCTTGCTTTATAGCTTTCTTTTTATTATATATAAAGTTTTTTTAATTATTAATAAGCTAAAGAAGCATCTTATCTATAGATTTCTTAAAAACTAAGATTAAAGGAGAATAGCAAACCTAAGAAATAAAACCTTAACTTCTTAAGGCTTAGCGCTTATAAAAAGATTATAGAGTAGCTAAAGGAGCTAAACGCTTTAAAGGAGTTGTTTTTAAGGCTAGCTTAAAAAGGGTATTTCTTTTCGTTTAAGTTAATAGCAATTTTTAAAGAGTAAAGGTATGCCTTTTAGCCTTAGGTTTTAACGTAGCTTTTAGCTTAAGCAAGGACTTAACCTAAGTAGCGTTTAAGACTAAGGGATTAAATAACGTAAGAAATCGCTAAAGTTAAGGAAAAAAAGAAAAACTATTTAAATAAGTAACTACTTAAAGAACGCTAAAGAGTAAGGCTTTTAATATTACTTATTTAAGATATTTATGCTACTAAATAAAGAAGCTTTCTTTGTCTTTAGTTTAGTTTAAAATTAGTTTATAAACTCTTAAACATAAAGAATAAAGAAACATACCTTAATACTTATATAATTCCTTTTTAATTTATTAATACGTTCTATAATCTAAACTTTTATATCCTTTATCTCTTTTTTGCTAAAAAAAATAAAGCTTTTATCGCTTACGTTATAAGCCTTAGCCTAAACAAAGGCTTTACCTTTAAGAAAAGGCTATAAAGCAAAGGGGTATAAATCTAGCTTTTTGTAAGTATAATTATAGATCTAGCTTAAAGGATAATTTAATTTCTTAGCAAGTAGTAACCTTAAATAAAAGGACCTATAAGAGTAAGAATTAAAGGAGTAAAGCACTTACCTTACTAGCTTTCTAGCTATATAAGAATCCCTTTGCTTAAAGGAAATACTTAGTAAGATAAGAAAAGAAAATAAAAGAAGAGAAGATATACTTAAAGGGGAAACTTAAGGGGTATAAAGCCTTTACTAGCACTATTACTATCCTTATTAGACTCTTTACTTAAAGAAGAAAAGGCCTTTGCTTTACTTTCTTCTTCTTCTTCTTTTTTATCTTTTATTTCCTTATCCTTATATAACTTAAGGATCTTATCTCTAGCTTTAAGGGCTAGACTCTTAATATAGTTATTAACTAAGTTTATAATATCCTAATCTTAAACTTATTTAAAAGAAAGATAAAGAAAAGAAAGATAATTATCCTATAAAGACTTAATATTAGAATAAACTTAATTACTAAAATTAAAGCTAGCTAGATTTAGCGATTTAAAGCGTTAAGTAAGCTATACTAAAGAAGAAGAAACAAGATCTCTTAAAGCTATAGAACGCTATATAGCTTTATAAAACCTCCCTTTAAAAGCAAGTAAAGAAATAGATTATAAGAAAGAAGAAAAAGCGTCTTAAGCTAGTACGCTTAACCTTTAACGAATATAAGAAAGAGATAGCTAAAGGGTCTTATAGACTACTTAAGAAAAGGATAAATATAAAGCTTTATAAATCTTAAGAAAAGGAAGGTATAAACCCTTTTGCTTTTTAGATAAAGGCAAAGGACTTATAATAAAGAAAAGGCCTAGAATATAAGAATTAGCTAATAACCTTTTAATTAAATATTACTATAAGACCTATTTTAATTAATATAATAATAAAAGGAAGCTAAGCATAAGTATAAGGATAGTTTAAAGATAAGTATAAAAGCGCCCTTAGAGATATTAAAGAACAAAGAAAGAAAAAAAAGCTTTAAAAGAATCTAGCTACAATAACACTTAAACGCTTAAACAAGCTAAAGGCACGTACCTATATATATAAGTAGATTAATTTACTTAATTAAGGCTAAAAGGAAAGCTGTTTAATATAAGCCCCTAAAAGTTAATCTAACTAATTAAAAAAAAGCTTTAAATAAAAATAAATAATAAAAGAAAGAAAAGCTTAGATTAAAGAAAACTAAAGTTATAAAAAGAAAAGAACCTTAATACTAGCAATTTAAAGTATATAAGCAGTTAATAGAGTATAAATACCTTTATTAACTAAAGGGGTATATAAGAAGGTATAGATCGTAGGACCTCTTTTAGACCTTTAGATAAGTATTGCTAACAGCTATATAAAGCACTTAAGGACTAGAAGGTCTAAGTATAGAGGTAGTGTTGCTGTAAGCACCGACGTACAGAGATAGAGTCCGAAGGGTATACTAAAGGATACCTGTTAAAATGAGGGTATAGGAAGATAGAGACTATAGGGTAGGTAAGGACTGTGTATATTATATTAAGCTAAGGATAAGAGAAAGGACGCTAGCTAGGTAGGGGATAGCGCCCCTTAAGTACATAGAACACCGTTACCTTAGTCCGTCCTTAAATACATAGTAAATACTAAGGAAATAAGACATCTTAAGGTAATACTAATCTCTCTTAAGTGCTTAGCTAATAAGCTTTAAGGTAGCCCTGCTTAGCCCTACTTTGCCTTACACAGCTTTGCACTGCCTTGCTTAGCTACCTCTAGTAGCGTAAGCTACATCTCTTTAGTACATAGTCTTAACACTCCCCTTAATGCCTAGCTGTATAGGGTAAGGTATCTCGAAGCTTATACTTATTAGCCTATATAAGGGCCTATAGGGTAGCAGCCTTATTAATCTAAGGCTAGGCTTAAATAGCTTGTGTAGCTTAGGTAGCTTAATTAGTGTGTAGGTTGCTATAGCTAATTATTAAAGCTCTACGTTATGCCCTTACTTGTGTATAAGGTAGCTAGCCCTTTTAAAGGCTTAAATAGGTCCTTTTTTAGTGTATAAAGCTATTAGTCTTTAAGCTAGTCTTAAGCTTCTTAGCGTATTACCTCTAGGGTAAGCCTTAGAGCTTTATAGAGGGTCTTTGTAGGTAGTCTTTTGTACTTATTAAGGGGGCCTAGGCTTAGCGAGCTATGTAATAAGTTAGGTAACTTTAATGCTAGCCTTTAGTGTACGCTTAAGGTAGGTGCCTTATAAAGCTAAGGTTAAGCTGCTAAAGGGCTTAAGCTATAGCTAGAGCTAGAGCTAGACTTAGTGCTGCGGCTAGAGCAGGTGCTAGAGCTAGTGCTAGAGCTAGTGCTAGAGCTATAATAATCTAAGCTAGCTAGCTAGAGTAGAGCTTTAGCTGCTTCTGTAAGGTAAATGTTAGCAGCTTCTGCCTCTAGGGTAGCTTCTCTATAGAGGAGGATCCTTTCTTAGAAGGGCCTAGGGCTTAAGGTAGCCTAGATGCCTTTAATCTTAGGTTAAGGGCTTAGTGTAGGGCTTTTACTAAGGGAAGCTATTCTTGTAATAGGCTAAGGGCTCAGTAAAAGCCTTAGTAAGCCTAGTAACTACTTTAGTAAGTAGTAGTTAAGCTACTGGCAGGGGTCGTTAAGGGTTAACATCTTTGTTAAGGTGTTATTATGCTAACTAAGGGTTCTTAACCCCTAGAGGCTGTAGGTTAGCTCTGCATTAGAGCTATAGGGTAGCCCTAAATAAGGGCTATTTAGCTAGGCGAAATTAGCCTAGCTTCCTTAATAAGGGTATACGTGATTAACTACGTAAGATTTAAAGGGCTAGGCCGATAGTAGTTTGTATAGGCCCTTTTAAAATAAGGCTAGCTATAGCTTAGTTAGTAGCTTAGTAAAGCTATTAGCTACGTTGCCTTTTATATTAATCTACTCTAAGGTAACTAGCTGCTTTTAAACCTTCTCTTTAACATAGCTAAACTTAATTAGCGTATGCTTTGTACAGCTATATAAGGTAAGGTTGTTAGCAGTAGATATAGCCTGCTTATTATTGTTGTATAAGGTAACTAGAAAATTAATATTTTAGTCTATTTTACGTAATAAGCTAGCTAACTACTTAAGTTCTTAGGTAGCTTCTGTTATTGCTATGTATTCGGCTTCTAGGGTAGATAGGGCAATAGTGCTAGCCCTCTTGCTTTTCTAGCTTATAGGGCCTCTAGCTAGTCGGATAACGTATCTGTAGGTACTTTTGCTAGTACCCTTATCCCCTATAAAGTTGCTATTGTAATAGGCTATAAGGCGCTATAGGCCTTAAATAGCGTATTCGATGCCTTAGGACTTAGTGCTCTTAAGATAAGCTAATAGCTTATAGGCCCTTAAGAAGTGCTCTTTGTAGGGTAGCTAGAAATAGCGTGCTAGAAATTAGACTGCGAAAGCTATATCTAGTTAAGTCTATATAGCTAGATAGATAGCTGTACTAATAATAGCCTAATATAGCTTAGCTTTGTTAGCTATAAGTAATAGAGAGTCCTTTAGGCACGTAACTAGCTAAGGCACGAGGGGTATGTTAGCTAGCTAGGCTAAGGCTTAGTTAAACCTCTTAAGAGCTTCTTCTATAAAGTGCTCTTAGGATAGCTAGATAATCCCTTTTTTAGTATCTTAGATAATATAGACCCTTAGGAATAAGGTAGCTAGGCCCTTATCTTTTATCTTATAGATCCTATTAAGAGCTTCTTTCGTTTTGTTAATTAGCCTTAGGCTTAGACTAATTAGGAGGCAGTTATCGATGTAAGTAACTACGAAGATGCCTGTTATGTGATTATATAAGACAGCTAAATCTAAGGCTAGTAGCTTAAAGTCTAGGGTAGCTGCTGCTTAATTAAGGGCTTACTGCTATTCGCGAGATAACTGCTTAAGGCTATAAAGGGTCTTATTAAGCTAAATAGCTTAATCTAAGGGCTCTAGGGTAGCTAAATAGCCCCTTTAAGCTAGCTTAGTTATTGTCTTAGGATTAGCTTGCTAAATAAACTAATCGAAGCCCTTTAGAAGCTAGATAAAGATATTTTCTTTAAGGTCTTTGTTTAAAAATGCCCTTATAAAGTTAATCTGCTTAATTTCCTAGCCTTTAGCTATAGCTAGGGCTAGGAGGACTCGCTATATAACTAGCACAGCTATAGAGGCGAAGGTATTAGTATAGTTAAAGCCTTTAATTTGCTAGAAGCCTTAAGCTATAAGCCTAGCCTTATGCTTAGTTACGTGCTTATATTAGTCCTTTTTAAGCTTAAAGATAAGCTAGCTTATTATTAGCTAGTAGCTTAGGAGAAGGTTATTCTAAGGCTAAAAGGTAAAGACGTCTTAGAATAATAGCTGCTAAAATTTAGCTGCTATAGCCTCTAGCTAGGCTAGGGCGTTAAGGCGTTAAGAAGCCTTTTAAAAGGTATAAGGCTTGTCTTGTAAAGTAGGTTTATTCTTAGCTTTTAGGGTAGCTAGGATAAGATTAAGGTCTATCTAATCGAGTAGGTTACGTAGATAGTTACGTATAGCTAGATTAGGTAACTTAAGGCTTAAAGCTTTATTAGTAAGGTTAATAACTTTAGGTGTAGGCTTTAGCTAAGGGGTTAGAGCTATAAGTAGGGCTAGGCTAGAGGAAGGGCTGTAGGCTAGAGCTAGACCTAGAGATACCCCCCCTAAGCCTAGGTTATCTAAATCTAGGCCTCTAATAGGTGCCTTAGCTAAAAGCTAGGCTTTAAATAGCTAGATTTAGCTAGTTTAACGGATAAGGCGCCTATTAGGTAGCTAAACGAGGTAGGTGTTATAGCCTAGGATAGAGACTAGGTGCCCTGCCTTAGTGTATAGGGCTAGCTTATAGCCCTTAGCTTAACGTTCTTTTAGAATAGGGATCTTGCATTAGGCCCCTAGGGCTTAGAAATACAATAAATCTAGCTTATTAGTCTAGGCTAGCTAGATAACGTTGTTATAGAGCTCTTCCTATACTATAAGATCCCTATTAGTAGCTGCTGTAGCGTTAACGAGGTTGTATACATCTTAGATAACGTAATTCTAGAGGGTATAGGGTAGGCTAGAGCCTATTATCGTAGCCCTAAGTCTATTAAAGATAACTTTAATAGATCTCTTAGCTAAGCTATTTTGCTTATGCGTATAAGGCGTACTAACAGAAAAGGAAATACCTTTATTCTATAGCTACTCCTATAGGGTAGTTATAATCTCTTTGCTGCTGTTATAGTAGAAGCGTATAGGGTAGCGGCTATAGCGATTTTTTAAGGCCTTAAAGTAGCCTTAAATAGCCTTAGTTATCGTTGCCTTACTTTTATTAACTAATTAGATAACTTATCGATAGCAGGTCTTACGGTTAACTAATAGTAGGCTATAGGGCTGCTGATTGTAGGGTAGGGGCTTAATCTAGAAGATGTTTCCTTCGATAACGTTAAGGGCTTGCAGCAGGCTAGCTATAGGGTTAGTAGTTAGCCTCTTAACGGTCTTACCTTTAATGTAAGGTAGGTAGACGAAATCCTGCTCCTTAATTAGCTAGAAATTAGGCATGCTAGCTAAGATAACCTTTGTCTTCTTTATAAGCCTTAGGCTAAGATAGCTTAGCCTAAGGTGCTATAAGTAGGCTTTTTAAAGAAGCTCTTAATAAGGCTCTAGGGCTAGCCTAAGGCCTTAATAGCTCTGTAGAGCCGGCTTCGGTATGCTAAGATCCCTTAGATCCTTAGAAATAAGATTATCTAAGGTCTGCTGTAGGGTAAGGATCTTAGGGGGTTTAGAGCGTTGCTAATGTAGCTAAGTAAGGTCCTTATATCTACTAGCCTTTTGTTGCGTTAGTAGCTTAAGCCTTATTTTAAGCTATAGAGGGCCCTAATTAGTCGAATAGATCGGTGCCTAGCGTCCTAGGCGTATAGGGTAGGTATAGTAAGTTATTAGATTCGAGGGCACTAAGGGGGTCTTAGTGCCTTTAACAGTTAGGAAAAACCTGTTTTTTTAGTAATTAAAGAAGGCTAGCATAGCCTTTTGCTAACTTATTAGCTTATTCCTTAGAAGGAAGCTTCTTAATTAGTAGTGCCTTAAGCTACTTATAAGATTAAGCTTTATATTAGGGCAATAAAGGGCCTTAAGAAGGTAGATCTTATAGTATGTAGCTAGGTTGTAGCTAACTAAGACGTTAAAAGTAGCTGTGCTAGATCTAAGGGGCCTTATAGGCCTACTGCTTGTTATTACGTAGCCTAAGGTACTGTTATTGTTTTAATAGTTAATAAAAGAGGCCTTATTGTTAACTATATAGACTAAGGTACCTATGTTATATAGCAAGCTAGCCTTAAAGGGGCAATTAGCTAAGCTATACATTGCTAACTGTAAGAAGGTACGGATCGCAGGACCTCTTCCGGACCTCCGGATGAGTGTTGCTGACGGCCGTACGGGGCACTTAAGGACCGGAAGGTCCGAGTACGGAGGTGGCGTTACCGTAAGCACCGACGTACGGAGACAGAGTCCGAAGGGTATACTAGAGGTTGCCTACTCTCGAAAGAAGGAAGAGAGAGTAGAGTCTACACAATACACACACTTACCCCTACGTTATTTAAGTCCTTAAGTCTAGCCTATGTGATCTATAACTATATGATAGTTATAAGCCCGTTTAGTTTAAAAAGGAAACTAGAAACTTTTAATAGACTAAGCTTTACAATTACTAATTTAAAAACTTACATCTAACGAAAAAGAGATTACGATAGCTCCTTAAAAGGACTTAGAAAAGCTTTACTTAAAGTTTAATAAGGACTAGTTCCGATAGATCTAGGTACTTGAAAACACTGCTTCCGCGCTTAAGATCTAGTCTAAAGTTAATTTAGGAGCAGACCTACTTAAATACAACCCTTGTAAAGCTCTAGAGATGCTAACTGTCGATAACACTTGCTATTAAATAGCTGCAACAGCTGCCCTCGCTTAAATTTAACCCTAGAGGCGTAGAAACCTTTGTTTAAGGGGAGGATCGAGCCTTTAGGAAAGAAAGGAAGAGACAGACTACTCTTTAACTACTATAGATCTTAACAATGTAGACCTAGGAGCTCTTAAGATTATACACTGTTTCTACATAAGTAAATATAATGCTAAACTTAAAAAACAGAAAAGCAAGCTACAGGCTTACAGCTAACTTAAGCTATAGATGACGAAGACAGTTAACGACGACACATACAACAACATCATACAGAGACTCGCTAGAGGCGAAATCGCAGTTACAACTTAGATAATAACTAAGGAGTTAATAGCAGCATTTGCCTTAAGTAAGCACGCTTAGAAGAAGATAGCTTAAGACAAGTATAAGGAGGTGCTCGCTAAAGGCTTAAAAGCAGGAAACAACGTAGAAAAGTAGATTAAGAAATTCTAGCATAAACATAGCATAATGCTTACACTTAATCTGCCTAAAGCTAAGGAGCTTACAGCGATTAAGAACTTCCTTCGTACTGCTAAATAGAAATTCGAGCCTAACTAGTCGACGAGAAAGCTTTTTAAACTTAATAAAACAATCGCAAAAGACAACGTCTTAAGCATTCTAAAGCTTAATAAGTACATTAAGTTCTTTAAGGCTAAGATTTAAGCAAGAGGAAAGCGTTCTTAAATCTCGATAGCTGTTATTAGCGAGAAAAGCAAGGAGACCGCTACTCCGTCTACAACTATATCAACCCCTTAACCTTAGGTTAAAAAAGAAAAAAGAGCTTAGTCCCTGTCTCCTTAGCAAGGAAAAGGAGAATTAAGCTGCAGTAACTTTTAAGGCTGTAAAGGAGACTAAGGCAGGAAGGGAAGAAAGGCTTGTAGAGGAGGACGTAGAAGCTTATACTTAGCTAAAGCAACAGAGAGTTTCTACTATACGTGCTCCTATAGAATCTCGCATTAGTAGAAGCCTAAGGGGTACAGAGACGTTAAGTACGCCTTTAGAAGAGTGCTCTATCCGAAGAACTCTAAGCATGTAAGTGTAGTGCTTAAGAACATTAAAGGAGATAAGTAAGCCGACCTCTAAGCAACCCTTAAGAAAGCAAACTAAGACATAAAGGGGACAGAAGCTTTTAACTTAAAAGGGAAGAAAGTAAAGCTCCTTAGATCGCTTATAGCAACCCTTATTAACCTTATAGATCTCCTTCGTCTGCTTAACATAGGCATGTTCGCGACTATAGGAAAGCGCCCCTATTACCTACTCTTAGAGAGCACTGTCTTTAACAATTGTAGTGTAACTTACCTTGTTAACGATTAAGCCTTACTAAAGCCTAACTCCTTCGTCCTATGCAACTTAGATAAGGTTATTTAAGCAGGCTTAACTAATTTCCCTGTCCTTAGAAGAGGGAAACAAGTACTTTAGGGGGTACTAAATAGAAACTATAGGGAAAGGACTAAGGATCTTAAACTCAAGAACGTTGCAGTTATAGAGGGCTTCTATGTAAATATCGTCTTAGAAGCTAAGCTGTCTAAGGCTAGAGTATAGTACAACAGCTTCGACTGTACTCTACGCTTTAGAGACCTAGAAGTAAGTATAGTAGTTGCCTAGCTTACTCGCGCCTATAGCCTCGTTTTTATTAAATATAAGCCTCGTTCCTTCTATCCTTAGCATCCCTATAATCCTTATCTTAACGAATACGTAGCTTTTAAGCTTAGATTAAGCATTCTTGCGGTTTAAAGAAGACTATTAAGAGACTTAGCAACCCTAAGGGAAGACAAAGAAGAGCTCTAGCATTTACGCTTAAGACATCTTAGCCCTAAGGTACTAAGGGCGCTCGTCTAAAACGCTCGTAACGTTAAGATTAAGGGCACTAAACGCCTTAAGTACAAGATTTACGTAAAGACTTATGCTACTTAGGTAGTGTCCTAAAGGGCCTTAGAAAGGCAAAGTATAAGGCCCTACTAGAGGATCTACTAGGACCTTTAAGAGTATAAGGAAAGGTACAATAATGCTTAATAGCTTATAACGATTAAAGACAAGTACAGTAGAATAATTAACGTAAGACTACTCCTTAATAAGACTTATAACATAGTCTTTAACTCGCTTTTCTAATTTAAGAAGAAGGTTAAGAAGCAATATAGACTTACGATTTGCAAGATCCGTTAAAACAATAAAAAGGCAGTAATTGCAATTAAAAAGCTTACCTAATACTAAGAATAGGTAAACTTAAAGGGCATTAATCTTAAGCTTATACTACTATATACGCATAAACCGAATAGTATAGCAGAGCAAGCAGGGCAAGAGATTATACTTAAGCAGATTAAAATGCAAAAAGGAGCTTATCTGCTTAAGGAGCTGTAGCCTAAGACTGTAAAGGCAGCTGCCTATCTCTACAACATTAGTCCTTCTTAAAGCAACGGAATAAGAGCCCTAATTAACAAGCTTAAACAGTAGTTCTAAGACAACGCTCCGAACTTAATTTATAATTACTTCGCAGACTTAAGGCCTAGCTAAGATAGCATTTACGCCTATGGCTACAAAGCATATTGCCTTAACAGAGATCGCGAAGCAGGGAGGAATTAAAGGTTCTTTAAGACGAGCCTAAGAGCGTATATTAGCTATCTCGTAAGCTACGTCTCCTTAAACATATATTAAGTATAGCTCCCTAATAAAGAACAAGTTATAGAATTAAGGAATGTAAGGTTTAATAAACGCTATTTCTTTAACTTGTATAACAAAAATAAGCTAGAACCTAAGATCCTTAAACTCGATTAGGAAAGATATAAGGTTAAAGAAGATAAGGTAGAAGACTATATGTAGTATAGAACTTTTCTTTAAGAGCAGCTAAGAAGGCTCTCGTTTAAGATCTAGGTACGGCAGGCTGTACCTAAGGGGGCGAGAGAGGCAGAAACAGAGGTTTCGGCCTTAAACGAGGAACTCTTAGAAAAGGGTAAATCGTTACAAAATAATAATAAGACAGAGGATTCTTAAGACTGTACTCTAGTGCGTAAGAAAGGAGCTCCTATAGGACTTTAAACACCTTAAGAGACTCTAAGAATTAGAGCAGGAGCTAGATCAAACACTTACACAGAGACTACAATAAGTCTAGTAAGGAGTTCTAACTAAGCTTAAGAGGATATAGACTAAACATAAGAAGTGCTAAGTCTAACACCTTAACTAAGAAGAAGTAATAGGATTTATAAGCAACAAATACACTTAATAATCTTAGGGATAAGCATAGCTACGTTTAGACATTTCCGTTACATTTAACCCTTAAAGACAAAGGACATAAAGCACTTTAAGACCTTCTTCGCGGTAGTAACGAATTCGCTTTAGCTAAACTTAGCATTAAGGCAAGGCGCGGTTCCTTTAGCCTTTACAGAGAGCTTTAAGGACCTCCTAAGGCCGCTAAATAACTAAAAAGAGCTTAAAAAACATAAATTTAAGGACTTGTTTAAGGCAGTAGCTGATAAGGAGTTTAGATCCCTTTAAAATAAGGGAACGTAGGAGGAAATAGACTAAGCTAATGCTCTAGTTAGACCTCTACTAACGAGATAGGTATTCACCTACAAGCTCGATTAAGATAGAAACCTTAAGAGATGCAAAGCTCGTTTTGTCGTTAAGGGAGACCTCTAAGATACCTTAACCATTAAAGGGACGTACGCTGCGACTCTTGCTGTATAATTATTTCGCGTGCTAGTGGCGATTACAGCGAGGTTCGACTACAAGTTAAAGAAGTTTAACGTTAAGAACGCGTTTCTAAACGCAAGGAGAAATAAAGACACGATTCTAGTTACATGTAACCTTCCTAAGGGATATCGTAAGAATAGAAAGTGCCTAAAGCTCGTTAAGGCCCTCTATAGGCTTAAAGACTTACCTAGGCTGTAGTTTAAGGAGTTCTCTAGGATACTTAAGAGCCTTAGACTAGAGGGAAGCAAGGAAGAACTATACCTCTTCTTTACTCTAGAACAAGATCTCTTTGTTGTCTTTTACATAGACGATATTATAGTTGCGTATTACAAAAACAATAAGACTTTCTATCGAGAGAAAATCAAGGGTCTTTAAGCTAAATACGAGATACATAATAAGGGAAACGTAGAATAGTTCCTTAGAATTAGGCTTATAAGAGTACAAAAAGAGCGGAAGATTTACCTCTTGCTTAACTTATACATCGAGAAGGTAGCTACAAGGTTTAACCTCGTAGACGGGAAACGTTAACCTTCTGTGCTAATCCTATTATCTTTAATACTTAAAAAGATAGAAGTTAAGGCTACAAAAGAGTTAGTTAAGCTCTATTAAGAGAAAATAAGGTCTATCCTCTATGCCGCTGTTATAACAAGACCAGATATCTTATACGCAGCCTTGCTATTGTCGCGCTTCCTTATTAATCTAGGAGACAAGCATTACAAAGCAGCTAATTAGACGATCGAATACCTCTATGCGTAAAGGAGAACCTTACTTGTTTATAGGGGGATCGGAGATATAAGAGTCCTTATAGCAAGCAGTAATGCCTCCTTTACCGATAACAAAGAGACTAGGAAGTCCTTATAAGGATATATTATAACCCTCTATAAAGGCCTAATACTCTAGAATGCTACTCGTTAAAAGACAGTAATAACATTAAGCACTAAAGCTAAGTTACTTGCTTTAAACTAAGTCGCAAAGGAGACCTATACAATTAAGCGCCTCTTTAATAAGATAAGATTTAACCTACAAGAGAGGTTTACTATTGCGTATAACAATCTCTAGACTATACGCCTTATTATTAGAGACTCTAGAAGAGTAAATATAAGATTAAAGCATATAGAAATCTAAGCGATGTAGGCTTAGCAAGAGTACAGAAAGGATGCTATAGACATTTAGTTTATGCTATCGCAAGATATGCTAGCAGATAGGCTTACGAAGCTACTTGTAAAACAGAGGTTTAAGCATTTCTAAGCACTCTTAAACATAAGAGAATTGCTAAGCAAGAATGTATTAAAAAGAAAGGCCTAAGCTAGCTTAAAAGCAGGAGATTATATAAGACAGAGGTTATACGTAGCTAATCTTAACCTTAAAAATAAAGAAAATAAAGCAATATAGCTTAGTAGAAGAGCAATAGAAGGCTTATTAAGGAAACAAAGGAGCGTATCCTTTACTTTATCTTACTAGCAGCACAATACTTCGTAATCTTCTCCTATATGCCCTTAGTATAGGCAGCGTAGCCCTTAGCTATAGCGAGATCTTTAGCCTTAGGATCCTTATAATCGAGAGGACTAAGGAGCACTGGATTATCGATCTTAAACTAGACGATGTCCTTAAGCTAACCCGCAAAAGCCTTTGCCCCTTAGAAAATAAAGTTAAACTCGTCTTTACATAAAGCGAGAGGATAGAAAGCTTACTAGGAGATCGTTGTTGCTAAGCTTCTTAACTACTATATTAAGGATAAAGCAGTATATTAGAGGACTAAGAATAAGGTTAACGCTTAATATATAGCAAAGCAGAGAGAGAATATATATATACATCGCAGCAAAAGTTACCTAAGGCGCAGTTACAGCAGCGAAGCGAGCTAACGCTTAAGACGCAGTAACAAAAGAAGTTAAATTTTTAGCTAGCAGCGAGAGCCTAAACGCAGCTAATGCAAAGGTATTAAAAGGCGTTACTAACCGCTTACTTAGCCTACTTCGTAGCTTTCCTTTTATTATACACAAAGTTCTCTTAATCGTTAATAGGCTAAGGAGGCATCTTGTCTACGGATTCCTTAGAAACTAAGATTAAAGGAGAACGACGAACCTAGGAAACAGAACCTTAACTTCCTAAGGCTTAGCACTTACGAAAAGATCGCGGAGTAGCTAGGGGGGCTAGACGCTTCGAAGGAGTCGTTTTTAAGACTAGCTTAGAGGGGGTATTCCTCTTTGTTTAAGTTAGCAGCGATTTTTAAAGAGTAGAGGCAGGCCCTTTAGCCTTAGGTTTTAACGTAGCTTTTAACTTAGGCAGGGACTTAACCTAAGCAGCGTTTAAGACCGAAGGATTAAATAACGTAAGAAATCGCTAAAGTTAAGGAAGAAAAGAAAGACCGTTTAAACAGGTAACTACCTAAGGAACGCTAGGGAGTAAGGCTTTTAATATTGCTTGCTTAAGATATTCGTGCTGCTAAATAAGGAAGCTTTCCTTATCCTTGGTTTAGTTTAAAATTAGTTTACGAACTCTTAAACACAAAGAACAAAGAAACATACCTTAATACCTATACAATTCCCCTTTAATTTATTAATACGTTCTATAATCTAGACTTTTATGTCCTCTATCTTCTCCTTGCTAAGAGGAACAAAGCTCTTATCGCTTACGTTACAAGCCCTAGCTTAAACAAGGGCTTTACCTTTAAGAAGGGGAGGCGGGGCAGGAGGGTACAAATCTAGCTCTTTGTAAGCATAATTAGGGATCTAGCTTAAGGGGCGATTTAATTTCTTAGTAGGCAGCGACCTTAAACAAAGGGATCTACGAGAATAGGAATTAGGGGGGTAGAGCACTTGCCCTACTAGCTTTTTAGCTATACGAGAATCCCTCTGCTTAAAGGAAACACTTAGTAAGATAAGAAAGGAGAACAAAGGAAGAGAGGACATACCTAAAGGGGAGACTTAGGGGGTATAGGGCCCTTACTAGCACTGTTACTGTCCTTATTAGACTCCCTACTTAAGGAAGAAAAGGTCTCTGCTTTACTCTTTCCTTCTTCTTTTTTATCTTTTATTTCCTTATCCTTATACAACTTAAGGACCTTGTCTCTAGCTTTAAAGGCTAGACTCTTAATCTAGTTATTAACTAAGTCTACGATATCCTAATCCTAAACTCGTTTAAGGGAAGGATAGAGAAAAGAGGGACAATTGTCCTATAAAGACTTAATATTAGAATAAACCTAATCGCTAAAATTAAAGCTAGCTAGATCTAGCGATTTAGAGCGTTAAGTAGGCTGTACTAAAGAAAAAGAAATAAGATCTCCTAAAGCTATAGAACGCTACATAGCCTTGTAAAACCCCCCTTTAAAAGCAAGTAGGGAGATAGATTGCAAAAAGGAAGAAAGAGCGTTTTAAGCTAGCACGCTTAACCTCTAACAAATACGAGAAGGAGACAGCTAAGGGGTCTTACGGACTACTTAAGAAGGGGATAAATGCAGAGCTTTACGAATCTTAAGAGGAGAAGGGTATAAACCCCTTTGTTTTTTAGACAAAGGCAAAGGACTTATAATAAGGAAGAGGCCTAGAATGCAAGAATTAGCTAACAACCTACTAAATTAAACAGCGATATAACCCTTTAATTAAATACTGCTATAAGACCTACTTTAATTAACGAGATAATAGACAAGGCGGGGCATAGTTGTGCAAATAAGCTTAAAGATAAGTGTAAAGGTACCCTTAGAGATAATAAAAAACAAAGGAAAAGGAAGGGCTAGAGAGAGCCCCGCAACAACAACACTTAAACGCTTGAACGGGCTAAGGGCACGTGCCTATACGTACAAGAGGATTAATTTACTTAATTAAGGCTAAAAGGAGAGTCGTTTAAGGAGAGCCCTTAAAAGGAGGTTAAACTAACTAATTAAGAGAGAGGGATCTTAAAGGAGGTAAATTACACCGAAGAGTAAGCCTTAATATACAGAAAATCGAGGTCCTAAAAGGAAGGGAACCTTAACACTAGCAATTTAGAGTATATAAGCAGTTAACGGAGTACAAATACCTTTATTGACTAAGGGGGTGTGTAAGAAGGTATAGATCGTAGGACCTCTTCTAGACCTCTAGATAAGTGTTGCTAACGGCTATACGGGGCACTTAAGGACCGGAAGGTCCGAGTACAGAGGTAGCGTTACTGTAAGCACTAATGTACAGAGACAGAGTCCGAAGGGTATACTAAAGGTTGCCTACTCTTGAAAGAAAGAAGAGAGAGTAGAGTCTACATAATACATACACTTACCCCTACGTTATTCGAGTCCCTAAGTCTAGCCTATGTGATCTATAACTGTATGACACTAACTTATTAAGTATTGCTAAGTTATTAACTTTAAGGGTGCTAAAATCGAGATTAAAGGTTACGTATATAGCAAAAGCTAATCTAGTAGCTTATAATAAGCCTATAGGTGCTTTGCTAGGTAGGCGTTGTAAAGGCTTATAAGGCCTCTTGCTTTAATGTTAAGTAGGCTTATTAGGGCTATGCCTTAGCCTAGACCTTTGCCTTAGCCCTTGCCCTTGCCTTAAGCCTTAGCTTGTAGGCTGTTAATAGGGTACTAGGGCCTTAGAGGTACCTTAAGGCTTAGGGGCCTTTAAGGTAGCCTTCTTCTTCTTCTTATTACGCCCCTTAGGGTTATATAATTAAGCCTTAAAGGTAGCTTAATAAGCTAACGATCCCTTATACTAAGTCTTATTAAAGATATCTTCTATAATTAAGCTAAGATTTATCTAATCTAGATTGCTGCCTATAGCTGCTATAGATCGAATAGTACTATAGATTCGTTCTGCCTAAGGCAGAAAGGAGGTAGATAAGGCTATTATATACTAATTAACTTAATCTTTAACAGCAATAATAACCTTAGCTATAGATAGCTAAGCTAGGTAGTTGCTAAATTTAGTATTAAAGTTAGCTAGCGTTTTAAGGTAGCTACTAAAAGATAGGCTATAAAAGCCCCTATAGAGGCTCTCTCTTTTAAGACAAGTAGAATAGGCGTATTAGCGCTCTAATTTAAGATAAGCTTAAGTAGGGCTATTAATCTAAGCTATTAATTAGGCTAGGCTAGGGGCTAGGCTATCTCTTAGGATTATAAGGAGTATAGCCTTCTTAGCTATTAGGATAGCTTTAGCTAAAGCTAAGTTATTAACGAATTCTTAAAATTTAATAGCCTAAAGCATAATAGTAAGGGTCTACTTTTATTAGTTATAATTCTTAGGTCTTGCTAATTTAAACGAATTAAGGAAGACTAAGGCCTTCTTAGAAGCTTTTTAGATAAGGCTAACGTTTAGGGTAGCTAAGGTTATGCTACTAGTGCTGCTAGTAGCCTTAACCGGTAGCCTTTGTTATAGCTAGTTAACTAACTTCTATACTTCTTTAAATAAATAGATAATCTAGCTATCTAAGGTAGCTTAGCAGGTATCCTAAGCTTACAAAGCGTCTCTTAATATGCTAATTTAAGAGCTTAGATTAGTAATACTATTATATAACTGCTATAGCCCTTAAAGGACTTAATTAGGGTTAAACCTTGCTCCCTATAGGGGCTGTACGCTAGCTATCTAGCTAGTGCTTACGCGTTGTAGGGTAGGCTTTTAATTACGTAATCTAGGGTTACGTAATAAGGCATAAGGTTAAGAGTTAAGGTGCCTTTAGGTGCTATTTTTGAGTTACGTGACTAGGTTACGTGGTTCGATCTAAGATAGCAAGGGGTATAAGGTAGATTACGTAATATAGCTACCTCTAGGGTAAGCTATCTAGCAGGCTACGGCTAGGTTATGTAATGTAGCTATTTCTTAAATAAGAAAATAAAGATATACCTATAAGTCTTTTTATAAGCTTATAACCTATTAAAATAAAGGTATAGGAAGATAGAGACTATAGGGTAAGTAAGGACTATATATATTGTATTAAGCTAAGGATAAGAGAAAGGACGCTAGCTAGGTAGGGGATAGCGCCCCTTAAGTACATAGAACACTATTACCTTAGTCTATCCTTAAATACATAGTAAATACTAGGGAAATAAGATATCTTAAGGTAATACTAATCTCTCTTAAGTGCCTAGCTAATAGGCTTTAGGGTAGCCCCGCTTAGCCTTACTTTGCCCTGCACAGCCCTGCACTGCCCTGCTTAGCCACCTCTAGTGGCGTAAGCCACATCTCTTTAGTGCATGGTCTTAACAATACCTACTCTTAAAAAGAGACAGAGAAAGTAAAGTCTACGCAATATATACACTTACCCCTACGTTATTTCAAGTCCTTAAGTCTAGCCTATGTAATCCATAACTGTATAACAGGTAGCCTTAGACTTTTATAGTGCTGCTTAAATCTAGCGAGCTAGACGTAGCCCTAGTTCCCTAGCTAAAAGCCCTACTATAAGACTATCTTAAGTTAAACTAGTATAAAGAGGTGCTATACTGCTTACTGTAGGGCTATAGCAGTATCCTTTTAGAGAGATAGCAGCTAGCTTGCTATAGAGCTTTAAAGTTCTAGATTATAAACAGCGCCTTAATATACATAGAAGCGGACTTATCGTTAACAGACTGCCTACTGCTTAACAAGGTCCTTAAGGCTTTTTAAAAGGCTTATAATACTTAAGGCTACTTTATAGCAGTAGCAATAGCAGCGAACCTATAAGAGCGTTCTTATTAGCTTTAACGATTAGTAAATATAAAGGCTTATTGCTAGTTATACGTTATATACTAAAAGATAGTACTATAGATCCCTAAAGCTCCTTCTTAGGTTATAGGCGTGCTAAGCCCTTAAGAGCTAGTAGCTATAGATTTTATAGAGCTAATTAATCTACCTTTTTACTAAAGGCACTGTTATATCTTAATCGTTGTTAACTATATAATAAGGTTTACGCTAGTAACTGCTTATTAAGAAGCTATAGGGGAAGAGGTAATAAGAGCGTAGACTAAGATAATAAGGACAGTGTTTAGATAGCTATATTATATTTACTATAACAATAGGTCTTACTTCTAGAACCTAGTCTTTACTATAGCTATAGAGAAGCATAGCATAGCCTTAGTATACAGCTTAGTCTCTTACTTAGCGTTAATAGGTTTAGTAGAGAGGTATATATAGCTTGTTAAATCTTAGCTATTAAAGTAAGTAGTAGAAAGGAAAAGGGATGCTTTAGAGAATTAAAATATAGCCTTTCCTTATATCATTAATATACTAAATTCTTAGTAAGTAGACTTTTTAAATACCTCTTTAGCGAAGGTAATACTAGGTTTTGTGCCTTTCTTAAGATACGTAAGCGTCCTTCTAGAGGTAAACGAAAACGGGTTTATAAAGCTAGACAAAAGGGATAAGACATAAGAGAAGGACTAGAACATAAGTAAGGTAGCACTAGACCTATTAAAGTTAAGGGAGGAGTAATAGGACTAGCTAGCTAAGAGGATCGTAGAAAGGGTAACAGTCTTAGCTTAAGCTAAACAGCTAAGGGTTAGATCTATTGTATAAGAGAAGCTAGACTAGTAGTAAAAGGCTTACGATAAGTTTAGATAGTTTTAGGGCTAGCTGTTATAGGTAGTTAAGCAGCTATCTTTAATAACTTACCTAGTAGAGCTAGTATAAAAGGATAAGCTAAAGAAGAAGGTTTATATAGATAATTTAAAGGCATATATATAGCGTAACCCTTAACTATAGCCCTTAGCTAATAACTACTAAGACATAGGGGACTAGTACTTAACCTTATAAAAAGGAAAGGTAGCAGCGTACTAGTAAGGGGATAGACTAAGGAGTAGAGGAGTAGTAATAAGAAACTCTTAAGAGAATAAATAAGTGCTAGGTTAGTACTACTTTTAGTCCCCCTTAGCTTTATTAAGGTAAAAAATAAAGCAAAGAAACTATAATCTAAGTAGCCTGCTAAGAGGCAGGCTATTATATAGACGATTAGGCGCGAGTAGTTAAGGGCTTTTCTCTTTTACAATCTAATCGGCATCCTAGCTATTTTTATACCTGGCAGAACCCTAGAAGCGAGATAAACCTGATTTGTGCATACTAGGAGGTTCAACTGACCACATCAACACCATCAACGACTTCACAACTCCACGACCTCGCGACTTCTCTGTAGCCAAGGACATTGAATGGAGGCAGTGGAAGCTCCCTGGACGGGGCGTCGATCTGCGGATTCCGGCGAATGAGAGTTACCCACTATTCGGGATCTCAGTCCCTGCTGTCTCGGGCTTCAATCCTCGCCTGAGCCCTACTGCCCACATCTGAGCACCATCTCCAGACTCGCCAACGAAGCCGCCCGCGCCCTCTCAGAGACATTCGGATCCATATTTGACCCATCGCCAGACACAACATCTCTTCTTAGTTGCCCCTTCCACAGGATTATGGAGCAACAAGCAACAGGCAACAGGAGGGCTTCTCTCGGATGGACGGTCGACTACCATGGGCGCCTCGCTCGCCCAACGGCGGCTCCCTCGGTCGGTAACGAAGCTCGATTTCCGCCCGCGACCTCGTGCGTACGTGAGTCGAGTGCGCGCGCGTGCGCTGCCGCGCTCCCAACGTGACCCGTATTCGTGGTCGTGGTCGTGGTCATGCTCGTGCTCGTGCTCGTGCTCGTGCTCGCCGTCTTCGCAATCTTGCCTTTGCGGGTCTGTGGCCCAACGGCCACTAAGGAGCCATCTTACGAAATCATTCATCAGCACGACGCAGGCAGCGCGATGAAGCCAAAGCCGGCTCTCCTCTCTTGGCATAACATGGCATGGCAGAGTGGAAGGACCATGGATGCGTGGAGGGGACGAGGGCGGGCAAGGGACACGTGCCGCCTGCTGGTGCTTCCGCCTTTTGGTTGTCCATCTCGTACGATGCGCGAGAGACTCAAAGTCTGCCATCCAGGGAGAGCCACGGAGCGCTCTTGGCTGGGGCGGGGGGGACGAGTGGATCGGCGGGGAGAATGGAAGTAGGTAGGTAGGCGGAGGGGATAGGAGTGCATGGGCGGAGGATGGGCAGAGGGGGGAGTGGGTGGTGGGATGGGCAGATGCCGACGACCAACGCGGGCCTCTCTCTGCTCCTCCCTGTCTCTGCCTCTGCCTCTGTCTCTGTCTTTGTGGGTATCTCCTCGCATCGGATAGGATTCTCCAAGATTCCCCCCCAAAAAAACAACGGCCGCGACAACAAACGAGCCGAAGGGGGACAACAATGCTGGCCCGGGCTCTTTGTAGCTCTATCTCTCCGTCTCTCTGTCTCTGTCCCTCCCTGTCCGTGTGTCGCTGCCTCTACACCGTTGCTGCTCCTCGTACCCTGGTGTCGTTGATGTTGTTGTTGTTGTTGTTGTTGTTGTTGTTCCTGGTGTCGCCGTCGTCGTTGCCTCTACGCTGGTGTTGGCCTCGTGTCCCTGCCGCCGGCGTCTCCATTCCTCCCTGGTCCTCTCTGTTTCCATCTCGCTGTTGTTTCCATCTCGCCCCATATCTCTCTCGTGCGCTTGTGTCTTGGCTTCCTCAAACTCGCTCATCACGTCCCGAATAGGTATATGCATGAGGACCGGCTGTTAGCCCTAACAACCACCCCACCCCCCGTTCCTGACACCCTTTCTTTTTCCCCACGCCATCTTCCGTGCTTTATTTTCGCTGACCCCCTCAGCAGGACCCTCTCCGCCTCCCCTTTCTAATATCTCGCGCGTTCCAAGGACCTGGTCCACCTGGAGCCGTGGCCGAAACGGGCTCCCGAGGAGAGGGAACCGCTACCCAATGTGTTGCGAGGTTTGCACGCCCTCCAGGACACGAGATTGGGAGGGGAGGGGGGGCGGAATCCCCTTGTGGGACTGCCTGTGCTTTTTCCCTCTCTGGTGATTACGAGATGATGAGCTGCGTTGTGGGATATTTCCTCTTTTATGAGCACGCCTGGAATTGTGAATGGTATACGAGTTATCTGAGCGCTGTGAGGGAGGAAGAAAGATGCCGATACAGAGAGAGGAGAAGGGAGGGGAGTGCGGAGAGAATACGGACAGAAGAAAAGAGATAGAAGAGACAAGGAGAGGGAGAGGAAGCAGATAAACAAAGAGATGAAGGGGTACAGGGGATGAGAGAGAAACAAAGCAGAGAAGACGCGATGCATTGAATGAATGGACGAAGCAAAGTTGTCTGCGCTCGTGGATGCTGCGCTCCTCCCAGTGACGTTGGAGTCATCTATCATCCATCGTGCAATAGAGCGAGACAGAGATGGAGAGGTGCTGTGTCAGGTGCGAGATGCACCCTCGGATCGTAGGATCGAAGTGGCACGTTATACCCCTACATTGGCCGTCCCCTATTCTGGCGCTCTGCGGGGTGGGGGGGCGTGTATGACACTTCGGAGATGTGCTTGTCCCATCTAGATACCTGTTGATGTGTCCCCAATTCTATCATGAGATCAGTGCGCCCCGTATTTTGTCCAGATTGTGTCCATGTGTTCCTGACCTCCACCTCTACGAGATGTGTTGTGTTCATCTCTTATGCTCCGAGGCCCCTCCCCACCTCTCGGCTTCTCTTCTCTCCTTTCCCCACGCCCCTCTTCCACGTGGACGGAGCATAGAAAACGTCCGTCCTCGGGATAGGCGGTGGGGCGATAACAAGGGGACAACACATGAACACGCGCGAGCGGTGCATCGTCATCGGGGCTTTATAATCATCAACTCCTTTCTCTTCTGCCTGGTCCGAAGTGATCCTGCTTGGGATCTACTTACTGGATGTTTCCGGTCGTCAAAGCGTGCAGGAGACGGATTTGATGGATGTACGAGCATGAAGGTATGCATGCATTGATGGGTGGATGTATGTGCAGTTGGAGACGAGGCGGGCAGCCGTGTACATATGACCGCATCATCGCTCAGGGGTAAAAACAAAAACACACACCAGGAAAAAGGAAGAAGAACAGGCACAGGCAAGATCCCAATCAGCGCATCTTGCAGGACGAATGATCGCCTGCCCACTTCTCGCAGATCCTCCCCGGAAAACCGCGCCATCATCGAGCCATCCCTCGACCGATGCGCTGCGATGGAACCACCAAATCTCCCCTCTCGTTCCGCGAGCCGCCCCATGTCACTGCATCGCATTTCGGACGCTCACTGGGGCGTTTGCTCAGACACGCGCTCCTGCATCTACGGACGATGACATGGTCTTTACCTGATGACTGATTTCATGGCTTTCATGCTGTCTTTCGATGGATGTGCACTCCCCCTCTCGTGCAATCTTGCTGCCTCCTGGTCGTTTGTTTACTTTCTGTGCACACACCCATCCACCCCTTTTCCGGATTGGGCCTCGGTACGAGTACAGCTTCGGAGCACACCTCCTTTGCGATAAGTGCATGCTGATGCCCGTCGCGTGGGACGCCCCCCTTCCGCCACGACACGCTCCGATTTCTGAATGGAAATAACTATTGACTGGTTTCCTCACTCAAGATTCTACTGATTTTTTTTATTGGTAAGAGGACTAGGAGGGCTAAAGTAGCAAACGAAGAAGGCGAAGGACGAAAAGGAAATGGGACGAACTACATATGTGGGGTCCGAGGTGAGACAGCGCATGCAGAGACAATCCTCATAGAGGCAGGACGAATCGGGGCGGGCAGTATCACAAGCTGGACTGGATCCATGCGGGAGGATGGGGTAGAGACGTATGCACATACGAGCGTGAGTACGTGGAGGAGACGGATTCGGGCGGCGGCGAGACAGGCGATCCCAAGAGGGGACTGGTATGAACGACGAGGGGGTGTAGTCAGGCACGCACGTCTGCGCTTGCATGCTCATGAGACACGCGGGCACGAGTTTGGACTCCTTGGACATACTCGTACTGGTACTCGTGTGGATGCTCGTATGCGAATTGTTTTCTTGGTGCGTGGCCTGCCGGTCCTAGGGCTGAGCCGCGGTCCGTCCTTGGGGAGCGGTGCAGCGCAGGACGTCGCGGATAATTGCCTGTTTGGGGTGCCTCGGGCTTAAGGGCACGAGGAGAGATGCCTGAAGGGGATGGCTCCGGGGCTCCAAGAGGGGAAGGGCGGGAGTCGCACCGGGAGGCGGATGAGGGTGAGGACGAGGGACAGGGTGAGGATGAGCATGGGGGACGGGAAGTGTATGGCGGCAGGAAGGGGGTGAGATGCGAGGATTGACGGCGCAGAGGCGTGGTCGAGGATAGGAGTTGATGGATGTGTAGATGGGAAGGCTGTAGGTGAGTGTGATTTTGAGCCATGTATTAATGTTTGTTCAGCGCGGCAAGGGCGTGAATGAGTGTGATGAGACGAGATATCGAGGGACTGCAAGGTCTGCATAGCATTAGTAGGCATGGACGGTGATCGGGTCTGTCCGAGGCTGGATTGGGCTCTGCGGTGTTGGTCGTTGGATAGTGGATGTACGAGAACGAGTACGAGTTTGAGGCGTGCACGAGGAGGCTGTGCACATCCAGTATGAACCAGTATGAATCTGGAGTGTTGTGAGATATGTTTTTGCGAACATGGAAGTGGATGTCAGGCGGTGGGATCCAGTTTGAACATGTGGACAAGACGAGACGAGACCTTTGAACTGCATAGATCGATAGATTCTTGCTGCGCATGCGTCTGTGTTGGATACATCCATATCTGGCAGCTGTGCCCATGGGTTGATGGGATTCAGCAGAGCACAAGCGCAGGCTTGGATGCACGATACAAACATACAAATGCAGCGCAGCGGAGACGTTCGAAGGGTTTGTGGCGTGGCGTGTCGTTGGGTTGCGTGGTGGGAGGCTGTGGAGGGGGAGGGCGGGCGAGTGGACGAGGAGGGCAGTCTGAGGAGGGGGATGTGATCGTCTTGAGGTGGGGGATGTGGCCGTCTTGAGGAGGGGGATGTGGTCGCCGTGAGGAGGGGATGCGGCTTTCTGTGAGGAGGGCGTGTGGTGGCCGTGTGGGGAGTATGAGGACGGAGAGTATGGCTCGCCGTGCGTGGGAGACGTGATGTATCAGAATCGAGGATGTGGTGAGGCCGATGGGGGAGGGAGGGGGGGGGGGGGAGCGGATGTATCAGAATCGAGGATGTGGTGAGGCCGATGGGGGAGGGAGGGAGGGAGGGGGATGCGCAACGTCACCTGCTCGGATGGATGTTTGCAGGGAAGGGGAATGGGAGTGGGAGAAGATCGATGGACGTGGGTGTGAGTGCATAGGGATCTATGATGAGTGTATGAGAGGAAGGGTGGATGGGTGAAAGGGGATGAGTGGAGGAGATGAGTGGGAGCTGGAGGGGATGAGTGGAGGAGATGAGAGGGAGGGGATGAGTGGAAGGGGCCGAGTGGAAAGCGATGAGTGGACGAGAGAAGAAGAGTGTGTGCGAGTGTGTGTGAGTGTGAGCGCGAGTCCAAGACCGAATGGATGGGTGGGCATCAGGTCGAGTGAGCGGAACACTTTTCATCGAGAGGTGTCCTTATCCGAGAGAAAGGAATGGCCAGCAGGAGAACAGGGGGAGATGGCCACCCATCTCATCGGGGTATTTCATCTAGGAGTGAACAGAAAAAGGGGGGTCGGCCGTATGATTCCTCGAGACGTGACCTCCTCGGAGCGAGAAACAGCAAGAAGGGCCACCGATCTCTTGAGACGTGTCCCTCTACAGGTGAAAGGGAAAAAAGGGGGGGTGGGTCTATGGTGTGGAACTGGATGAGAGCCGGCGATAGATCTGGTCCGGCGTCGATCCAGATGGAATGGATATTCTACGAGGTTTAGAGGACGAGGCCCTTACGCCCACGGATTTGCCCATTTCCCCTCTTTCATCTGTCTGGCTGATCGTGTCCCTCTTCCTCTTTCTTCACCTGGACTTTGTTGACTGACTTCCTTTTCTTGCTCACTTGCGTCTCTTGGAGTGTCTTCCTTTCTGTCTTCTTTCAATTGTCTGACTTGTAGATCGTCTCTCACATCTGTTCTTCTTACGTCTTGTCCTGTCTCTCTATCTACCTCAGGGTGACGAGCTCCTCGGCGCTGGTCGGGTGGATGGCGACGCACTCGTCAAAGTCGTTCTTCGTGGCGCCCATCTTGATGGCGACGCCGAAGCCCTGCAGCATCTCGGCGCTGCCCTGGCCCATGATGTGCAGGCCGACGACGCGCTCCTCGGGCCCGGCGCAGATGAGCTTGTAGTTGGTGGGGCCCTTGTGCTCCGGGTCCATCATGGCGTAGTACATGGCGGTGAAGCCGGCCTTGTAGATCTTGAGGTTGTCGCGGCCGTAGGCCTCGATGGCCTGGGGCTCGGTGAGGCCGACGGAGCCGACCTCCGGGTGGGCGAAGACGACGGAGGGGATGTTGTCGTAGCTGAGCTTGCGGCCGGCGAAGAGGTCGCCGGGGCCGAAGAGGCGCTGGGAGAGGCGGCGGCCGGCGGCGATGGCGACGGGGGTGAGCTCGACGCGGCCGGTGACGTCGCCGAGGGAGAAGATGTTGTCGACGTTGGTGTTTTGGTAGTCGTCGACGACGATGTGGCCGCGCTCGTCGACGCGGACGCCGGCGGCGTCGAGGCCGAGGTTCTCGGTGAGGGGCTTGCGGCCGATGGCCCAGATGAGGTGGTCGACGTCGTCGAGGGTGGTCTCGTGGCCGGCGGCGTCGCGGTAGGTGACGGAGAGGGGTCCGGAGCTGGCTCCGGCGGTGGAGCCGCTGGTGTTCTTGGCGACAGACACGACCCGCGACTCCTTGTGCAACTTCACGCCCAGGCGCTCGTACTCGGCGGTGACGGTGTCCTGGACCATGGGGTCGAAGTTGCGGAGGAAGGTCTTGCCGCGGATGAAGAGGTGGGTCTCGGTGCCGAGCGCGTTGAACATGCCGGCGAACTCGACGGCGATGTATCCGGCGCCGACGATGGCGACGCGCTTGGGCTGGCGGGGGATCTCGAAGAAGCCGTCGGAGTTGATGCCGAGCTCGGCGCCGGGGACGGGGGGCGGCGGGGAGGGCCGGCCGCCGACGGCGACGAGGATCTTCTTGGCGTTGACGAGGACCTTGGAGCCGTCGTCGAGGGTGACCTCTGCCTGGTGGCGGGAGAGGAGGCGGCCCCAGCCGTGGAGGTACTCGACCTTGTCGCTGTCGAGGTTGCGGGCGTAGATGCCGTTGAGGCGCTTGACGTAGGCGTCGCGCTTGGCCTTGAAGGAGGACCAGTCGAAGGGGGCTGTGTGCTGGACGGAGAAGCCGTAGGACTTTGCGTCGTGGATGGCCTCGGCGACGGCGGCGGCGTTGTAGGTGACCTTTTTGGGGACGCAGCTAGCGAGGGCGTGAGCGAGACGACAATGCAGCAGGGGATGGGATTGAATGGATGGATGGCTTGTGAGGGGGATCCTCCCTGGATCCTCCCTGGATCCTCCCTGGATCCTCGAGACATACCCCACGTTGACGCAGGTGCCGCCGAGGCGGGAGCCCTCGACGACCATGGCCTTGACGCCGAACCTGCTGCTGGCCATGCGGGCAGAGGCGAGGCCGCCGCTGCCGCCGCCGATGACGAGGTAGTCGGTCTCGCGGGTGGTGATGGGCGCCATGGCGAAGCGGGGGGAGGAGGAGGAGAAGTGGCGGGACAGCGATGCGATGCGAAGCGGGGCAGCAGCTGTCTGGGAGCGCGCGAACGGGAGC
>NIGD01000001.1:5225878-5287095 GCA_003055185.1 Escovopsis sp. TC
ACCCCCCCCCGCCCCCGCCCCCGCCCCCGCAGCCGCGCCTCGCCAGTCTCCCAGCAGCACCGGCATGCCCGCCGCCATCCCGCGCCAACTGAGCGGCTCCGCCCAGCAGCGCAATGGAAGCCCTCTAGGCCGTCCTCCCCTCGTCGCCCAAGTCTCTGGTCCCAGCTCGTCCCCCGGCATCAGCGCCGGCGCCATCATGAACAACAACACCAACACCAACACCAACAACGGTAGCAGCAATGCCAGCAACAGCAACAATCACAACATCGAATGGGCCGTCACCCCGCAAGAAAAGGTCAAGTTCGACAAGATCTTCGAGGGCTTCGACAAGACCGGCAGAGGCTTCATCACGGGCGAGGAGGCGGTCCCCTTCCTGAGTCAGTCTCAGCTCCCGGAGGACACCCTGGCCCAGATTTGGGACCTCGCAGACTTCGACTCCATTGGACGGCTGTCCCAGGACGGCTTCGCCGTCGCCATGTACCTGATCAAGCAGCAGCGAAACAGCCGAGGCGCACCCGTGCCCACGACCCTGCCGCTGGCTCTCGTTCCGCCTCACCGACGAAACCAGAGCCAGGCCCGTCCTGCCACCGCCATCTCATCGGCTTTCGATCCCCCACCGGCCACTGTCATGGTCGCTCCGGCTCCGAAATCCGCGCTCGATGATCTCTTCGGTCTGGACTCCTCCTCGCCGAGCCCCGCAATGGCTCCCACCCAGACCACCATGTCCACCGGGGGCTCCAACGTCAACATGAACGACCCCTTCGGCAGCGGGTCGAGCGCCCTGCGCCCGTCGTCCCCGCCCACCAAAGCGGTCGCGCCAAACGCCAGCTCCTTCAAGCCCTTTCAGCCCTCGTCTTCCTTCGGCCGGGGCCTCACCGGACAGCAGGGCATAGGCATGGGCATGGGCATGGGCATGGGCATGGGCATGGGCATGGGCGACTCGGCCGCGCAACGCTCCCCTTCCGAGGACCTACTGGGCGACAACGACAACGAGGCCGGCAAGAAGATCTCTGAGGACGCGAGCGAGCTGGCCAACCTCTCGAACCAGATCAGCTCCCTCACGAAGCAGACGCAGGAGCTTCAGTCCAAGAGAGCCACCACCCAAGTCGAGCTCAACCAGACGATGTCCCAGAAGCAGAACTTCGAGCAGAGGCTGGCGCAGCTGAGGCAGCTCTACGAGAAGGAGGCGCAAGACACGCAGTCCCTGGAGGAGCGGCTCAGGACCTGCCGCACGGACACGCACAAGCTGGGCTCCGAGTGCATGGCCCTTGAGGGCCAGCTACGGGACATCCAGGCTCAGCACCAGGAGGTCTTGTCCGCCTTCCAGGCCGACCAGCAGGAGAACATGAAGCTGAGGGATCGCATCCGCGCCGTCAGCATCGACATCTCCCAGCTGAAGCCCCAAATCGAGAAGCTCAAGCTGGAGGCCCGCCAGCAGAAGGGCCTCGTGGCTATCAACAAGAAGCAGCTCTCCACGACTAGGGGCGAACGCGACAAGCTCAAGTCCGAGGCCGACGCGCTGACGAGGAGCATCGACGACTTGTCCCGACAGGCCGAGAGCGGCTCGCCCGCATCGGTCTCGGCCCAGCTCGCCAGCCCCTCCCCGTCCGGATCAAGCGGCAACAACCCCTTCTTCAAGCGGACCGGGAGCGCCGACATCATGGGCGTCTTCGCGACGCAGCCGCCGGCCCACGCCGCCTTCGACAACACGTCATTTGACGACCTCTTCGGCCCCGCTGGACCCTCTGGCTCAACCAGCACGCCCCCGCCCGTCTTCAGGCAGCAGCATACAGGTCAGTCGTCGGCAAGTGTTGGGTCATACTCGAACATCTCGGCCCCTTCTCCTAATGTCACGCGTCAAGCACCGCAAAGTGCCGATCCTCCCACCGCCCTCTCGGACCCGAGACAGCTCACCTCCGCCAACCTGCCTTACCCCGAGCACAACGAGTCGTTGTCCTCCTCCACCCAAGTCTCCCCCCCGACCTCCCGCGCCGAGGGCTCCTCGGGAGCCGGCTCCTTCCCGTTTCCCGGCGGGATGACCGTCTCCGCGGACGCTGGCAAGGCCCCAGCGACCGCCGCCCACTCGAGCGAAGACGCGGAGAGGAGCATCGACAGCGCGGTCATCTCGACGGTCCCATCAGCCGCCGCAGCAGCAGCAGCAGCCCAAGGTGGTAGCCTCCAGCGACCTGCGACCGAATCCGATATCCAGACCGTCCACGGATCCGCTGCTGCCTTTGATAGTACTGACAGTGCCAAGGCTAAAGAGGACTTCGACAACGCTTTCGCCGCGTTCGCGTCCTCCAAGCCTCCAGTCGTCGCTGCGGCGGAGGCTTCCAACAAGCAGCTCGCCGCCTTCGATTCCGAGTTTCCCCCCATCTCGGAGCTCGAGCGGGAGGACTCCGACAGCGCCAGCGAGGGCGGGGGCTTTGACGACGACTTCGCCCCGGCCTCCCCCGCGGCGAAGTACAAGGAGTCGAAGATGGCGGCCTCGACGTCCAATCCGGAGTCCCTCCATGCGCACCTTGATCTCGGCGAGGCGAGCGGCGTCGCGGCATCTCCCCAGGAGCCGGCAACAGATGGCAAGAGGTATGTCAATTTCTTCTCCTCTTACGCAGTAGACATTTTGCAGAGAGAGAGAGAGGGGGGGGGGGGGAAGAGAAAGAAGGAGCAAAGATGTTTGAGTGAGACAGTGAGGAATGGAGAAAGGGAAGTCAGAGAGGCGGATGCAGGGACCGCTTGTGCTGACATGACGGCCTTTAGCCCCGAGCTCCCCTCATCTCCGGCAACCATCACGCAGACCAACAATGGCAGCGTCCTCGCCACCCAGGGATCGAACGTGGACGACTTCTTCGGCTCCGGGACCCTGACGTCCTCGAGCCACCACGCCGGGGCCGCGAGCCAGACCAAGGGAGCCTTTGACGACCTCGACGACGACTTCGAGGGTCTGGAAGACGCCAAGGAGGGCTCGGCCGACGACGACTTCGCCAACATCTCCCGCTCCGGACTGGACGACTTCAACACCGTGTTCGATAGCAGCCCCCCCGCCAGCCAGGCAAAGAGTGAGTCAACTAATTTCGGGCACGAGAGCTCCTTTGACTTTATCTCATCCAACTCTGTAGCAAGCGGCGCTGCCGGCCAAGGAAGCCAGCAGAAGGGAAACCCGGACTGGGACGCCATCTTCGCCAACCTGGAGAGCCCCAGCGCGGCCGCCCCGCCGGCTGCCACGGGCGCTTCCACGGGCGCAGCCGCAGCCGCAACCGCAGCCGCCGACGGCCACCACAACGCCCTCGTCGGCATCACCGGTGACGAGGGCGCCGATGCGAACCGACCCGCCGTGCCTGGCCGGGCGCTGACCGAGGGCGGGGACCACGACGATCCGCTCCTGCAGAGCCTCATGAGCATGGGGTACTCGCGCCAGACGTCCCTGGATGCGCTGGAGCAGTTCAACTACGATCTCGACAAGGTAGCCCCCCTGACTCTATCCTATTCTTTGTTTGGGGGCGATGATTCTGACAAAATTGTTGTAGGCTGCCAACTTCCTCGCCAGCCAATCTTGAACGGAGCGACGCTTTCTCTCCGCGATGAGCTGTCCTGCATGCAATGTGGAGCCGTCTTCTCCCGATGACGTAGAGAAAGATGGCCCTCCGAGGAAATCGAACTCCGCAGCGGGATCGCATAGCCAGCTGATGATTCATGGTGATGATTGAGGGTGGTGAGACTGGGAGATGATCCCGGGTGATGATCCTGGGTGATGGATGATATTGGGTGATGAACTTGGGTGATGATCCTGGGTGAGGATCCTGGGTGGTGATCCAGGGCGATAAAGAGGATGATGATCCGGGATGATGATGGAGGGAATGATCGAGGGCGATTATGGAAGGCGACTATTGAGGGTGATGATGATCTCTTTTGTGATATATATCTGCTTCTTCTGTGCTGCAAGAGCGGGCCCATTGGGTTTTCGAATGCGGTTTTTCTTTTGTCCTTCTTTTTGTCTTTGGAACTTTGAATTTCTTTTGTTACGCGACGAAAGATGAGATTGTTTACTTGGAGGGACCCTAAGCGAAAGAAAAGATTGTTGTCCCTCGAAGTATTCACTTGCTGTTTTCGTGAGATGAATCTTTGAAATTTTCTTCCCTGTGACGTGAGAGAGGATCGAGCTGTTGGAGTCTGTCGGAGAGTCGTGCAATGAACAAGGGTCCGTCCTTTGAGCAACGTCGTTCAATTTCGGAGTTACTCTATACTAGTAGTAGTACTTAGTAGCACTACTCAGAACTACTACTAGTAGTACTCTTTGTGATGTGGGAAGAGGATGACTTGTGGAGTGAGTTCCCTTAGAGGAAGTAGGAAAGACGGATTCTATTACAGCCTGGTATGCGGCAGAAGGAGGACGGGTGAAAAACAAGAGGTTTCATGTATAATTATAGTAGCTGTCGTGGGGTAGGAAAAGGATGAAGGGTACAAGAATGGGATAGTGTACGGAGGACAGGGGAAGCAGGTTCCAAGGGTAGAAGAGAGCGTAGGAAATCACGGAGGGGTAGAATGCGGTCGGGGGCGTGTAGGTAATCGGTAGTACGTGCCGAGGGGGTACAAGGAGTTTGGGAAGAGGAAAGGTCAGGGAGAAGGGTAGGGAAGGGTTTGAGAGAAAGGCTGAAACTAAGAGGCAGGAGGAAGAGAAAGGCTAGAAGGGAGGAGTAGGAGACGGGGGAAGGGATAGGGAGAGAGAAGGGTTTGGGGAAGAGAAGGGTCAGGGGAAGAGAAGGGTCAGGGGAAGAGAAGGGTCAGGGGAAGAGAAGGGTTTAGCAAAGGGAAGGGTGAGAAGGGAGAGGAAAGGTTAGGGAGCAGAAAGGTTAGAAGAGAGACTAGGAGATAGAGATGGGGGCAAGGCAGCGAGAAGGGAGCAGAGAGAAGGAGTGTACGATAGTAGAAGCAAGGATGTAAATGAGGATAGAGGTGCGAAATTGATGAATCGTTGACAAGAAAGCCAGTGTGGATGATGTCCTCACGGGAAAGGGTTGCTCGAGTTTCGATCCCAACTGTTGCTATGGCCTTATTTGACGTTCCTTCTTCTCCTCTCTTCTAGAATCTCTCACTCACCCGTTCTTGACCTCCTGGCCCTTTTTGCGTGCCTTTCGAGGTCGCCCCTGTGTGAACCCCTTCCTTTGCCTTCTGAGGATGTTGTCCTGCTTTCCCCTTTTTCTGCCTTTCCAAGTTGCCATTTTGCTTGCCTCCATTCCATGAGATGTCGGAGCTGTCATTCTTCTCGGGCCCTGTCAGTGCTCTTGTCCAAGGTGCCGATTTGGCTACCGTTTTATGTACATGTACCTTTCGAAGTTTCAGTTCAATGTTGTTTTGATTTGCCCCCTTTTCGTGCTTCTGTCGAACTTGCCGAGATGTCGACCCCTTTCACGCCCCTCCTGTCCACGTTATTGAATAGCATTGTGCAAGCGGACTTGTCTCCCAAATTGGTCGAATATCTCCCGTACGAGTCGACCTCTATACAGACTGCTCATGTGCATCTTCACGATCTTGAGGGCTGCAAAGCTTTGTGGATAAGCCCGGTGCTCGTGCGGTGCAATGTAGAGATGAGGAATGGGCTCGAACCTCAGATCGTGCGTCTGGCTTCAAGTTCTTTGTCTGGTGGATCACGGTGAGGAGGTCTCCAAGATCAGCATGGGGAGGGGTAAAATGTCTAAGAATGCTTCATATGAGGTTCGCATGGATCCATTGCGGGACACGGTGAAATGGAGGGCTCCCTCCACTTCTTCAGCCCGAGCTCAATGGAAGGACCTACTTTCTACGGATTCTGCACAGCGCATACGAAGATGGAGGTCTCCTTAATTCATGGCATATCGTACGATCAGCGTCGAATAGCAACACCGACTCCTACTTCTTCCATGGACAGCCTTCACGGAATAGGGAAGTCATGCAGGAGTTCATCGTCGAGGCATTGGTAGCTCGGGAGTGCCACCTCTAAGTGCTCTAGCAAGATACGAAACTTCGAGCATCCACCGTAGAACCTATCGGCTAGATGGATAGGAGATTCGTCAAAGGTCGTGCAGAGCATGGCCATTGACATCCATCGTCGGAAGGAATCGTACCCAGGTTCCTCATGTCGGCAGAGCTCCCACGGAGACCAGCGATGGATCTATCAAGATATTCATCATCGAGAGGGACTGGAAACCGCCAGAGCTCCTGGCAAATACGCCAGCTCAGGCATCAATTGTGATTTTCGAAATCGTGTATTATCGTCAGGTCGGTATACAGAGAGGTATAATTATATGTGACGAGTCGCTGCAAATCGTCTTACTCCCCATCTACGAGCACATCTTGCACTGCCCCCTTCTGGTCATGGCTTTGTACATCAATGCTTTTGATTTTCTTCGTAGATCATGAGATTCGTAGGCTTGCGTACGCTGTTGTTGTTTGATGGTTCGTTCGTTTCATGGGCGGAATGATTGTTTGACTTGTCCCATTGTCGGGTGATGATGTGTCTTGGTCCGTTGAGGGGATGGACATCCGACTACTTCACCTTGGCCATGATGGTCTCTGGCCCGCGGACGACGGTCATGTGCGCGGCCCTCGCCTTGACGGCGTTGAGCATGGAGCGCTCGAAGTCGTCGCGGGAGCGGAGGACGGCCTCGACCCAGCTGATGTGCAGATCCCAGTAGGCGGTCTTGAAGGCGGCGAACTCGTCGGCGATGGCGTCCCTGTCGGCGGAGAGCAGGCCGAGGAAGGACTCGGTGACGCGCCACGTCTCCTTGATGGACATGGCGACGTCCGGGACGGCGAGGTTGGAGAAGTACTCGAAGGCGGTGGCGATGTCGTTGAAGAGCTTGTCGCGGAAGGGGTCGGCGCGGCGGAAGCGGGCGCCCTTGTTGCGGACGGAGGAGAGGTAGCGGACGAGCAGCTCGTCGGCGAAGATCTCGATGAAGATCTCGACGAGGGAGTGGTGCAGCGGGTGGCGGTACTCGTTGACGTACTCCTCGAAGGTGACGACCATCTGCTTCATGGCGGTGTTGGGGTACCATTTTGGCGTGAAGAAGTCTGGCATGACGGTGCGGAAGTCGACGGCGAAGACGAGGGAGGCGAAGCGGTGGATGCACCAGGTGGAGAAGTCGACGTAGCCGTCGCGCAGGGCGTTCATCTCGGCGTCGGCGCGCTCGAGGTACGCGGGGCTGACGTGCTGCTCGAACTGCTGCCGGAAGGAGGAGAGGTAGGCGAGCCGCCCCTCGTCCTCGACGTCGTCGATGCAGGCGATCTGGTCGTTGGCGGTGGCGACGAGCCAGTCCTGGAGGGCCTGGAACCCCTCGAGGTCCGGGCCCGCGCGGCCGGACTCGTAGCGCAGGGCCTCGTCCTCGAGCATGCGCTGCCAGGACTGCTGGCGGGCGCGGAGGCGGGTGAACATGGCGTCGATGACGCCCTCGACGACGTCGGCGCGCTGGGAGTTGACGGCGGCGTCGACCTGCTCGCGCAGCATGCGCCAGAGGGCGACGAGGTTCTTGGTCCGGAAGTAGCCGTACTCGTCCTGGTCGAGGTTGGACCCCTCGACGTTGCGCTCGGCGAAGTCGCGGCGCTCCTGCTCGAAGATGTTGTCGATCCACTCGTCGAGGAACTTGATGATGAGCTGGCGGAAGTCGCGCACGAGCTCGGCCTCGCGGTTGTCGATGACGTGCGGCTGCAGCTCGTCCTGGCGAAAGCCCATCTTGGCCATCTTCTTGTAGTACTTGTCGGGAAAACTGACGATCTCGAGGGTGTGGGCGGAGCTGCCCTGGGGGTCGTCGACCATGCCGACGAGGAAGTCGTGCATGAGGCCGTGGTAGACGTTGGCGTAGGTGCGCGCGATGTCCCACTTCTTGGGCATGAGCGGGGTCATGCCGACGCGGACGGCGTTGAGGTCGTTGAAGAACCACTTCATGGAGGACTCGAGCTCGGCGGCGCTGTCGAGGAACTCCTCGCGGGCCTGCGCGAACTGCTGCTCGGCGGAGATGCGGATCGCCTGGAGGAACTTGTCCTTGTAGCCGTGGACGCGGCGGGCGCCGTCGGTGATGGCCTGGAAGCGGGCGGCCATCTCCTCGTGGTCTTTCAGGGCCTCCTGCAGCGCGCGGACGCGCTCGTCGGAGCGCTCCTCGGCCTCCATGACGACGGCGAAGCGGACGACGAGGCCGTTGTTGTCGTTGACGACGAGGTTGATGAGGTTCATGGCGAGGATGCCGACGTGCTCGTCGAACCAGTCGATGGTCTCGTCGAGGCGGGCGAAGTAGTCCTCGAGGGTGGCCTCGAGGCTGGGGTCCTCTGCGCGCTGGATCTGCTCCATGGCGTCGTCGCGGATGTTGCGCAGCTGGGTGAGCTCGTAGTGGCAGGGCAGCAGGTTGGTCATGCTCTCGCCGCCGTCGTCGTCGTCCTCGCGCAGCATCTTCTCGACGACGGCGAGGCGCTCGTTGAAGGTCTCGAGGTTGCGGCGCATGGCCTCGACGGCGCCGAAGTTACGGTGGGCCTGGGAGACGAGGTTGATGCTGGCGAAGTCCTTGATCATGTTCTGCGACTCGCTGCACAGCTTGTCGATCTTGGTCATTTCGTCCTTGATCTGCTGCACCGTCTTCTGGCCCTCGCTCAGCCCGTTCATGCCCGACTGCGTCGTCTCGAGCTGCTCCCGCAGGCCCTCCCGCAGCTGCGAGTCCACCGCGCTCTTCTTGCGCGAGAAGTCCAGCTTCAACACGGGGATCTTGTCCATGTCGTCCGGGTGCCGCAGCAGGTCCGCCAGCTTGGGCACCGGCGTGTCGTCCATCGCTGCGGGTGCTGCTGCCGTTCGTCTGTGTGTTTCTGTCGATGGGGGCCTCTCTCGAGGTCAGGTCGGGTCGTCGGTCTTCTGTGCCGAGGTCTCAGGATCCCATAGTGTATGGCAATCTCGCTTCGGTCGATGACAAGCAGGCAGAGCAAGGGGCAGACGCGGGCACAGGCGGAGGCCGAGGGAGTTGTCGAAGCGTCCCCGAATGCCCCTTGGCGATGTGCAGCATCGAGGGCCGCAGCCAAAAGATGGATCAATGCGGGGGGGGGGGAGGGGGCAGCAGATGTGCTGTGTCTTTCTGGCGGTGAAAGATGGTCGGTTCTATGCTTGGAGCCGGTCTTGAGGAGGGGTGGATGCGGGCAGGGAGTGAAGTGTCGTCGACAACATGAAGGATGACGCTGCTCCAGGATGGATTGAAGTTCAAGTTGACGACATCGCGATGGATCCATTCAATGAACATGAAGGCCGCTGACTGGAATCGGCCGAGTTGGAATGTCTAGCTACCCTAGACCTAAGATTATGTAACAACCTACGAGGGGGGGGGGTGTTTTTCATGAGGCCCTGGTGATGCTGATGAGGGCTGTGAGGTAATGTTGATTAGTCAGGGTCTCTTGATCGTCTCCTAGTGCTTACCCTATAGCGCCGTGAGCTCACGAGGTGCTGTAGCCTCACAGCACCCTCACAGCACCCTCACAGACTATATAAGCTTACAAGGCTTCCTTAGCTTATGTAACGATCAACACCAGATTGACCCGAGGTCACGTGTACTGTACAGCATATATCTTAGGCCGATTGCACCTGACGTAATCGGGCCAAGTCTTAGTTCTTGCATATGAAGACCCCTACCTTTTCGTACGATTATTGTACGATACCCTCACGACTGTCTGTCAGGGGACAGAATGGCAGAAGGCGTATTCCCTGCAAAGGACCTTCGAATACCTAGAGAAGGGATATAAGAGGAGAGGCCTTTGCTTAGATTAAAGAAAGGGTTTAGAGATTAATGCTACGTTACTCTATACCTTACCTTCTAATAACTACCTTTGCTGTAAAGCTTTTATAAAATACTAGCGTATATCTTACTACTTACCTTTAAACTAGTGTCTTTAATAGTTTAATCTCTCTTAAACCCTTACTACTAAGGCAAGGTTAATTAGTAAGAAGTAATACTTATTTTTTAAAAAGCTTTACGCTAATAATAATTAAAAGCTACTTTTTTATAGCTAGATCTTAGCGTTATCGTAGAAACCTAGAACCTTCTTTCTCTTAACCTTATCTTAACTCCTTTAACAATAACTAATAAGATAGCTAGCACTAATAACACTAACTATAGCTTTACTAACCTTTCTAAGAAAGAGCTAAATAAATGCCTTATTAAAGCTATAAAAAAGCACTAAGTTCGCTATAAACGTAAATACCTTAAAGAACTTATGTCATACAGTTATAGATCACATAGGCTAGACTTAGGGACTCGAATAACGTAGGGGTAAGTGTATATATTGTATAAACTCTACTTTCTCTTCCTTCTTTTAAGAGTAGGCAACCTCTAGTATACCCTTCGGACTCTGTCTCTATACGTTAATGCTTACAGTAACGCTACCTCTATACTTAGACCTTCTAGTCCTTAAGTGCCTTATATAGCTGTTAGCAACACTTATCTAGAGGTCTAGAAGAGGTTCTACGATCTATACCTTCTTATACACCCCCTTAGTTAATAAGGGTATTTATACTTTATTAACTGCTTATATACTCTAAATCGCTAGTGTTAAGGTTCCTTTCCTTTTAGGACTTTAATTTTCTATATATTAAGGCTTACTCTTTAGTGTAATTTACCTCCTTTAAGATCCTTCTCTCTTAATTAGTTAGTTTAACCTCTTTTTAAGGGCTTTCCTTAAACAACTCTCCTTTTAGCCTTAATTAAGTAAATTAATCCTCCTATGCGTATAAGCACGTGCCCTTAGCTTGTTTAAGCGTTTAAGTGTTGTTATTGTAGAGCTTTCTTTAGCCTTTCCTTTTCTTTTATTCTTTATTATCTCTAAGGGTACCCTTATACTTATCTTTAAGCTTATTTATATAACTGTACCTTGCCTTATCTATTATCTCGTTAATTAAAGTAGGTTTTATAGTAGTAATTAATTAAGGGGTTATATTACTGTTTAATTTAGTAGGTTGTTAGCTAATTCTTGCATTTTAGGCCTCTTCCTTATTATAAGTTTTTTGCTTTTGTCTAAAAAGCAAAGGGGTTTATACCCTTTTCCTCTTAAGATTTATAAAGCTTTATATTTATCCCCTTCTTAAGTAGTCTATAAAACCCCTTAGCTATCTCTTTCTTATATTTGTTAAAGGTTAAGCGTACTAGCTTAAGACGCTCTTTCTTCTTTTTTATAATCTATTTCCTTACTTGCTTTTAAAGAAAGGTTTTATAAGGCTGTGTAGCGTTCTATAGCTTTAGGAGATCTTATTTCTCTTTCTTTAGTATAGCTTACTTAACGCTTTAAATCGCTAAATCTAGCTAGCTTTAATTTTAGCAATTAAGTTTATTCTAATATTAAATCTTTATAAAATAATTGTCCTTCTTTTCTCTATCCTTCCCTTAAACGAGTTTAAGATTAGGATATCGTAGACTTAGTTAATAACTATATTAAAAGTCTAGCCCTTAAAGCTAAAGATAAGATCCTTAAGTTGTATAAGGATAAGGAAATAAGAGATAGAAAAGAAAAAGAAAAAGAGAGTAAGGCAAAGGCTTCTTCCTCCTTAAGTAAAGAGTCTAATAAGGACAGTAACAGTGCTAGTAAAGGCCCTATACCCCTTAAGTCTCCCCTTTAAGTATATCCTCTTTTCCTTTGTTCTCTTTTCTTATTTTACTAAGTGTTTCCTTTAAGCAAAGGGATTCTTATGTAGCTAGAAAGCTAGTAAGGCAAGTACTCTACCCCTCTAATTCTTACTTTTATAGGTCCTTTTGTTTAAGGTTGCTACTTGCTAAGAAATTAAATCGTCCTTTAAGCTAGATCTACGATTATGCTTATAAAAAGCTAGATTTATACCCCCTTACCCCGTAGCCTTCTCCTAAAGGTAAAGCCTTTGCTTAAACTAAGGCTTATAACGTAAGCGATAAGAGCTTTGTTCCTTTTAGCGTAAAGGAGATAAAGGATATATAGGCCTAGATCGTAGAACGCATTAATAAATTAAAGAGGAACTATATAAGCACTAAGGTATGTTTCTTTTTTCTTTGTGTTTAAGAGTTTATAAACTAATTTTAAACTAAACTAAGGATAAGGAATGCTTCCTTATTTAGTAGTATAAATATCTTAAATAGATAATATTAAAAGCTTTGCTCCTTAGCGTTCCTTAAGTAGTTACTTGTCTAAATAGTTTTTCTTTTCTTCTTTAACTTTAGTAATTTTTTACGTTGTTTAATCCTTTAGTCTTAAACGCTGCTTAAGTTAAGTCCTTGCTTAAGCTAAAAGCTACGTTAAAACCTAAGGCTAAGGGGCATGCTTCTACTCTTTAAAAATCGCTACTAACTTAAACAAAAAGGAATACCCTTTTTAAGCTAGTCTTAAAAACAACTCCTTTAAAGCATCTAGCCTCCTTAGCTACTCTATAATCTTCTTATAAGCGCTAAGCCTTAAGAAGTTAAGGTTCTATTTCTTAGGTTTACTATTCTTCTTTAATCTTAGTTTCTAAGGAATCTATAAATAAGATACCTCCTTAGTTTATTAACAATTAAAAGAACTTTATATATAATAAAAAGAAAGCTACTAAGTAGGATAGGTAAGCAGTTAGTAATGCTTTTTAATACTTTTATATTAGCTACGTTTAAGCTCTTACTGCTAGCTAAAAATTTAACTTTTCTTATTACTATGTCTTAAGCGTTAGCTTGCTTCGCTGCTATAACTACGCCTTAGGTAACTCTTGCTATAATATATATGTATATCCTTTCTCTGCTTTGCTATATATTAAGCGTTAACCTTATTCTTAGTCCTTTAATATACTACTTTATCCTTAATATAGTAGTTAAGAAGCTTAGTAATAACAATCTTTTAGTAAGCTCTTTGTCTTTTTGCTTTATATAAAAATAAGTCTAACTCTATTTTCTAAAGGGCAAAGGCTTTTATAGGTTAGCTTAAGGACATCGTCTAGTTTAAGATTAATAATCTAGTACTCCTTAGTCCTCTTAATTATAAGGATCTTAAGGCTAAAGATCTTGCTATAGCTAAGGGCTACGCCGCCTATACTAAAGGTATATAAGAGAAGATTATAAAGTATTATACTATTAACAAGATAAAGTAAAGGATACGCTCCTTTGTTTCTTTAATAAGCCTTCTATTGCTCTTCTACTAAGCTATATTACTCTATTTTCTTTATTTTTAAGGTTAAGATTAGCTACGCATAACCTCTGTCTTGTATAATCTCCTGCTTTTAAGCTAGCTTAAGCCTTTCTTTTTAATATATTCTTGCTTAGCAATTCTCTTATGTTTAAGAGTGCTTAGAAATGCTTAAACCTCTGCTTTGCGAGTAGCTTCGTAAGCCTATCTGCTAGCATATCTCGCTGTTAGAGACTAGGTAAGAAGGAGAGTAAAAGGGTACGATACGAGGTCGAAGGCAGTTTATAGTTAGGTCGCAAGGGGTTTATAAGAGGTAAGATGTACACAAAGGGTAAGGAGGTATAAGACAAAGCATTAATCTCTAGCCTCCTAAGGACTCCTATAAGGCAGCTAACCTTATATACAATACCCTTAGTCCTTTAAAAAGACTTTATAGGGTATCTATACTTTAGACCCTTCCCTGTCCTTAGTACCCTTATACTTAGTTACTTAACAAGATACCCCCCTTTTAGCAACCTTGCCCTTAAGGTTAGTGCTTAAACTGCTTTATAGACCTTAGCGTACAACGTCTTATTGTATTACCTATAACCTACTAGCAAGGTAGGTAGTATATTAGCTTTGTTACGTAATTCTTTTATTCCCCTTTTAACGTAGCTAAATGCTTTTACTTTCTATTTACTAAGGTAACCTTAACGCGTTTAAAGCTTAGGCTACTTCCTTTGTTTAGCTAAGCCCTCTTACTTTTGCCTACCTTCTAAGGCCTTTTATCTTCCCTTCCTCTTCTTCTTCTTCTTCTTTTCTTTTCCTTTTTCCTTTATTATCCTTATTATTATTATTATTAGCAACAATAGCCTTATTAAACCCTTTATAAGTTCCTTACTGCCTTGCTTTTTGTTTATTCTTTTAATTAACCTTTACTAATCGTTGTTTACTTATTCCTTGCCTTTTTAAAATCCTATTATAATACCTCTAAAAAGTATAAAAGGTAGCTAAACTAAGTCTTAAGCTAAAGCTACTAAGGCTAAAGCTACTGCTCTTGCTGCTGTAAACGCCTAAGGAGGTAGTAGCAATAGCAGCAACAGTACCCTAAGCCTTCTCTTATCCTTTAATACCTTTAATGTCTTTAACTTTAAAGGTCCTTTAATTGCTTTTAGCTTTAATATCGCTGCTATAAAAACTACCTACCTATAAAACCCTCCTCCTCTTTCTCTAAGAGTCTACTGCTAATTTGCTTATAGCTACTACGTTCCTTACTGCCGCTGCCTTACCTACTATATCTTATAAAACCCTACTAATACTAATCCCCCTAAGCTCTACGTTAACGACCTAAGTATATCCTTAAAAAGTACTAGCAAGGACCCTTCGCTAACCTTATATACTAAGTATAAGTAGCAAGTATACCTACTGCGTTAACAGGAATAAAGCATATAAGCCTTACGTTAGTACCCTTAAGTCTAACGCCTTTAAGCTTTAGCAGCTAAGCAAAGAAACTACTCTTTACCTTATAAGTTGCTTCTTCTTTACTAGTCCTTCTCTTATTGCTAATACCTTGCTTCCGTAGAACCTTATTACTACCTACTAGGTCTATTGCAATAAAGGCTTCTTATAGACTTATAGCAAAAAGAATATAAGTAAGCAAGCTACTTACTGCTATAATATAATATAAGAAGCGCTCTTAGTTACTACCTTAAACACCGCTAACGCCCTTGCTAACCTTGCTACTGTTAAGGTTATAAAGATAAACGTAGGTCCTTAATCTTTCTTTGCCTTTTATTTTCTGCTAATTTATAAGCAGAACGCAGCTAAGATCTATAACGCAAAGATAACTAATACTACTAAGCACTACGCTATAGTTATTACTACTGCCTACGTAGGCCTAAAGACTGCTTTCTATGCCTTCTATAACGTTAACGTAAGCAAAGACGCCTTTAGCAAAGACTAAGTTTACTATAAACTTGCTAAAGGCCTATATACCTTTAGCTTAATAGGGAAAGGGTAAGTATAGAGGTAGAAGAAAAGTAAAAAAAAAAAAAAAATTTATTTTATAAGTATTTAGTAAGCAGTATAGCTACTTTACTAAGTATTTAGTAGTAGTTTGCCCTTAGGTTAATAGGTAGCTGCCCTTTTAGTAGCTAGAAATTAGCTTTTATAATCTCTTCTTTTTCTTACTCTTCTTTAGTACTATAACGCGTTTACCCTTTAGCAGCGCTGCCTTATAATTGTCTATTAGGTTAGTTACTATAAAGTTACCTTTAGTATACTAAAAGTTATTATTATTAAGGTAGCCCTTTTACTTAATTAAATACTTTTAGCGTTGTCTTTTATACTAGTAATTAAGTATTTGTTTAATTTTAAAGGTTTTATCTATAGAGAAGGGGTAATCTACTAGCTTAGTAGGTTTGCTTTTATAGCTATTGTATAGTTTAAGGTTTATAGCGTTAAATACGTTATAAATTTTAATAGATAATAGTAAGCAAAGTTAAAAGGTAAAGCTACTAGTACTAACTTATTGTTTAATCTAGTAAGGTCTTATATACTTCTATATAAGCTTCCTACTAAGTTACTAAAGGTTTAAGTGTTTAGTAGAAAGGAGGACCTAGTCCTTAACCTTAAAATCTAATTTTTCTTTTTTTTAATTATATTACTTTTAGTAACTCTCTTTAGCTTCTTTTATTGTAGTTAACGTAAGTTTATAGGCAGCTTATATATCCTTTACTTAAACCTATCCTTCTCTTAATAGGACTAACTACTTTAGGACGCCCCTAAGGGCTTATAGATATATACCTAAAAGCAAGTACGTAAAGGACTTACTAGTAGCTAAGTAAACGGCATTGTTATAGGCGAACTATATAAGCGTAAGCTTATTTACTTAGTTAGCTTAATCCTTAGCGTAAAAGGTTTATAAGTAGTGCTTAATAAGCTAGTTCTACTGCTCTATTTGTTTATTAGTCTATAGATAGAACGTAGTACTAAGTTGCTGCTTAATTAAAAGGAAGTAGTAAAAGCTTTACTAAAATTAACTTATAAAAATAAAGCTTTTATTAGTAACAATCTTAGTTAAAATACTAAAAAATTTAAACATATAGTTAAAGAAAAGATTTGCTAGCTTATTGCTAGTAATTCGCTTATAGGTTAGGATATAGAAGGCGTAATAGGTATACTAGTCTACTACTATAAGGATTAAGTTATAAGAATAGTACTGCCCTTAAGTCTTTAGGAAGTTTATAATAAAGTCTATAAAGATTTCTTCTTAAGGCCTTGCTAGCGTTAGCAGTAAAGCAAGTTCGCTATAAGGTTAATAGTACCTTAGTTTTATTAGCTAATACTTAATGTATATAGATATATGTTTCTTAACGTCTTTTTTTAAGCTATGCTAATAGTACTGCCTTGCTATCCCTATAAGTATATAGCTAACCTTTTAATGCTTACTTATAGGGTTATTATAAAACAACATAAGGATCTTAAGTCTTATTTTAAAAGGTACGTAGATCTTTCTATAAAAACAAAAAAGCTAGTTAGTCCCTTTAACTTAGCTTTAACTTTCCCTTAAACCGTCTTAAGCTTTCCCTTTTACTTTGTCTAAAGCAAAGAAGGCGTCCTTCTTTTACGCTTAATAGAACGCCTCCTTAAGAAAGGCTAGGTTTACCTATAACGTTACAGCTATTTCTTTAAAAGGTTTTAGCGAATCTAAGTCTAACTCTTTACTGTCTTTAGTTGCTTCCCTCTAGGATATACGCCTAAGATAAGCTACTTATACTATAAGTGCTCTTCGTTTAATAAGCAAGGCATCTAATAGTTATAAACTATATAAGCTTATAGCAACCTTTCTACTCTATAGTAGAACTAAAAACCTTACTCTATCTATACTATTACCCTTTAGCTTAGTTTTCCTTTCTAAGGCTTCTTCTGCTTTACCTTTAAATCGCTTTAAGAACACAAGGAGTACGCTTCTCTATTAAAGTTGTATATCTATCTTATCTACGTAGTCTACCTTCCTTAAGAAGCTATCTACTAAGTTAATCCTTCTTAGCTAGTACTTAATTTAAAAGTTAAAAGAAGATAGCTTTTCTATAGCTATAACCTACCTAATAGCTAGCTTTAACTTCCCTATAAAGTAGCTATAATTAAGGTAGTTAGTAATAACCTAGATCTCCTTGTTAACGTAGGTAAGGTAGTATTGCTATATCGTAAAAGCTTTAACGATAGCTAATATCTCTACGTTTAGTATTAAATACTAAATTTTAGGTCTTATAAGCTTCCTTAAGAGATAAGCTATAGGGTACTAGTAACTTCCTTTTATTTCTTAGGAAAAGATTATACTAATTGCAAATTGTAAAGCGTTAGTCTAGACTTAGGTATATTATAAAGGGTTAAAGTAGGTTAAGACTAGTTCTTCTAAGAAGGCCTGCTTTAGCTTATTAAACGCTACAAGTTTGCTAAGACTTAGCTTAAAGCGTCCTTTTTGTTTTTTACGTAGGATATTAGTAAGTAGAACTATAATCTTACTATAGTTCTTAATAAACTATTAATAAAACCTTATAAAGCTAAAGAATAATATTACTTTATATACGCTAATAGGTCGTAGCTAGTCTGCTATAGCCTTAACCTAGTCCTTTTTTATATAGATCCTTTCTAAGGAAACAATAAAGCTAAGGTATAAGACAGTATTAACTCTAAACTTACATTTTAAGAGGTTAGCGAAGAGCCTACTAGCTTATAGCCTATTAAAGATCTATTAAACATGCTACGTATACGTTATAAAGTTCTTACTATAAACGAAGATATCGTTAAGGTAGACTATACAAATGTAATTAATTAGGCTATGTAATATATTATTAATGTATTCTTAAAAGGTTATAGGTATATTTATAAAGCTAAAGGGTATAACATAGTATTTAAAGTAACTATATCTATATTAAAAAGCTATTTTCTACTTATTGCCTTTATAAATATATATCTAGTAGTATGTATCTTTTAAATCTAGCTTTATAAAGATCGTTATACCTTATAGTCTATCTAAGATTTCTAAGATAAGGGGGAGGGGTGCCTTGTTTTTATAGGTTATCTAGTTTAATGTATAATAGTTAACGCAAAGTTATAGCTTACCCCCTTTCTTTAAGATAAATAGCACTAAGGCGCTATATAAGCTTATTAATCGTTAAATCTACCTTTTAGCTATAGCATCCTTTAGGTACTTGCGTAGAACCTAAAGCTTTTTGTTAGCGAGTAAGTAGATAGGTCCTTAAGGGATTAAAGGGTTTTTAATAAGGTTAATCGCGTAGGTATAGCCTGCTAGCTATTCTAGCTTTGCTGCTTCTTTTTTATTAAAAACTTTTACGTAGTTAGTATATTCTAAGGGTAAAGTTACTATAACTTCTTTATAAGTTTAATCTTAAACCTTATTATTATATAACTAAGAAAGAGCAATAATTCTTAAGGACTTATAAGATTTTATAAAGCAAGCTAAATATAAAGACACAAGGACTAAGGAAAGACTTTCCTTTGTTAATAAGTAGTTTTATTTATTATCTTTTTAACAAATACAAAGATCTATTTTCTTAAACTAAGGCATCCTTAAAATTATATCTTCCTTAATATCTATAACTACGTAAAGAAGTAGATACCTCTTTACAACTCTTTAATTATTAGTTATCTTAAATAGCTTTATTATTCTTTTAAAAACTATAAAAAGGAAGTCCTTTGCTGCTATATAAACATTAGGCCTTAGAAGCAAAGGCGTATTCCCTATAACCTTTTTGCTAATAAGGTTTACCTTGCTTCTTAAGTTAAAGAGTGCTTTAAAGGTAACCTATCTACTATTAGACTAGATACGTACTAGCTTAAGTATAACAGCTTTAAGGCCTATGTACCTCTATCTGCAGCTAGGCTCTTTTAAGGGCTCCTTGTTAGCGCTGCTATAAATCTAAAATAAGTCTATAGGGACTATGCCTTTAGATCGCTAGTAAGGTAGCTAACTATAAAACGTAGTAGTATAAGAAGATAACGCGTATACCTTATAGTTAAGGGCAAGGCATTGTAACTTATAGTAGCTTAGTCCTTAATACTTATAGCAGATAATTAGCTTACAAAGACCTTATAAAAACTTAGTATTGTTAGTATAAAGGTAATTAGTATTTATAAAAGTTACTGCTTACTAATACTACTAACTAAATGTTACTACTAGCTTTATATTAGTGTTTTTGTTAAAGATAGTTTTAGCGATAGTTCTAGCCTTCCTTATTTCTACCTAGTTTGCTAAGACTTTACTATAAAGTATTTAGTTGCGTAGGTTAAAGCAAAGGTAGTAAAGAAAGGTATAAACTTAGTAGATAGGTAGCAAAGGCTTTAAGAGCTTTGCTTTAATGTTTTTATAGAACTCTAAGAAGTACATAAACTTTTATTCTTATTGCTATAAACACTTAGCAAGTCTTTAGGTAGCATTAAGGCATTAAGTTAGTCTATTATTAATACTACCTTTAAGCTACTTCTTAAAGTTGTTATATATAACCTTTAAGACGTTGCTGCTGTAGGTAAGCGAAAAGTACGTCTCTTACTTATAGCAAACCTTTTATAAAAAGGTAGAAACTATATAAAAAACTTTTATTATATCCTCTTTAAAGACGTTAAGCTAGATAAGGAAATAGGTTCTTAGTACTAAAATAAAAGACTAAAAGTTAGCGTATATCTTTCTTTTATATAGTAGAATCGTTATTAAGTTAAGCCTTAAAGCTAGCTTGCCTTAAGGTTGCTTATTGCTTAGAGGGGTCTTATAAGCAAAGGCTATAAGCTAAGAAGCATTTAAGACAGCTATATCCTTTTGTTTAAAAGCTACTAAATACTCCTTCTTTTAACGAAGTTAGACTTCCTTTGCTATAGCCTAGATATAAGTATCTAGCTCTTCCTCGGTAAGGCTGTTAAAGTTAGTCTAGCGCTATATCTCCTAATCCTAGGTTTTATAAATAATGTCTTAGGTTTAAGAGTCCTTAGCTTAGTTATTATTATAGTTAACCTACTAACCTAAGGTATTCTAGGTATAAACTATCTTTAAGTTACCTTTATAAGAGATAGTAGTTGCTTAAGATAAACTTCTTATTACTTACATTGCTTTTTAACAGTCTACCTTGCCTTAAGGGGAAGAACTAGAGAGAGATTAAACTGTTAAAGACTAGGTAAGAAGGAGAGTAAAAGGGTATAATATAAGGTTAAAGGTAGTTTATAGTTAGGTTATAAAAGGTTTATAAGAGGTAAGATATACATAAAAGGTAAGGAGGTATAAGACAAAGCATTAATCTCTAGCCTCCTAAGGACTCCTGTAAGGCAGCTAACCTTATATACAACGCCCCTAGTCCTTCGAAGGGACTTCGCAGGGTATCCGCACTCTAGACCCCCCCCCGTCCCTAGTACCCTCGTACTTAGTCACCTAACACTCGCGATAGCATAAACTAAATGTCTATAGCATCCCTTCTATACTCTTACTAAGCTTACATCGCTTAGATTTCTATATGCCTTAATCTTATATTTACTCTTCTAGAGTCTCTAATAATAAGGCGTATAGTCTAAAGATTGTTATACGTAATAGTAAACCTTTCTTATAGGTTAAATCTTATCTTATTAAAGAGACGCTTAATTATATAGGTCTTTTTTATAACTTAGTTTAAAGCAAGTAACTTAGCCTTAGTGCTTAATGTTATTACTGTTTCTTAACGAGTAGCATTCTAAAGTATTAGGCCTCTATAAAGGGTTATAATATATCTTTATAAAGACTTCTTAGTCTTTTTATTATTAGTAAAGGAAGTATTACTGCTTACTATAAGGACTCTTATATCTCTAATCCCTTTATAAATAAGTAAGGTTCTCCTCTACGTATAGAGGTATTTAATTGTTTAATTAGCTGCCTTATAATGCTTGTCTCTTAGATTAATAAAGAAGCGTAATAATAACAAGGCTACGTATAAGATATCTAGTCTTGCTATAATAGTAGCATAAAGGATAGACCTTATTTTCTCTTAATAGAGCTTAACTAACTCTTTTATAGCCTTAACTTCTGTCTTTTTAAGTGTTAAAGATAATAAGATTAGTACAGAAGGTTAACGTTTCCTGTCTATAAGGTTAAACCTTATAGCTACTTTCTTAATATATAAGTTAAGCAAGAGGTAAATCTTCTGCTTTTCTTATACTCTTATAAGCCTAATTCTAAGAAACTATTCTATGTTTCCCTTATTATATATCTTATATTTAGCTTAGAAACTTTTAATTTTCTCTTAATAAAGAGTCTTATTGTTTTTATAATACGTAACTATAATGTTGTTTACGTAAAAGACAATAAAGAGATCTCGTTCTAGAGTAAAGAAGAAGCATAGTTCTTCCTTGCTTCCCTTTAGTCTAAGGCTCTTAAGTGTTCTAAAGAACTCCTTAAACTATAGCCTAAGTAAGTCTTTAAGCCTATAGAAGGCCTTAATAAGCTTTAGGTACTTTCTATTTTTACGATATCCTTTAGGAAGGTTATATATAACTAGAATTATATCTTTATTTCTCTTTGCGTTTAGAAACGCGTTCTTAACGTTAAACTTCTTTAACTTATAGTTAAACCTTACTATAATCGCTACTAGTACGTAAAATAATTATATAGCAAGAGTTACAGCGTATATCCTTTTAATAGTTAAGGTATCTTAGAGGTCTCCTTTAACGATAAAACAAGCTTTATATTTCTTAAGGTTTCTATCTTAATTAAGCTTATAGGTAAATACTTATTTCGTTAATAGAGGTTTAACTAAAGCATTAGCTTAGTTTATTTCTTCTTATGTTCTCTTATTTTAAAGGGATCTAAACTTCTTATTAGCTACTGCCTTAAATAAGTCCTTAAATTTATATTTTTTAAGCTTTTTCTAGTTATTTAGTAGCCTTAAGAGGTCCTTAAAGCTCTCTGTAAAAGCTAAAAGAACTACGCCTTGCTTTAATGCTAAGTTTAGCTAAAGCAAATTTATTACTACTATAAAAAAGGTTTTAAAGTGCTTTATGTCCCTTGTCTTTAAAGGTTAAATGTAATAGAAATGTTTAAACGTAGCTATGCTTATCCCTAAGATTATTAAGTATATTTATTGCTTATAAATCCTATTACTTCTTCTTAGTTAAGGTATTAGACTTAGTACTTCTTATGTTTAGTTTATATCTTCTTAAGCTTAGTTAGAACTTTTTACTAAACTTATTATAGTCTCTGTGTAAGTGTTTAATCTAGCTCTTGCTTTAATTCTTAGAGTCTCTTAAGGTATTTAAAGTCTTATAAAAGCTCCTTTTTTATATACTAAAGTATAGTCTTAAGAATCCTTTGTCTTATTATTATTTTATAATAATTTACTTTCTTCTAAGAGTTCTTTGTTTAAGGCTAAAACCTTTGTTTCTACCTTTCTTGCCCCCTTAAGTATAGCCTGCTATACCTAGATCTTAAACGAGAGCCTTCTTAGCTGCTCTTAAAGAAAGGTTCTATACTATATATAGTCTTTTGCCTTATCTTCTTTAACCTTATATCTTTCTTAATTAAGTTTAAAGATCTTAGGTTTTAGCTTATTTTTGTTATATAAGTTAAAGAAATAGCGTTTATTAAACTTTATATTCTTTAATTCTATAACTTACTCTTTATCTAAGAGCTATACTTAATATATGTTTAAGGAAACGTAGCTTATAAGGTAGCTTATATACGCTCTTAGGCTCGTTTTAAAGAACCTTTAGTTCTTCTTTGCTTTATAATCTTTGTTAAAGCAATATGCTTTATAGCTATAGGCGTAAATGCTATCTTAGCTAAGCCTTAAGTCTATAAAGTAATTATAAATTAAGTTTAAAGCATTATCTTAGAACTACTGTTTAAGTTTATTAATTAAGGCTTTTATTTTATTGCTTTAAGAAGGACTAATGTTATAAAGATAGGTAGCTGCCTTTATAGTCTTAGGCTATAGCTCTTTAAGTAGATAGGCTTCTTTTTGTATTTTAATCTGCTTAAGTGTAATCTTTTGCCTTGCTTACTTTGCTATACTATTTAGTTTATGTATATATAGTAGTATAAGCTTAAGATTAATGCTTTCTAAGTTTACTTATTCTTAGTATTAAGTAAGCCCTTTAATCGCGATTACTGCCTTTTTATTGTTTTAATAGATCTTATAAATTGTAAGTTTATATTGCTTCTTAACCTTCCTTTTAAATTAAAAAAGCAAGTTAAAAACTATATTATAGGTCTTATTAAGGAGTAGTTTTATGTTAATTATTCTACTATACTTGTCTTTAATCGTTATAAGCTATTAAGCATTATCGTACCTTTCCTTATACTTTTAAAGGTCTTAGTAGATTCTTTAGTAAGGCCTTATACTTTACCTTTCTAAGGCCCTTTAGGATACTACCTAAGTAGCATAAGTCTTTATATAAATCTTATACTTAAGGCGTTTAGTGCCTTTAATTTTAACGTTATAAGCGTTTTAAATAAGTGCTTTTAGCGCCTTAAGGCTAAGGTGTCTTAAGCGTAAATGCTAAAGCTTTTCTTTGTCTTTCCTTAAGGTTACTAAGTCCTTTAATAGTCTTCTTTAAACTATAAGAATGCTTAATCTAAGCTTAAACGCTATATATTTGTTAAGATAAGGATTATAAGGATGCTAAGGATAAAAGAAACGAGGCTTATATTTAATAAAAATAAGGCTATAGGCGCAAGTAAGCTAAGCAACTACTATACTTACTTCTAGGTCTTTAAAGCGTAGAGTATAGTTAAAGCTATTATACTATACTTTAGCCTTAGATAGCTTAGCTTTTAAGATAATATTTACATAGAAGCCCTTTATAACTATAACGTTCTTAAGTTTAAGATCCTTAGTCTTTTCCTTATAGTCTCTATTTAGTACCCCTTAAAGTACTCGTTTCCTTCTTCTAAGGACAAGGAAATTAGTTAAGCCTGCTTAAACAACCTTATCTAAGTTATATAAGACAAAGGAGTTAAGCATTAGTAAGGCTTAATTATTAATAAGGTAAGTTATACTATAGTTATTAAAGACAGTGCTCTCTAAGAGTAGGTAATAGGGGCGCTTTCTTATAGTTGTAAATATGCTTATGTTAAGTAGATAAAAAAGATCTATAGGGTTAATAAGGGTTACTATAAGCGATCTAAGGAGCTTTACTTTCTTCTTTTTTAAGTTAAAAGCTTTTATCCCTTTTATATCTTAGTTTGCTTTCTTAAGGGTTGCTTAAAGGTTAGCTTACTTATTTCCTTTAATGTTCTTAAGCACTATATTTATACGCTTAGAGTTCTTTAGATAAAGCACTCTTTTAAAGGCGTACTTAACGTCTCTATACCCCTTAAGCTTTTACTAATATAAGATTTTATAAGGGTACGTATAGTAAAAACTCTCTATTGCTCTAGCTAAGTATAAGCTTCCTTGTCCTCTTTTATAAGCCTTTCCTCCCTTCTTGCCTTAGTCTCTTCTATAGCCTTAAAAGTTGCTATAGCTTAATTCTCCCTTTCTTTGCTAAAGGGATAAGGACTAAGCTTTCTTTTCTTTCTTAACTTAAGGTTAAGGGGTTAATATAGTTATAGATAGAGTAGTAGTCTCTTTGCTCTTCTTACTAATAATAGCTATTAAGATTTAAGAATGCTTTTCTTTTGCTTAAATCTTAGCCTTAAAGAACTTAATATACTTATTAAGCTTTAGAATGCTTAAGACGTTGTCTTTTACGATTGCCTTATTAAGTTTAAAGAGCTTTCTTGTTAATTAGTTAAGCTTAAATTTCTATTTAGTAGTATAAAAGAAGTTCTTAATTGCTATAAGCTCCTTAGCTTTAAGTAGATTAAGTATAAGCATTACGCTATATTTATGCTAAAATTTCTTAATCTACTTCTCTATGTTATTTCTTGCTTTTAAGCCTTTAGTAAGCACTTCCTTATACTTATCTTAAGCTATCTTCTTCTATATATACTTACTTAAGGCAAATGCTACTATTAACTCCTTAGTTATTATCTAAGTTATAACAGCAGTTTTGCTTTTAGTAAGTCTCTATATAATATTATTATATATATTATTATTAACTATCTTTGTTATCTATAGCTTAAGTTAGCTATAAGCTTATAGTTTGCTTTTCTGCTTTTTAAGTTTAGCATTATATTTACTTATATAAAGATAGTATATAATCTTAAGAGCTCTTAGGTCTATATTGTTAAGATCTATAGTAGTTAAGGAGTAGTTTATCTTTTCTTTTCTATCCTAAAGGCTTAAACCTCCCCTTAAACAAGTGTTTCTACGCTGCTAAAGTTAGATTTAAGCAAAAGTAGCTATAGTAGCTATTTAATAATAAGTATTATTAATAGTTAGTATCTTTAAAGCTTTATAAAGGTTATATTTAAGTAAGTTTACCCTTAGATTAACTTTAGACTAGATTTTAAGCATAGAAGCAGTGTTTTTAAGTGCTTAGATCTACTAGAACTAGTCCTTGTTAAACTTTAAGTAAAGCTTTTTTAAGTCCTTTTAAGGAGCTATTATAATCTCTTTTTTATTAAATATAAGTTTTTAACGTTATAATTATATTACTTAGTTTATTAAAAGTTTTTAGTTTCTTTTTAAACTATATAAGCTTATAACTGTTATACAGTTATAGATTATATAAGCTAGACTTAAGGACTTAAATAACGTAGAAGTAAGTGTATATATTGTGTAGACTCTACTCTCTCTTCTTTCTTTTAAGAGTAGGCAACCTTTAGTATACCCTTTAGACTCTGTCTTTGTATATTAGTGCTTACGGTAACGCTACCTCTGTACTTAGACCTTCTAGTCCTTAAGTGCCCTGTACAGCCGTTAGCAACACTTATCTAGAGGTCCGGAAGAGGTCCTGCGATCTGTACCTTCTTACAACTTATAAAAGGAGGAAACTTAACTTAAGACTTATTGTAGTTATAAATAGTAAACTTTAAGTTTATAGAAAGGCTACCTAAGAAAAGCTATATAAACGCTTTAAAGTTATTACTACTAAATCTATAATAATATAAAAGGAAATCGTAGAGCAAGCTCTAAACCTTTTTAATAGCGCTATTAACTTACTTTTATACTTAGCTAAAAACCTTTACTGCTAAGATAAACAAAGTTATCTTTAAGGTAGCTTCTTTTTTGCTAAAAATTTATAGCAAATAGAATATATACCTTAAACTTAAATACATTAAAAAGCTAAAGGATATATTATTTAAGAATTTCTAAAAGTAGCTTAAAGGAAGTATTAACGATGCTCTTACCTACTGCTTTAACATATATTTATAGATAAGTAGCTTCGTTTAAGCAAAAGGGATAAAGTTTATAACCTTCTTAAACATATATAAAGCTATTAAGACTAAACTCTTAAAGCTATTGCTACTACTTTTTTAAGTCTACTACTTTTTATAGCAATTACGTTTAAAACTATAGAACTAGATACTAAGCAGTAAGGTCCTAAAGAACTAAGCGTAAATGTACGCTTAAGGAGTAGTAGTAGAAACAATCTTAAAAAAGGAAATAATAATAATAATAATAACAATAATAATAGTAAAGACAGCTAACCTAGTACCCTTAGGCTTAGCAACAGCTTATACTAACTAGAACTAGCCTTTCTAGCTTATAGCTTATTTACAGTAACTTTATAGTTAGTACACTATAAGGTTAGTAAGCTGCTTTAAGTATAGCAAGCCTTATTACTAAACAACCTATATAGCTACTAGTTATAATACGTATAGCAGTAGTTAGTATACTATAGAATAATATAACTAATTGCTAGCTTAAGAGCAAAGTAGTAGCGTAGCTATTGCTCTTAATAATAGACCTTTTAGCGAATCTTAGCGTACCTAAGAATTCGTAGGCCTTAAAGCTACTATAGTTAAACTAGTATATATCTAGATTAGCAGTAGATAAGTTAACGTAGATGCCTTTATAAACTTAAGTAGTAACGTTACGCTCCTTAGCTAAAAGATTATAAGAAGTACGCTGCTCTTTCCTAAGCTTAGCATTAATATAGTATCTAAAGATACCCCTTTTAAGGTATATAAAAGGACCTTAAAGCTATTTAAACTTAAGAATAACTAAAAAGTAGTAAAAAAGTATTTACTTAACTATATAGTAGTAGATATTATAGATAACTTAATTTTAAGGATCTTATAGTTTAAGAAGATAAATCTACGTATTTAGTAAAAAGAAGAAAAGTAAAATTACCTCTTTTTAAAGGAAGCTCTTAGCTACTTTATTGCCCTTTTATAGGTTAAGAGCCTTATATCTTTATATAGATCTATAAGAATTTTAGCTATACTAAATAAAATAGAACTTTTAGATAACTAAGCTAGTAGCAAAACTATAGTAAAGCTTTTATAAAAATATAAGAACTATGCCTAAGTATTTAACTAGTAAGAGGTAGCTAAGCTAGCAAAGCTTAAAGGAAAGACATATATAATAAAGCTTATTAAAAGATCTAAGATACTATAGGGACTTATCTATTCCTTTGCTATAAAGGAGCTAAAGGTTTTTAAGGAATACCTTAAGGATATAACAAAGAAAGGCTAGATCTAAAGATTAATAAGCTTATATAAAGCTTTAGTGCTTTTTATACCTAAGAAAGGGAAGAAGCTATAACTTTACGTTAACTACTAAGCGTTAAACTAAATAACTTATAAGAATAAAGCCTTTTTACCCCTAATCCTTAAAATCCTTAACTGCTTTAATAAAGCAAAAGTATTTATAAAGCTTAATCTAAAGGATACGTACTACTAGATACGTATCTATAAAAGAGATAAGTAAAAGATAGCATTTTGCTATAGATACAGCTACTTTAAATACTACGTTATGCCCTTTAGCTTAACGAACGCCTTAGCTACCTTCTAAGAATACATTAACGATGTACTCTAAGGCTTAATTAATTATACTTATATTATCTATATTAACAATATCTTAATATATAGCAGCAAAGATGCTACGTATACGTAGCATATTTATAAGGTCTTTAATAAGTTAAAGATAGCAAGCCTCTTTATAAACCTAAAGAAGTATTAATTTTAAGTTAATATAGTATTATACCTAGGTTTTATAGTTTTACTAAAAGGAATCTATATAAAAAGAAAATGCATTAAAGCAGTAGCATAGTAGCTATAACCTTATAGTATATATAATGTTTAAGCATTTCTAAGCTTTATAAAATTCTATTAACGCTTTATCTAAAATTATAGCAAAATAATAGTACTATTTACTAACCTGCTTAAAGGTATACTAAAGGGACCTCTCTTGCTAAGTAGTAGTAAAGTTAAAGCATTTAAAGAGCTTAAACGCTGCTTCTAAAAAGAACTAGTACTAATATATTTTAAGCTAATAGCCCTTATAAAAATATAAACTAATGCCTTAAAATTTACTATTAGTATAATCCTTTTATAAAAGCAAAGAAAAGACTAGTACTTTATAGCGTATATATTATAGAAGCTAACTAAACTAAAGCTAAGATACCTTATCCTTAATACTAAGATAATAGCAATTGTAAAAGCATTTATAACGTAAAAGTATTACTTAGCGTATACTAATAATAAAGTTTAAGTGTTTATAAATTACTTAAACTATAGTTACTTTATAGCAAAAACAAAGCTATCTAATAAGCAAGTTATAGCCTTAGATAGATTATTACTCTTTAACTTCTACATTAAATACTAACTAAGCAGCAACAACCTAGCTAATAGGTTATTAAAGAAGCTAGACCTTTAAGATAAAGAAGAAATTACGCTAAAAAGGTATAGTATATTGCTTAAGTTCTTAAGGCGTTTTTATAGCAAAGAAGCTATAAATAGCGTAATTAATATTAAGAAGTTAAAGGACTAAGCAAAGACTTATATTTAAAGGAGAAGTAAGGACTCTATTTTTATAGCTTTATAGGACGTCTACTATAAGAATAATATAGTTATACTAGTTGTTTTTTCCTTTGCGAAGTTAGTACTAATTATAGTATAGCGTATAAGCTGCCTTTATTAAAAGCTAGGTAAAGGAGACAAGTTAAACGTAGCAGAAGGTCCTATAGACTTAAGGCGAACCTACGTTAAGGATAACGTAACGTTGCTAAAGGAAGCCTTAACTCTAATAAAGTTGCTTTATTATACGTAAAAGAAAAACGCTCTTTTTATAAATAGTAAAGTTATAGCTAAGCTTATAAACAAAAGATAAAGCTAAGTAGCTAGTAAAGACTAGCTAATTTGCTTTAAAGGAAAAGTATACGTACTACTAAGATTATAGACGAAGTTGCTTATAATATGTTATAATAAGCTTAGCGTAGGGCACTAAGGAGTTAGCTAGACACTTACAGCGTTAGTAAGGAGCTACTACTAGAAAGGGATAAAGAAGGACGTAAAGCAGTATGTATTAATATGTATAGATTGTTAACTAATAAAGCTATAGTACTATCGACCCTACAGCGAATTAGCAGCGTTGCTAATTATAACGTATCTCGCAGGAGACTACACGTACACTACCTCTATTACTAAGGGTAAGGGTATATATTTATGTGTATATTTGTTTAGTAAGCTAGCTACAGTAGTGTCTTTGTGCTATCTTATATCTTGTCTTAATAACGTAATATATACTATATTCTTAACGTACCCTTTTACCTAGGTCGTTATAACCCTGCTCTAAAAATTAGTAGGCGTCCTTATCTATACTTAACCTTAAGTTGTTGTTTATTATCGCTTATTATTATTGTTTTTGTTATTATTACTTATTTTTATTTTATTATTGCTTATTATTATCGTTTTATTGTTGTTATCCTTACCTTCCTTTTTACGTTATTATATCCTTTATTTCTTTATTACTTCTACTATTACCTTACTTATATCGTTAATCGCCTTATATACATAGTTAAATTCTTAGTACTAATTTTTATGTAATTCCTATAAGTTGTTTTATAGCTTTATTACCTTTGTCTTTAGCGTATTATTCTCCTTCTTTAGGTTATAAGTCCTTTTGTTTTATAGCAGTAAGCTTAGTATTGTTGTATTAATAGCTTTTACCTTCTTAACTATATCGCTAATCCTTTTTATTGCTTTAAGGCTAGTAGTTAATAGTTTCTATATAGTTTATGCCTTTGCTTAGTTTTAGTTATATATTTCTGTTTAACTTTAAGCGCGCTAGTTTTAGTTATATATAAAGACAGCTCCTATAATCTTTTCTACTATATAAGCTACCTATTTACAGTTGCTTACTTCCTTTATAGCTAGGTTAAGGCTTTCTATTTCTGCTACTAGCGCCTTCTACTTATAGTTGTTTACCTCTTTCGTAGCCTTATTAAAGCTTTTTAAGAGTAATAGTAACTTACTAATAGCTAATCGTTAAACCTTTCTTACCTTTATTTAAGCTACTTTTCTTACTACCTTATAAGCAAGTAGCTCCTTGCTAAAGTTACTGTTAGCTAGCCTTTTATCTCCTTAAGTTAAAGGCGTCGTTACTATACTAGTATATTCTATTAATAAGGCTAAAGCCTTACGCTTACTAAAGTAGTATTATTAATACGCTACGTATTTGCTATAAAAGATCTTAATTGTTAAAAAGCTCTTCTTAGCTAGTACTACTATATAGTATAGTTGTTTCCCCTTATATAAGCTATAAAAAGCAAGCTACTTAACCTAAGCAATAGCTCTTTAGTTGTTATAGCATTAACTAATAGATAAGGAAGCAACGCTATAATAGGCTTATATATTAAGCATAAATAATTGCTTAGTAATAAACTATATATATTATTCTTATTCCTAAGCTAAGAAAGATATTGCTTACTCTTAGTATATCCTTACTATCTTACAGCTAGCTTCTTAGTAAGGATTATCCTTAGCTATCTTTAGGTTAGTAATTTTATATTTAATTAGGTTAGTTGCGCTATAGTCTCCTTATAGGTTTACTATCTTAGTTTTGTTAGGTAGTATAAGGTACGTTAGCTTTGTTAAGTAGGTATAAGGGAGGGCTTTATTTTATAGGAAGTGCTAAAAGTAAGTAAGGTAGGCAGCAATGTAGTTATATAAGCAGTATTGTCCTTAGGCTCTTTCTTTCTTTGTCCTTAGGCTCTTATAAGCAAGGTAAGCAGCAACGTAGTTATATAAGCAGTATTATCCTTAGGCTCCTTCTCTCCTTATCCTTAGGCTCTTTTTCTCCTTATCCTTAGGCTCTTTCTCTTATTATCCTTAAGCTCTTTCTTTTCTTGCTTCTTTTATATTATCCTTTAGTAGTTCCTTTTACTTACGTTCTTCCTTTTACTAATCCTTTTTACTATATACTATCCTTCTTTTTCTTTTTTTTTCTTTATCTTTGCTTTTTATTCTTTTCTTTTTCTTTTTATATATATATAATATTTTTTTTTTTTTTTTTTTTTTTTTATAAGTATATCCTATAGCTATTCTTAGCCTTAGCTGCTTAAGCGTTTTTCTATTTTAAAGGCAGTTACTATCTTAAGCGCGTCTTTCCTTATTATTGTCTTAGGTTTTTACGTAGTATTATCGTAGCTTTACTATTATACCTTATACTCTTATTAACTATTATACTATCTCTTATCTACTAGCCTTTTAATTACTTACTTTAGTGTCTCTTATAGCATAATTAGCCCTAAGGGCTCTACTATCCTTATATTAGCAACGAGTAGTTTTAGTACCTTAATGCTTATATCTTTGTTCTACTAGATATAAAGTAGTAGGTTAATTTTATATTATAGTAGGTTATACTTCGTTAGTACGTAGAAAGGGCCTACGCGCTTATAAGATAGCTTTAACTAGCCTACTAGCTTATAACTAAGCTTTCTTAGCTTTGCTAGCTTTATATACATAAGGTTACCTTCCTTAATAACTAAGGGTACCTTATGTTATTTATTATAGTATACTTTTATTTTTGCGTTTATAAGCTATATAGCGTCCTAAGCTTCTTATTGTATTAGTTTTATATTTTTAGTAAAGTTATTTAAGTAAACTAGATATAGCCTTAAAGCTAAGAACAATTATAGTAGCTAGCTATAAAGTAACTTAAATAGTATATACCTTATTAAGGTCTAGACAGCTAAGTTAAAGCATAGCATTAGGTAAAAAAGGTGCTTGTTCTACCTTAACTAGTTATACTTTGCTCTAAGGATAGCATATAAGCTAAATAAAAGTATTTAGATTAATTGTTTAGCTTAGCTGTTAGCTTACTAATAATACGCTATACTTATAAAGCATCTTATCCTTATAGCTTTATATATTATAGCTTATACTAAGAACACTAACTTAAGATTAACGTTATATATAAATACGTAGAGCATGCCTTAGGTAAGGTATACGTCGTTAACGTAGCGTATAGCCTACGTCTTAGAATCTTACGTAGTCTTGCTAAAGATATAGTAAATAAACTTAGTAAACTTATTAGTAATTACTAGTATTACGTTAAATTTTCTTTCTTTGCTTTATAAGAGCTTAGTAATAAAGTTAAGGCATAGTATTAAGATTAGCTTAAGTAGAGTTAGCATAAATTACATATCCCTATATAGCTAGTATTATTACGCCTATAATTTTTAGCATTTTAAGCATTTACTAACGTATTTTACTATCTTTTTTTTTATATTATAAAAGAAAAGCACTTAGTATATAGCAAGGTAAGATCTCTTTTTACTTATATAAGCTCTTTTATTATATACTAGTTAATAAACCTTATTAATTAGGTTTACTAAGACATAAAGCTAGGTTTTTTTGTTTACTTTATAGTATAATAAGCTGCTATAGTAGTTTAGTTAGAACTAGTTTAAAACTATTAAATGCCTTTCTTTTTACGCTTAAATAATCTTGCTATAGACTGCTCTAAAGGTAAGGTCCTTCTTTAAGGTAGCTGTAATATGTTTTATAAAGGTTTAAGATAAGTATAAGCAGTTACTGTTAAGGGCTATCTCGTCGTTTAAGCCTACGTTAAAGGCCTTGCTTAGCCTAAGGGCATTGTTTATCTTATTGTTAAAGGCATCGTTTAGTTTAGTGTTAAGGCTAGTTTTAAATTTAGTATTATCTTTAATAATAACTAAGTATACTATCTTTAGCTTTTTATTATTGTTATCGTTAAAGGGGTTTTCTGTTAGTACAATGTTACCTAAGGGTACTATTTTTATACTATTAGCAGTAAGCATTATAAAGTTATTATTAATGTTTCTTATTCTTAAGAGTATATTTACATTAAGGTAAGCTTTTCTTTAGCAGTATATAATAGTAATTTAATTTTACTACTAATCTAAGTAAAGTTTTTAATTCTAAAGTTTATATTTCCTTTTTAGCTTCTTTAGCCTAGAACTTATAAAGGTATTACGTATTATAGTATAGTTTATTACTACCTTAATTTATAAGTAGTTAAGATACTGTTTAAGCTTCTATAGGGCTTAAATAAGCGCCTTTGTTTCTAATTCTATAGCTTAGTAGTTCTGTTTAGCTAAGGTTAGTAACTTAAAAAGGAATAGTATTAGTTATAAGACGCTGTTGTCTTAGGCTTAGTAAAGTACTACGCTATACCTCTTTTCTTTACTACTATTAACGTAGAGTTTATATAGCTTTATTAGATTAAGAAAGGCAAGCTTAACTGTCTTATATAGCTAAGCTTTTAAGGTCTCTTAGGCTACCTTACCTTTCTCCTATAAGTTACGCCTTCTTTCGTTTTCTGCCTTAGCTTTAGCTTTTACGTTAACTAAGTTATCTTTAGGTTCCTTTAGCATTAGCAGTTAAGTTTTTTTAACGTAGATGTCTTATACTTACTTCTTTATTAAAGCTTATTATAGACTAATCTTTTTTAGTTAAATTAAAGGGTTAGCTATCGTAGAAAATCTAAGGATAAAAATTCTATAGTATCTTATAAAGCTAAGGCTTTGCTCTAGCTATTATAAGGTCTATAGCATTTTAAGTTTAGCAATAGCTTTAGTCTTTTTCTTAGTTATACCTAATCTAAGTTATAAAACGTAGTATCCTAGGGCTTATAACCTTTGCTTTGCAAAGTAACATTTCTTAATAGACAAGGTATAGCTAGCTCTTTTTAGCATAGTAAAGACTAATTCTAAGTATATTAAATGCTTATTAATGTTATATAAGTATATAATAATATTATTAACGTATACTAAAGCGAACTCCTATAAGTATTCTCTTAAGATTAACTTTATTTATTGCTAAAAATATAGTAAGCTATTTTTTATACTTATAAGGATCCTTATTAGTTATTCTAGTCTATAGTAAAAGGTTATAAAGGTTTGCTTTTATTTATCTTTAAGGACAATCTTTTAGTAATAAAAACTTTAGCAAAGGTCTAAGATTAAGAAAACGTTACTACTATATAAAGAAAAGAAGATATCTTCTTATCTTAGCAATAGCTACGCATAAGAAAGCATTTTTAAGTTTACTTTCTATATATTAATTACTATATAAAGCTTATTTTTACGCTAAACGTAAAAGGCAAGTACTAACACTAAACAATATTCCTTAAAGGGTATAGACTTAATAATACTAGCTTTCTTTAGTAGCTTAATAATCCTATTAATAGCTTCTTAGTCCTTTATAGATATACTATATAAAGCTTATCGTAGGTTAAATAGATCTACGCCTTTTATAAATAGAATAAAAGCTTATATACTATCTATAAATTTAGTAACCTTAGATTAAAAAAGACGTTAATGTTTCTATATTAAGGTATATATTTCTATTTCCTTTTTCTTTCTTTAGGCGCTTAAAACGTTAGCTTCTTTAAGATTTAATTCTTTGCTATTAAGCTTTACTAAGGTTAGCATATAAAAAAGGTATCTGTCTAGTCTCTTTAGGTCTTCCTTTTCTTTTTAAATATTTAACGTATCCTTAAGCAGATCTAAGAGTAGTATAGCTGCTTTAGCGTTTACTTAAAAGGTTAATACTTATTTAGTTACTCTTAACTTAGTTAGTATTCCTAAGATCTATCTACGCTTAACTTATACTAGTGCTTTCTTAAAATTTACTATTAAGAAATAGGACTTGTTCTTTATAATAATAGCGTTAAGCAGCAAAGCGTACCTTAGTTTAGTATAATCTATTAGTTATCTTAAGATTAAAGTATAACCTTTAGCGTATACTAAAAGTACTCTTTTTATAATAAGCACTAATACTCCTTAACCTACTAAAATCCTTACGTCTTCTGCTACTTTAACAAAAAGCGTTATATATATCTTTTATTGCTTTATCCTTATAGATAATGCTTTAATAAAATAACCTCTTTCTACGTTAAGTTAATCGTTGCTAGTCTTCTTGCCTTATAAGATGTTTAGCTTATTGTCCTTTAGAAATAAAACGCTAAGCAGCAGTCTATAGTTAAGATAGTTTATAACGTATACGTAGACCTTAAGGTTAATAAGGCGCCTATTAATAGCTTTAAAGGATAGCAAGAATATTATAGTTATAAAAGCAACTAGCTTGCCTTTGCTTATTCTTAACAGCTTAACCTCTTTATTAAAAGCTTCTTATTATATAGCAGGGAAGTTTATACTAAGCGTCTTACTATTAATAAAAGTAAGAGGGGAAGCGATATTAATAAAGGCTTTTACGTAGCCCCTTTAGCAAAAATAAAAAACTTATAAGTAAGTATATATATTAAGTTTATATTATATGCTATTAATAGCATAAACTACCTTTATATAAGTTTACGCGTACTTTAAAGCTTTTAAAAATAAGTTAGTAGTTAACGCTGTTTTCTTTTCTTCTTCTTCCTTAAGGCTAAGACTGCTTTTTCTAATATTTAATGTTATAATTAAGGTAAAAGGTTTATATTTTATATTAATTTTTACTAATATTAAGCTTATTCTATTAAAGATAAATGTTTCTAAGGCTAGCTTTAATATTAGCTTTACTAGTTTCTTTTTTTCTAGTTTTTAGGTTTTTATTGTTTTTATAATTAATAAAGTCGTTGTCTTTGCTATCTTCCTTCTAGCCTTGCTATCTACGTTTATAGTAAATAACGATTTCGTTCCTAAGTCTTAGTTATAAGTTATCTTACTATAGGTTAGATATATAGTCTAGGTTAGTTTAGCTAGCAAGCTTTTCCTAGGTAGCGCCTACTGCTCTAGTTTAACGGCTTAAAGCTATCGTTAAAGGCCTTTAAGCTAGCGTTAAAGTATTTACCTAACTCGCTGTTAATAACTAGATCTACCTTATATACTATAACTATTCTTCTATTGTCTAAGGTCTTAAAATAAGCGCCTATTCTTCTACTTCTAGAGTTAAAGGATCGTTCTATAGCTTTTTTATCTTTTTGCTGCTATAGTTAACTATCTTTTTAATTTATTTAAGTAGAGTTACTACGTTAATCGCGTAAATCGCGCTTACGTAATAGGTTATATCCTTGTTCTCCCTTTTCGTCGTTATTACGTCTATTATACAATTCTTTATTACGTTAGTTATATAAGTTTCTATTACAGCGATTATAACTATTATAGCTTTATTATTTATATAAGTCTTAACCTCTCTTATTATATAAATTGTACTTTCTTTTATCGTAGGCGTCCTTATCTTAGTAGTCCTATCTATTATATAAGTCTTATAATTAAGATCGCTTAGCGAAATAAACGCTTAGTTATAAAGCTAAGGAGCCTTAGTTAATTAACGTTATAACTTTTTCTAAGAGTTTATTAACTTTTTCTATAAAAAAGGTTATAATAAGTTGTTTAGTTGCTTATTCTTATTTTACCTTATAAGCGTTTAATACTAGTCCTTGTCTTACCTTATTAAAGGTTACCCTTTCTTTCTATAGGTTAACTAAAGGTGCTAGTCTAGGGTTAGAGTCTAGGACTAGCCTATAGGCTTAATAGTCCTTATCTATATATCTAGCCTTGTTATAAAGAGCAATTTTATAATTAAGATATGCTTAAAAAGGTAGCTTATCTTTATTTATAAAGGTATATTTTAGGTTATTAGCTTCTTTTAAGATTACTTCTTTATCTTTATAAAAGCATAGTAAAAGCAAGCTCTTTTATAATTTAAAGTTAGTAATTAAGCGTAATTTAGTCTAAGCATTTAATAACTAGTACTAACTATACCTATCTAAATCTAGTGTAAACATAAGCTTAAGGACTAGGTAGCTTAGCATAGTTTCTATCCTATAATAATAAGCTAAGATATTAATAGTATTAACATAAGAAGAGATAGGCAACTTGCTTATATTAAAGGTAAACATCTTTACGTTTAAACTATAATATTATCTTAAGTTAGTAGCGTAATTAATAGTTAAGGTAGCATATAAGGTAGTATATAAAGTATATAAGGCGTTATATAGGGTGCCTTATAAGAAACAAGAAGTTCTTAACGGCTCTATAGGGTTACGTTCCTAAAGGCTTATGTTATTGCCTTTATAAGGTCCTTAGTCTTACGTACCTAGCCCCTACATATTATAAACGTTATTAGTATATTTAGTAAACCTTGCCCTTAGATTATTAGTTATAGTAGTAGGTTAATGTCTATTCTTAGTTTATATACTAGTAAAATAATATACTGCTCTAGCTATCTAGGTATAGTTAGATTTAGATTTGCTATTGCTTAAGTACTTTTATGCTTACTCCCTTACCTCTTAGAACTCCTATTAGCTTAAGCAATTAGTATATAATACTACCTACCTAATAGTATCTTAAACGGTAAAGTTTATAAGAATTATTATAGCATCCTTAAACTTTAGTAACATATTATTAATCTTACTATAAAAGGTATAAATAATAAACGCGTCTATAGCTTACTCCTTTTCCTTATAGTTAGCTTTACCTTAGCTATCCCCTTTAGCGTTATTACTTTGCTTAAACATTATAGCTAATGTCTTAACGCAAAAGGTCTTTTACGTAGGACTTATTAACGCTTTTATCTAGCTTACTGTTTTAGATAGTTCTTATATTATAAGTACTAGTAAATCTATTAGTAAGAACAAGGATCTTGTTATTGCTTCTACTAGTAATAGTATCTTATAAGGTCTTATTATTGCTTTTACTAGTAGTAGTATCTTATAGTTAGCGATCTTTACTAAAGAGTTCGTTAGCAGCAACGGTACCTTAAGGGTTTCTAGCTCTTAGAGTATAGTATTATAAGTCTACCTTCTCTTTGCTTAATAAGCTATTCTTTATTAAATTAAATTTTCTATTACTACTAGCTTAGCGTTGCTATAGAAATTAATAAAAGAAAAAACTATAAAATAATATAAAAGTAAAGGAAAGAAAGCTAATTAAAAAAAGTAAAAAGAGTAAGAATAAGTATAAGCAAAAAAGGTATTTAAGAGATTATTATAGGATATAATTAAAGGGTAAGGTAAAAGTATAAGAAGTATAAAAAGTAAAGGTAAAAGGGAAAGGTTTATAATTAAAAGGTTTAAGTTTAAGCTTAAAGAAAAGGAGCTCTAAGGTTTCCTTTTATAAGCGTCTATTATTAACGTTCCTAAACTCCTAAACAACAATAGATTTCTGCTAGCACTAGTAAACTAGTTACGTTCTTTAACTTAAGGCAAGAAAGCTTTAATTATACTAGCTATTAGTTATCTAGTTTATCTTCTTTCTGCTAAAACCTAAGTAGCTTCTCTTCTTTACTCTATCTTTGCTAAAGGCGCTATTACTATAATAGGTATTAGTATAGCTACGTCCTTATCCTTTTTATTAAGCAAGCTTATTATTACTAAAAAGGCGCTAAGGGGTTAGGTCGTCGTTGCCTTAGTAATTAGTATAGTTGCTTTAGTAATTAAAGTAGTTCTAGCTTCTTTAATTTCTATTTTAGTTACTTCTATAGGTTATTTAGCGTATTATTAAACCGTTTAGTAAACAGTAGCTATGCTTTTTATATTATTATTTAGTTAACTTATAGTTATTGTTGCTATAACGCTTATCGCTAACTTAGCAATAGTTAAAGCTATTATAGCAACGCTTAAGGCTATGCTTTTTGTTTCTACGTTAATAGTTACTATTTCTAGGTTAATAGCTAACTCTATTACATAGTTAGTAAACTTAGTAGCTTTTATTGTTTCTTTATTATATCGTGCCTTTATTTAGTTAGCTAGCTAGTCGTTGCTTAAAGAGATAGAAACTATTGCTTAAGGATCGTTGTTAAAGGAAATAAAACTTATTAACTTTCTATTGTAATACTAGTTTTCCTTAGTTTTGCTTTACTTATCTTCCTATACCTATTGTTTTTTTATAGCTACTATAAGCATTTAAGATCGTTAACCTATTGTTTATAGGAGTATTGTTTAGTTTTCTACTTATTTAGCTACTTTAGCTCCTTTACGTTACTATAATTATCTACTTCTTAGTTTAGTTACTGTAGGTAAAGATTTTATACTATAGCTTAGATTATTAAGCTCTTTTGCTATAAGCTAGCGTTATAATTCTCCTTGCTTTAGCTATAAGCTTATATCTCTGTTATAATAAACGTTGTCTCCTCCTTTAGCCTAGCTAGTCTTAGTCCTTTTAAGCATCTTACTAGCGCGCTCTACTATTAACGTTGCTATTGCTAGTAACCTATTTATTCTAGCTAGTATATAACTAAGTATCGTTAAGCGTTTTTCTGCTTCTTCTTGCTAACTAATTTCTTAGCTTTAGTAAAGGTCCTTTTACTAACTAATTTCTTAGCTTTAGTAAATTTAGCTTATTAGTTTTGTTTTTAAGGTAGTGCTAGCTATAAGTAGCTCTAGCTTCTGTCTTATTATTATCGCTAGTATACAACTCTCCTTTTAATAACGTAATCTAATTAAAACTAAATCCTAATTAAAGAAAGGAAGTATTACTACTATATAACGTATCTTATAAAAGACTATACGTATACTACCTCTATTACTAAAGGTAAAGGTATATATTTATATATATATTTGTTTAGTAAGCTAGCTATAGTAGTGTCTTTGTGCTATCTTATGTCTTGTCTCGATGACGTAATGTGTACTATATTCCCGACGTACCCCTCTGCCTAGGTCGTCACACTAATACTAGCATAGCCGTTTAAGGAGATCTTAATAAACTTTATTATAAGGCTCCTAAAGATAAAGGGATAGAACTATATATACAACTTAATTCTTGTTATTATAGACTACTTTATAAAGTATGCTATCTACGTCGTAACCTAGAAGCAAATTAGCAGTAATAGACTAGTAACCCTCTTCTTTAAGCACGTCTTTAAAAATTATAGGTTACTAAAAGGGATTATAATAGATTAAGGGTTAGTCTTTATAAGTGCTTTTTAGTAAAGTTTCTGCTACTCCTTAGCAATAAAGCAGCAACTTAGTACTACTTTCTACCTATAGACTAATAGCTAAACAAAACGCTAAAATTAGCTAATTAAGCACTACCTTTAGACCTTCTATAATAAGGACTAGCTTAATTAAGCTAACCTACTATAGTAAGCCTAATTTGCGTATAATAATATAGTTTATAGTAGTAGCAGCGAAACACCTATGTACTTACTGTTTAGTTTCTACCTTTACGTACTAAACGCTAACATTAAGCAGCTATAAGGATAAATAAAGCTAAGTATATAGGTAAAGAAGATAGAAGTAGCGCGTAAATTAGTAGTAGAGTTGCTATAAAAGGCTTAGGAAGACAATAAGAAGTAGTATAATATAAAGAGGAGTAAGGCTAGCTTTGCTGTTAAAGACTAAGTATTAATTTTAATAAAACACTTAAACTTATAGCAACTTACTAAGAAATTAGCAAAAAAGTACATAGAACCTTACTAGATTAAGAAAAAGGTTAGAATAAGTAGATTAGCTTTCTAGCTTTAATTACCTACGTTAGTTAAAATTTATAACGTCTTTAATATAGCTAACTTAAAGCTATATATATACTATAAAAGAAAAGCAAAGGAACTAATAGATTACCTTTTCTTTGCTAATAAGACCTTTAAGATAAAAGCAATATTAAACTATTGCTATAAAGGTTAGTAATAATAATACTTAATTAAATAAGCAAGGTTCCTAAAGGTAGATAACTTATAGCAAACTTATAGTAACTTTACTTTAAAAGAGCTAATAAATAAGTATAAAGTAAAACTAAACAAAGGCAAAAGAGCAAAGCATAGCATAAAGTAAAAAAGATCTTAAAAAAGTAACTTTATTTATTTATTACTATAAAAGCTATAAGCTAAAGGCAAACTTTACGTAAACCTATCTATCCTTTATAATATTCTTATCCTTCTTATCTTTACTTTATTAATACTATAACTTATTATTCCTTATATACTTCCTTACCTTAAAGAAAATCTTCTTTTCCTTTTAAACAACTATAAAAAGGTAAAGCTATAGCGTAGTAGTAGTAAAGCAGTAGCGCTGCTTAGTTATTATTATCCTTTAACTTAGTAGTATAGTAGCTGTTATTATTAATCTTAGAGGCCTTATAGGCTTAGCAAATAAGCGTATTACTGTTAGCAAGGACAGTATAAAGTAAAGCTATAAGGTTATTGTTTAGGTTAGCAGCTTAGGCGTAGAAGTTAGTAGTAAAGAAACAGCAAAGGTATAGTAAAAAAAGAAAGGAAGTAAACTAACCTTAAGAGTATAAAAGGTAGCTTTAGTAAGGATATAAGTAAAGTTAGCTTAGTTAAAAGCTATATAAATTTCTAGCTTTTTAAAGGCAAAGAAATAGCAATAGTACGTTGCCTTTACCTTTTTCTTGCTCTTAGCAATTATCTTAAAGTAGTAGAAGTATACGTAAGCAAGAGCCTTATGCCTTTAACGCTAAAGGTTCTTAAGGTAGTTTTATAGTAAGTTAGTAGCAAAGAATAAAAGAAAGAAAGGTACCTACGTAGTAAGGCTAAACGTAGTAGCACTTAGCTTTAAGGAAGTAAACAAAGAAGTAATATTTTTTAAGAATATAAAAGTACCTTTTCTTACCTTTTTTATAGTAAGTATACTTAAGGCTTATAGCTAAGAAGTAAGTTAAGAGCTATAAAAAAGAAGCAAAGGAGGAGGTACTTACTAGAGCTATTACTATATAAGGTAAGCTTAATAGCGTCTTTGTCCTTAGTTAGATCTCTGTTAAGCTTTTAATAGTATATCTAAGCTATATAGTAGCAGTAAGATATATTATAGCTATAGCAAATTAGTAGCTATAACGCTAAAAAGCCTTAAAGAAAAGGATACTTATATAATAACTTAAATAGCTTTAGCGTTGTTACTACTATTGCTATTAGCTATAGCATTATTATTAAGCTTAAGCTTAGTGCTAAGGGCTTATAAAGACATAGCGTTAGTAAAGGCATTGCCCTCTATAAAAACAAAAGGCTTAGTAAAGATATAAAAGCTACTGCTTATAGTTTCCTTAAAGGGCTTAAAGGGAGTATGCTTTTTCTTTATAAAAGCTATAACAAAAGTAGCAGTAGCGTTTATAATAAGTTCTTATTTTTTCTACGATTAGATTAATTAGTAATAACGTTAAGAGGTAGCTATAGTATATAAAAGGCTAAGAAGGGGTATATATATAGTAAAGAAAGAAGGAAGGCATAGATAAAGGCAGCAGCAATGTTCTTAAAGAAAATAAAAGAAGAAAAAAAGAAAAAGAAGGAAAAAGGAGAAAAGAAAGGGATAAAATAAGGTACTTTAGAGGGGGGCCTTAAGGCCCTTAAGGCCTTAAAGCTTTATAAATTAAGCCTTAAGAATAATAAAAAGAAAGATAAGTATATAAGCGTAAAAGTAAATGTATTCTAAGGGAACAAAGAAAAGGGGTTAAAGCGTTTAAGGCAAAAGTAAAAGGTAGTAAAATACTATAAAGGAATTAAGAGGTTATAGTAAAGCATAAGCAAAGTTATATTATAAGGCAAAACAAGAACGTAATACGCAATGCTTAAACCTTAGGGGCAAGGTTATAGAAGAAGAAAAAGGCAAGCTATTAAAGGATAGAATAGCAAAAGGCGTATTCCTTATAAAGGACCTTTAAATACTTAAAGAAAAGATATAAAAAGAAAAGCTTTTGCTTAAATTAAAGAAAAGGTTTAGAAATTAATGCTACGTTACTTTATACCTTACCTTTTAATAACTACCTTTGCTATAAAGCCTTTGCGAGATACTAGCGCACGCCCTGCTACTTACCTTCGAACCAGCGTCTCTAACACTGTCTTACCTAACAACCTAGTGCATTACCCTCTTGTTACAGCTTATAATACCTTTACCTTATAATAGTATATAAGCTTATAAAGCTATTATAAGCTTATAAGATAAAAAGCTTATTAATAAATAAGCTTATAAAGCTATTAAGAGCTTATAAAATAAAAAGCTTATTAATAAATAAGCTTATAAAGTAAAAAGGTTATTTATATATTAGCTTTTAATATTATAAGGAATATTAGTTATATAATTAAAAAAAAAAAGGTAAGTAAATTAGTAGTAGTAGTAACGTAAGTATGCTGTAACGGTATAATTTATAGTAAAAATACGTATTAGACGTAGTTCGAATCCTTAAAATGTAAGCGTTTTTTCTCTATAAATAATAGAAAAAAAAATCTTAGAAAATTCTATAAAAATAGTACTTATAAATTAGTATATAAAGATTACGTAATAAATAGCTAATTAGTATAATAAACTATAAAAAAATAAAAATAATTTTTTTTAAAATTATTAAATTTTTGTAAGAAGGTACGGATCGCAGGACCTCTTCCGGACCTCCGGATAAGTGTTGCTGACGGCCGTACGGGGCACTCAAGGACCGGAAGGTCTAAGTACGGAGGTAGCGTTACTGTAAGCACCGATGTACAGAGACAGAGTCTAAAGGGTATACTAAAGGTTGCCTACTCTCGAAAGAAGGAAGAGAGAGTAGAGTCTATACAATACATACACTTACCCCTACGTTATTCAAGTCCCTAAGTCTAGCTTATGTGATCTATAACTGTATAACAGTTATAAGCCTGTATAGTTTAAAAAGGAAACTAGAAACTTCTAATAGACTAAGCTTTATAATTACTAATTTAGAAACTTATATTTAACGAAAAAGAGATTACAATAGCTCCTTAAAAGGACTTAGAAAAGCTCTACTTAAAGTCTAACAAGGACTAGTTCTAATAGATCTAGGTACTCGAAAACACTGCTTCTGCGCTTAAGATCTAGTCTAAAGTTAATCTAAGAGCAGACCTACTTAAATATAACCTTTGTAAAGCTCTAGAGATGCTAACTATCGATAACACTTGCTATTAAATAGCTATAACAGCTGCCTTTGCTTAAATTTAACCTTAGAGGCGCGGAAACCTTTGTTTAAGGGGAGGATCGAGCCTTTAGGAAAGAGAAGAAGAGACAGACTACTCCTTAACTACTATAGATCTTAACAATGTAAACCTAGGAGCTCTTAAGATTATACACCGTCTCTATATAAGTAAATACAATGCTAAACTTAAAAAACAGAAAAGTAAGCTGCAGGCCTACAGCTAACTTAAGCTATAGATAACGAAGACAGTTAACGACGATATATACAACAACATTATACAGAGACTTGCTAGAGGCGAAATCGCGGTTACAACTTAGATAATAACTAAGGAGTTAATAGTAGCATTTGCCTTAAGTAAGTACGCTTAGAAGAAGATAGCTTAAGACGAGTATAGGGAGGTGCTTGCTAAAGGCTTAAAAGCGGGAAACAACGCGGAGAAGTAGATTAAGAAATTCTAGCATAAACATAGCGTAATGCTTACACTTAATCTGCTTAAAGCTAAGGAGCTTATAGCGATTAAGAACTTCCTTCGTGCTGCTAAATAGAAATTTAAGCTTAACTAGTTAACGAGAAAGCTCTCTAAACTTAATAAGGTAATTGTAAAAGACGACGTCTTAAGCATTCTAAAGCTCGATAAGTATATTAAGTTCTTTAAGGCTAAGATTTAAGCAAGAAGGAAGCGTTCTTAAATCTCGATAGCTATTATTAGCAAGAAGAGCGAGGAGACCGCTACTCTATCCGCGACTGTGTTAACCCCTTAACCTTAGGTTAAGAAAGAAAAGAGAGCTCGGTCCCTGTTTCTTTAGCAAGGAAAGGGAGAATTAAGCTATAGTAACTTTCGAGGCTACAGAGGAGACTAAGGCAGGAGGGGAAGAAGGGCTTGTAGAGGAGGACGTAGAGGCTTATACTTAGCTGGAGCAACAGAGAGTTTCTACTATACGTGCCCTTGTAGAATCTTACATTAGTAGAAGCTTAAGGGGTATAGAAACGTTAAGTATGCCTTTAGAAGAGTGCTCTATCCGAAGAACTCTAAGCGTGCAAGTGTAGTGCTTAAGAACATTAAAGGAGATAAGTAGGCTAACCTCTAAGTAACCCTTAAGAAAGCAAACTAGGACATAAAGGGGACAGAAGCTTCTAACTTAAAAGGGAAGAAAGTAAAGCTCCTTAGATCGCTTACAGCAACCCTTATCGACCCTATAGATCTCCCTCGTCCGCTTAACATAGGTATGTTCGCGACTATAGGAAAGCGCCCCTATTACCTACTCTTAGAGAGTACTGTCTTTAACAATTGTGGTGTAACTTACCTTGTTAACGATCGAGCCCTGCTAAAGCCTAACTCCTTTGTCCTATATAACTCGGATAAGGTTGTTTAAGCAGGCTTGACCGATTTCCCTGTCCTTAGAAGAGGGAAACGAGTACTCTAGGGGGTGCTAAATAGAGACTATAGGGAAAGGACTAAGGATCTTAAACTTAAGAACGTTGCGGTTATAGAGGGCTTCTATGTAAATATTGTCTTAGAAGCTAAGCTGTCTAAGGCTAGAGTATGGTACAACGGCTTTAACTGTACTCTACGCTTTAGAGACCTAGAAGTAAGTGTGGTAGTCGCCTAGCTTACTCGCGCCTATAGCCTCGTTTTTATTAAATATAAGCCTTGTTCCTTTTATCCTTAGCATCCCTGTAATCCCTATCTTAACGAATACGTAGCTTTCGAGCTTAGATTAAGCATTCTCGCGGTTCGAAGAAGACTATTAAGAGACCTAGTAACCCTAAGGGAAGACGAAGAAGAGCTTTAGCATTTACGCTTAGGACATCTTAGCCCTAAGGCACTAAGGGCGCTTGTTTAAAACGCTCGCAACGTTAAGATTAAAGGCACTAAACGCCTTAAGTGCAAGATTTGCGCAAGGACTTATGCTACTTAGGTAGTATCCTAAAGGGCCTTAGAAAGGCAGAGTATAAGGCCCTACTAGAGGATCTACTAAGACCTTTAAAAGTATAAGGAGGGGTACAATAATGCTTAATAGCTTATAACGATTAAAGACAAGTATAGCAGAATAATCGACGTAAGACTACTCTTTAATAAGACTTATAATATAGTCTTTAACTTGCTTTTCTAATTTAAGAGGAAGGTTAAGAGGTAATACAGACTTACGATTTGCAAGATCTGTTAAAACAATAAAAAGGCGGTAATCGCAATTAAAGGGCTTACCTAATACTAAGAATAGGTAAACTTAAAGGGCATTGATCTTAAGCTTACACTACTATACATATACAAACCGAATAGTATAGCAGAGCGAGCAGGGCAAAAGATTACACTTAAGCAGATCAAAATGCAAAAAGGAGCCTATCTGCCTAAGGAGCTGTAGCCTAAGACTATAAAGGCAGCTGCCTATCTCTACAACATTAGTTCCTCTTAAAGCAACAGAATAAGAGCCTTAATCAATAAGCTTAAACAGTAGTTCTAAGACAACGCTCTAAACTTAATTTGTAATTACTTCGCGGACTTAAGGCTTAGCTAGGATAGCATTTATGCCTATAGCTACAAAGCATATTGCCTTAACAAAGATCGCGAAGCAGGGAGGAATCGAAGGTTCTTTAAGACAAGCCTAAGAGCGCATATTAGCTATCTCGTAGGCTACGTCTCCTTAAACATATATTAAGTATAGCTCCCTAATAAGGAACAAGTTATAGAATTAAGGAATGTAAGGTTCAATGAACGCTATTTCTTCGACTTATATAACAAAAATGAGCTAGAACCTAAGATCCTTAAACTCGATTAGGAAAGATATAAGGTTAAAGAAGATAAGGTAGAAGACTATATATAGTATAGAACCTTTCTTTAAGAGTAGCTAAGAAAGCTCTTGTTTAAGATCTAGGTACAGTAGGCTGTACCTAAGGGGGCGAGAAAGGCAGAAACAGAGGTTTTAGCTTTAAACGAAGAACTCTTAGAAAAGGGTAAATCGTTATAAAATAATAATAAGACAGAGGATTCTTAAGACTATACTTTAGTGCGCGAGAAAGGAGCTCTTACAGGACTTTAAATACCTTAAGAGACTCTAAGAATTAAAGCAGGAGCTAGATTAAACACTTACATAGAGACTACAATAAGTCTAGTAAGGAGTTCTAACTAAGCTTAAGAGGATACAGACTAAACACAAGAAGTGCTAAGTCTAACACCTTAACTAAGAAGAAGTAATAGGATTCGTAAGCAACAAATGTACTTAATAATCTTAGGGATAAGCATAGCTACGTTTAGACATTTCCGTTACATTTAACCCTTAAAGACAAGGGATATAAAGCACTTTAAGACCTTCTTTGCGGTAGTAACGAATTCGCTTTAGCTAAACTTAGCATTAAGGCAAGGCGCGGTTCCTTTAGCCTTTACAGAGAGCTTTAAGGACCTCCTAAGGCCGCTAAATAACTAAAGAGAGCTTAAAAAACATAAATTTAAGGACTTGTTTAAGGTAGCAGCTAATAAGGAGTTTAGATCCCTTTAAAATAAGGGAACGTAAGAGGAAATAAACCGAGCTAATGCTTTAGTTAGACCTTTACTAACGAGATAGGTATTTACCTACAAGCTCGATTAGGATAGAAACCTTAAGAGATATAAAGCTTGTTTTGTTGTTAAGGGAGACCTCTAAGATGCCTTAACTATCGAAGGGATGTACGCTGCGACTCTTGCTATACGATTATTTTGCGTACTAGTAGCGATTATAGCGAGGTTTGACTACGAGTTAAAGAAGTTTAATGTTAAGAACGTGTTTCTAAACGTAAGGAGAAATAAAGATACGATTCTAGTTATATGTAACCTTCTTAAGGGATATCGCAAGAATAGAAAGTGCCTAAAGCTCGTTAAGGCCCTTTATAGGCTTAAAGACTTACCTAGGCTGTAGTTTAAGGAGTTCTTTAGGACACTTAAGAGCCTTAGACTAGAGGGAAGCGAGGAGGAACTATGCCTTTTCTTTACTCTAGAACAAGATCTCTTTGTTGTCTTTTACGTAGACGACATTATAGTTACGTATTACAAAGACAATGAGACTCTTTATTAAGAGAAAATTAAGGGTCTCTAAGCTAAATACGAGATGTATAATAAGGGAAACGTAGAATAGTTCCTTAGAATTAGGCTTATAAGAGTACAAGAAGAGCAGAAGATTTACCTCTTGCTTAACTTATACATCGAGAAGGTAGCTACGAGGTTTAACCTTGTAGACAGAAAACGTTAACCTTCTGTGCTAATCTTATTATCTTTAACACTTAAAAAGATAGAAGTTAAGGCTATAAAAGAGTTAGTTAAGCTCTATTAAGAGAAAATAGGGTCTATCCTCTATGCTGCTGTTATAACGAGACCGGATATCTTATATGTAGCCTTGCTGTTATCGCGCTTCCTTATTAATCTAGGAGACGAGCATTACAAGGCAGCTAATTAGACGATCGAATACCTCTATGCGTAAAAGAGAACCTTACTCGTTTACAAGGGGATCGGAGATATAAGAGTCCTTACAGCAAGCAGTAATGCCTCTTTTGCTAATAACGAAGAGACTAGGAAGTCTTTATAAGGATATATTGTAACCCTTTATAGAGGCCTAATACTCTAGAATGCTACTTATTAAGAGACGGTAATAACATTAAGCACTAAGGCTAAGTTACTCGCTTTAAACTAAGTCGCAAGGGAGACCTATGCAATTAAGCGCTTCTTTAATAAGATAAGATTTAACCTATAAGAAAGGTTTACTATTGCGTATAACAATCTCTAGACTATACGCCTTGTTATTAGAGACTTTAGAAGAGTAAATACAAGATTAAGGTATATAAAAATCTAAGCGATGTAAGCTTAGCAAGAGTACAGAAGGGATGCTATAGACATTTAGTTTATGCTATCGCGAGATATGCCGGCGGATAGGCTTACGAAGCTACTCGTAAGACAGAGGTTTAAGCATTTCTAAGCACTCTTAAACATAAGAGAATTGCTAAGCGAGAATATATTAAAAAGAAAGGCCTAAGCTAGCTTAAAAGCGGGAGATTGTATAAGACAGAGGTTATGCGTAGCTAATCTTAACCTTAAAAATAAAGAAAATAGAGCAATATAGCTTAGTAGAAGAGCAATAGAAGGCTTATTAAGGAAACAAAGGAGCGTATCCTTTACTTTATCTTGCTAGCAGCACGATACTTTATAATCTTTTTCTATATGCCCTTAGTATAGGTAGCGTAGCCCTTAGCTATAGCGAGATCTTTGGCCTTAGGATCCTTATAATTAAGAGGACTAGGGAGCACTAGATTATCGATCTTGAACTAGACGATGTCCCTAAGCTAACCCGTAAGAGCCTTTGCCCCCTAGAAAATAGAGTTAAACTTGTCTTTACATAAAGCAAGAGGACAAAGAGCTTACCGGGAGATCGTTATTACTAAGCTTCTTAACTACTATGTTAAGGATAAAGCGGTACATTAAAGGACTAAGAATAAGGTTAACGCTTAATATATGGCAAAGCAGAGAGAGGATATATATATACATCGCGGCAAGAGTTGCCTAAGGCGTAGTTGCAGCAGCGAAGCGAGCTAACGCTTAAGACGCAGCAACGAGAAAAGTTGAATTTTCGGCTAGCAGCGAGAGCCTGAACGCAGCTAATGCAAGGGTATTAAAAGGCGTTACTAACCGCTTACCTAGCCTGCTTCGTAGCTTTCTTTTTATTGTACATAAAGTTCTCTTAATCGTTAATAGGCTAAGGAGGCATTTTGTCTACGGATTCCTTAGAAACTAAGATCGAAGGAAAACGACGAACCTAGGAAACAGAACCTTAACTTCTTAAGGCTTAGCGCTTACGAAAAGATCGTAGAGTAGCTAAGGGGGCTAGACGCTTTAAAGGAGTTGTTTTTAAGACTAGCTTAGAGGGGGTATTCTTCTTCGTTTAAGTTAGCAGCGATTTTTAAAGAGCAAAGGCAGGCCCTTTAGCCTTAGGTTTCGACGCAGCTTTTAACTTAGGTAGGGACTTAACCTAAGCAGCGTTTAAGACCGAAGGATTAAACAACGCAAGAAATCGCTAAAGTTAAAGAAGAAAAGAGAGACCGTTTAGACAGGTAACTACCTAAGGAACGCTAGGGAGTAAGGCTTTTAATATTGCCTGCTTAAGATATTCGTGCTGCTAAATAAGGAAGCTCTCCTTGTCCTTAGTCTAGTTTAAAATTAGTTTACGAACTCTTAAACATAAAGAACAAGGAAATATACCTTAATACCTATACGATTCCCCTTTAATTTATTAATGCGTTCTATGATCTAGACTCTTATGTCTTTTATCTCTTCCTTGCTAAGAGGAACAAAGCTCTTATCGCTTGCGTTACGAGCCCTAGCTTAAACAGGGGCTTTACCTTTAGGAGGGGGAGGCGGGGCAAGAGGGCGCGAATCCGGCTCTTTGTAAGCATAATCGGGGATCTAGCTCAAGAGGCGATTTAATTTTTTAGCAGGCAGCGACCTTAAACGAGGGGACCTGCGAGAATAGGAATCGGGGGGGTAGAGCACTTGCCTTACTAGCTTTCTAGCTACACAAGAATCCCTTTGCTTAAAGGAAACACTTAGTAAGATAAGAAAGGAGAACAAAGGAAGAGAGGATATACCTAAAGGGGAGACTTAGGGGGTGCAGGGCCCTTACCGGTACTATTACTGTCTTTATTAGACTTCCTACTTAAGGAGGAAGAGGTCTCTGCCTTACTCTTTCCTTTTTTTTCTTTATCTTTTATTTCCTTATCCTTATACAACTTAAGGACCTTGTCTTTAGCTTTAAGGGCTAGACTCTTAATCTAGTTATTAACCGAGTCTACGATATCTTAATCTTAAACTTGTTTAAGGGAAGGACAGAGAAAAGAAGGACGATCGTCCTACGAAGACTTAATATTAGAATAAACCTAATCGCTAAAATTAAAGCTAGCTAGATCCGGCGATTTAGAGCGTTAAGTAAGCTGCACTAAAGAAAGAGAAACAAGATCTCCTAAAGCTATAGAACGCTGCATAGCCTTATAAAACCCCCTTTTAAAAGCAAGTAAGGAGATAGATCGCGAGAAGGAAGAAAGAGCGTTTTAAGCTAGCACGCTTAACCTTCGACGAATACAAGAAGGAGACAGCTAAGGGGTTTTACGGACTACTTAAGAAAGGGACAAATGCAGAGCTTTGCGAATCTTAAGAGGAGAAGGGTATAAACCCCTTTGTTTTTTAAACAAAGGCAGAGGACTTATAATAAGGAAGAGGCCTAGAATGCAAGAATTAGCTAACAACCTACTAAATTAAACAGCAATGCGACCCCTTAATTAAACACTACTACGAGACCTACTTTAATTAACGAGATAATAGACGAGGCAGGGCACGGTTGTGCAAATAAGCTTAAAGACAAGTGTAAGGGTGCCCTTAGAGATAATAAAGAACAAGGGAAAAGGAAAGGCTAAAGAGAGCTCCGCAACAATAACACTTAAACGCTTAAACGGGCTAAGGGCACGTGCCTATACGCATAGGAGGATTAATTTACTTAATTAAGGCTAAAAGGAGAGTCGTTTAAGGAGAGCCCCTAAAAGGAGGTTAAACTAACTAATTAGGAGAAAGGGATCTTAAAGGAGGTAAATTATACCGAAGAGTAAGCCTTAATATACAGAAAATTAAGGTCCTAAAAGGAAGGGAACCTTAATACTAGCGATTTAGAGTATATAAGCAGTTAACGGAGTGCGAATACCCTTATTGACTAAGGGGGTGTATAAGAAGGTACGGATCGCAGGACCTCTTCTAGACCTCTGGATAAGTGTTGCTAACGGCTGTACGGGGCACTTAAGGACCAGAAGGTCTGAGTACAAAGGTAGCGTTACCGTAAGCACCGACGTACGGAGATAGAGTCTAAAGGGTATACTAGAGGTTGCCTACTCTTAAAAGAAGGAAGAGAGAGTAGAGTCTATACAATATACACACTTACCCCTACGTTATTCGAGTCCTTAAGTCTAGCCTATGTGATCTATAACTGTATGACAATTTTTTTTAATTTTTTTTATAAATTCCTTAGTAAGCTGCTTACGTAAGCAGCTAATTAGGTTAAAAAATAAGATGCTTTAAATAGCATAAAATCTATAATTAAGTTACTTTTTTTTTTATAAGCTTAGGTACCTTATAAGGGCAACACCTTGTGAGGGCAACACCTTGTGAGGGCAACACCTTGTGAGGGCAACACCTTGTAAGGTCAACACCTTGTGACGATCTCTTGATGCTAGCGTCAAGTAAGTACCCTACTATCACATAATCCTCATAGGTCCCTTGAGCCTCAAGAGGGCCTCACAGAAAACCCCCCCCCCTCGCGAAGGAAGTTATGTAAGGTCGAGAATTATGCAATCCCCTGAATCCCGAGCCGGATTCCCGCCAGATGCCAAAATGCATCAGATGTACGGAGTATGAATGGCGCTTAACAGCACAAAAGGGCTCCAACTTCCAGCGCAGCATCATGATCGGCTTCATGGGTTGCATATGCTGATGTACGGAAAGCTCGTGCTGAGGAACTGTCCCAACCCATAGCAATCGAGAGCCAGAGGCCACCCCATTCCATCTGGATGTAAGAAGCACCCCATCTACATCTACAAAACCACCTCGTGACCCGACTGCCACTCTATCCATCTTCAATGTTCATCTTGATAGTTGACAACTAGCCTGCATGAAAAGCCTAAGGCCAACGCTATGAGAGCATATCAAAATCCATCTCAACCTGGAGAACATGATGTCCTCCGCACATCAACGCAAGACCATCCACCCTCCCCAAGACCCCACTTCCCCCCATGTTGATCAAATTCCCAGATCGAGCCTCAGTCCCATCCCCCCTTTCCACTCCCGTAGCGCTCATGTCCATTCCTGTCCTCTCCTGTCCTCTCCTGTCCTTTCATGTCCGCCCGTCCACCCATCATAACCCCCTCACAACCATCGCCCCCTCAACCCCTTACCCCCTCACCCCCTCACTCATCACTATCCGACCCCGAACTGCTCGTCTCATCCTCCTCATCCTCCTCCCCCTCCTCCGCATCATCCCCCATCTCCTGCTCCGCAATCACATCCTGCTCATCCCCCCCCTCCTCCCACCTATCCTCCCCATTCTGCCACCCCCCCTTTCTCCTCTTCACCGCACGACCCGCGCTCCTCCCCATCCCATCAAACTGCTCCTCCCCTTCCGCCTCCCTCTTCACGCCCCGACCACCCTCGCTCCCCCTCACCGGCTCCGCGACCGTATCTTTCGGTCCCAGCGTGAGCCCCTCCGGCAGTGCCCCTCCCGTCCGCAGCACCCATATCGTAGGAAACTCCAGGACCCTCGTGTTGGAGAGCACCTCCCGCAGACACTCCCCAGCATCCACCTGCGTCACCACCACCGCCCCCGCCCCGGGGGACTGGCCCTGGGGCTGGCCGCAGGTGCGCGTCCGGCGCCCCTGGAGGTAGAACTCCAACGCATCGCGCTCCATCCGCGCCCGCTCCTCCGGCCATGCGTCCACCGCGCCGGCACCCTGTGTCAGAACCCAGCGACCACTCCCCGGGTCCTGCAGCGAATCCAGCGCGCCTTGCCACGTCCCGTCCGCCGTGCTCTGCCCCACCGTCCGCACCACCCTCTTCACCACCCGCCCCGCCGCCCTTTCCCTCTCCTCCAGCATCGAGTGATAGGCGCGGCACAGCGGCACGTCGTCCATCGCCTTGGACAGCACCCTCGTCGGCCGCAGGGACCCCTGTGACACAGCCCCTGCCTCACCTGCCTCCTCGCCCCCTCCACCTCCCTTCCCCTCTTCGTGTCTGTCAAGATCCTCATCTTTCCCTTTCCCCCCCTCCCCCAACGTCAACCACTCCACCTGCCAATTAATCCTCCCCGTCCTCCTATTCAGCGTCGTATGATTCTCCCTCTGCCGCGCCATCCCCATCGGCGCACACACCATCTCGATATTCAGCCTCCCCAGCCGCGCAGCCAAATGCCGCTCCACCACCCTCCCCTTTCCCTCCCTCACCACCCGCGTCACAAGCACCTTCTTCCGCCGCCCGTCCCGCCCCGTCCGCCACCGCACCTCCTGCGCCGTCACCGGCCGCAGCTCGTCCGCCTGCACGATGCCCCGCTCCCCGACAAGCACCCGCTCCGCCCGCTCCGCCGCCAGCTCGATCCCATGCAGGAAGTTGTAATCGTGGTCCACGCCCGCCGCCGTCCGCAGCCGCGACCGCGGCACGTACGCCGTCGCGTCCCGCTCCCCGCTGCACTGCGACCAGCTCTTGTGCCGCCTCACACACGCGAGCGAGCACGTCCGCACGCCGCATCGAGGGCACCGGTACTGCGGCTGCGAGATGTGGCAGATGGAGCAGAGGGTCGCGAGGAGGGTGTCTGCCATGGCGGGCGTCGTGCTCCTTCGGCTGTAGCTGCCTTCCTTCGTGTCTTGAGTGTCGACGAATTTGTCTCGAGTGTTGGACCTCAATTATGAGAAGTTCGTTCTGATGGGAGACGCCTTGTGCCACGAGAGGGCCTCGGCAAGGGTATCGAGACTATCAAAAGAAAGAAAAAAGGTCTTAGAAAGCGATGGCTGCTATCCGTGTCGAAATCTTTCAACCTCGCCAGAGGGAAGAAGGTCGCCTGTGCGTGGTTCAAGCTTCAATCGCGACGCGAAATCCTTATCGACATTTTTCTTATCGGGAAACTTCCACGATCCACCTCACGAGGCCCCTGATCTGACTAATCCGTTCCTTCGATCACCCATGGCTTCATTCTTCAACCTCGCGTTCGAGAATCTCTTCGTCTCCATCCCAAACCCTCCGCGATCGTACCCGTTTTGTGCAGGTGTTCTTGACAAGCCTAGACCGTACTGACAGGGAAGAAGGTAAGCATTGAGCAACACCCTTATCACGATATTGCCACTCAAATTAAAGGTGGGAAGAGATCCCTAAGAGTCTCCTACAGATATAGTAGGTCACACAGAGAACAAACAAAACTTGCGCCCCATTGGTACATCTTGCAAAGCAGGTCTTGTCTTTGTCTGCCACTTTGCCCCGGGCGCCCGGGCAAAATGTGTTCTTCTTGTCAATTGTAACGAGCCCTTGAGCTTTTCAGAATTCATACAAAAGGTTCATGTCCGGGGCACGACTTCCGAGAGCAAGCCATCCTGAGGAAGAGCAGCATCGGGACGGTGCAGATCGGTGCCCCGCCAGTCACGGTAGTCCAGCTTGCACCGCAACCTCCGGCCCCATCTCCTTCCCACCTCCCCCCCCCCCCATGTGTCTTCAAATCGTGTGTCGACCTATATACGTGTCAAGGGAGAGGGAAGAGAAAGAAATGAGCAGAACGCAAAAGGGGTAGGCCAGAGAACGGGAAAGCAACAAGGATAGGGATGCGGCAAGATGAAAGAAAGGGAACGCCGGTCATCACGTATCCAAGCGACTTCCGAATGCAAAGGCCGGGAAGAAGAGGAAGAGCAAGAAGAAAGGGATGCTTGTATAATAAAGACGCGGGGGTAAATGGTGCTGTAAATACTAGGCCACTAAGCAAAAAAAGATCAATGAGAGTATATGAAAGTGAAAAATTGAGAGGGTGAGAAACGAGGAACTCAATTTGGAATGAGTACCAGGGATATATGGGATCGCGACATCTCCGCTACCATCCGCCACCGACCGAGGAATAGTGAGAAAAGTGGAGGAAAGCTCGGGGGCTGTTCGGGCTCTCGAGGGAGGAGAGAGATCCATCGCTAGACGTCACTCGGAGACACCGTCTACGACGGCATCGTCGGCCCCAGCAGTCGATTGTACCGCGACTGACTTCGCCTCCACAACGGTCAACTCGTCATCAAGCCTTTCGCGTTGATGGCCTTCATCGAAACCCGCCAAGAGCGCTGATCCTTGCTCCAGATGGCCTGTGCAAGAGAGAGTGAGCGCTGGAATGCTTGCCCAGGATCTCAGACCCACCTCGCTCGCTGCGACTCTCGAGGAAGTCTTCCTCATCGTCCTCCACTATCTTGGTGGGAATGTCGTCACGCATCGTGTACAACAGACTGGAGCGCTCCACTGTTGCCGCAGAAGACGCAAAGGAGAGCGTGCTGCTGCTGCGGTTGTGGACGAGGTCCGGCGTGGGCGGGATGCTGGAGGGCCTACCCGACTGGACCTGGAGCCGGGCGTCGTCGCCGGCGTCCGACGTCGCATTCGAGTTTGCGTCGTTGCCATCCTCGCTGGGTCCGAACGACATGGTGCTCTGGCGGCGGCTCGTCCGCATGCTCGTGCGCGTGCTCGTGCGCGAGAGGGCGCGCAGCTCAGCATCTTGGGCAAGCTGGAGGCCATCAACCGCGGCCTGACATTGATCCGCAATGTTTCGAACGATGAACGCGATGGCGTCAGTCTTGTCTTTGAGGTGGCGATCGGCCAGGTCGGTGAAGCTGGACGTCGACAAGCGGTTGTTGCTAGCCGACGGCCGCAATGTGCGGCCCTCGCTCACATTTTGATGGTGGTCAGTCTCATATCCCTCCTCAATTTCCTGAGTCAGATCCTCCGGCTTAGTCAAGGACTGAATGAGATGCTCCATGTGGTGGCTTTGACCGCCAATTAAGCTGCGGAGATGCAGCACCACGCGTCGGGCCTCGTCGCGCTGTCGGACCATGGTGGCATTTGTGTGGTGGAGGGCAGAGAGCTCCTTCTGATTCCTCTTGCGCTCGCGCTCAAGCTCTTCGGCGATCTCCTGCTGCAGGACCAAGGCCTCGAGAGCGTCGTCGCGTTGCTTTTCTGTGCCGGAGAGGCGAGCCGAGATGCGCGAGTTCTCGTCCTTGTGTTGGTCGATGAGGCCAGCCAGTCTGCGGTTCTCCTTCTTGTGAGACTCGATCTTGACCTTGAGATCCGAGGTCTCCTTTGTGAGTGCCTCAGCGAATGCCTGAAACTCGAGGAACTGCTGCTTCCAGCTCTCCAGTTCCTCCACCAGATAGTTGTTTCGCTTGGTGACTTTGCCGAGCTCGGTGTCCATGCGCTGCTTGAGGTTGATGAAATCCTGCCAGGCCTCCGCGGCGTCGCGAGAATATTGATTCCTCTCGCGGACGATCTCGTTGAGATGTCTCATCGAGACCTTTGTCATGAGTGGTTTCTTGACGGAGCCCTTCATCACGGCCTTGAAGCCGCTGTTCCGGCCCAGTTTCTCGCAGACATGATCCATGACGGACATGACGGCATCCTGGTTCCACCAGTCGGGATCCTGGATCGATTCGACCTCTCCTCGGATGACGATGATCTGGCCAGCAGGAACCAATTTGCCGCCGCCGTAAGCGGACCGAAGATGCTGGGGAACGCCGGTCGGGGTGACATCGCCGTTGAGGGCCTGGGTCAGGCGGGTTACGAACTTGTTTCGCTGGCCCAGCGTGAATGCGGTGGGCGGGTTCGACGTCAAGACAAAGTTGCGATCCAGGTCGATGACCAAGGCATCGGGGGGCGCCGTGAACAACGAGCGGCACTCGGCCGTAATGCCAAGAATGTAGGGTCCAGGCTCCTGCACAAGATCCTTGGCGTGGCGGGCGTGGACCACGGGTATGTACAACCCGCTCCATTCGAAGACGCGAACGCAAAACCGGACCGTCTCTGCCGCGACGGTGAGCATCGCAGGGTAGTGGCTGACGAAGATGATGCGACGCGTTGGCGATATCGCGGCCTCGACAACTCCAACGATGTTCGGAATGGACAGGCAGTTAAATAGAGGCCACATGGCAAAGTTCTGAAACCCTGTCGGGGAGGATGGGAACTGGTAGCACAGAGCATAGTCCTTCATGTCGATTCGAACGAGATCATTGAGTCTCGGAGCCGGGAAGCTGAGGATTCGCGAGACCTCTTCGGCGTGAAAGAGGTTGGTTGCCTTGTTCCAGTGGATCCACATCCCCCGCAGGTAGTCGCCCAGGAGGTTGTAGAGGGGGTATCGCGAGAGGAAAGACAGACAGTACGGGATCCAGTACGTTTCTTCGGGGTTGTCGTAAAAGTCCGACTCGGTCCTCTTCCTCAGGTCCCGAATCGTCTCGGCCCTTTTCTCGTCAGCGCGCGACCAAACACGCAGGCAAATTCCGTAAAGCGTGTGTGAAGAATCCTGCTGAAGAACGAAAGCGTGGTGAGTGCAGTGGGGCTGGCTCCTGCCCGTGCAGATCTCGACATCGTGAGGAAAACAAGCCTATGTAGCAACGTTAGTCGTCCGGTCTTTGGTGGGTTTGATGCATTACACGACCACTCAGACACGGCATGTGCCTGTCGTGGCATGGTGAGACCCGTAGTATGGATCTGTCGTTGTACGAAGAAAAAAGGACATACTCTCATGGCAGCATGCAGGGCACGAGCGATCTCGTTGTCTTGCTCAAGCCGAGGGCTGCTTCCCAAAATCTCGGGCAGCCAGAACTGGCCGACGGCTCCCTTCATGTGGGCGATCTTGCCCTGGGACGGGGCCGGGGCCTTGACCCATTGAGAAGGCTCCCGGCCGATACCACACACCATGTAGGCATGGGTGAGCGTCTTTGGGGTGCGCTGCTGAGGTTTTGCGCCGAGGCTCGACGGGATGGGCTGCGTGATTCTCGAGTGCAAGGACGATGTGCGGCTTGGGATGATCATGTTGTCGGCGCCACCCTGATCGCGAGTGCTGGGCCGGCCATCACGGTCAGCGGTCATGGGGCGTGTGAACGAAGGACGGTTCTTAAGAGTTGGAGACATGGTGGCTGTGGATGCTTCTGGGTCCCAGCGAGTGGAGAAGACAACAGCCGTCGTTTGTCGACCTGTCTCTTGACGAGGGCGATGCTGACGTGTGGTGACGACGGCGACAGTATAAGAGGGGAGGTCGTGCTCTCCGATTGATGCAATCAGCGATTATCCTCCTCCTCCTGCGTCTCTAGTGGGTTTCTTGTCGGCCGTCGTCGATGAGAGACCTTCTCACCCTGGAGAGCGAGAGTCAGAGACGCCGAAAGGGAACGGCTCAACGGGCCATTCGAGGTGAATGGATGCTGCAGAGCAGATTCAAGGGGGGTTGGAGGATGTATGAATGTCAGGGTTCGTGCAGGATGGATTCCACCGGGAGAGCCAATGAGAACTTGGGCGGCTCGATGAAACCTCCAAAGAACCTTCCTGCAGCAACGGCAATGGACTCCGAGGAGGATCGCCGGACAGCCTCCGACGCTTAACACGACACGGTGAAGAGGGAGCGTAGAGAAGAGAAGAGACCTCAGACCAACGAAAAGGCGAGGCGGAGCAGCGCAAACTAAAGAAAAAAAAAAGACTAGGAAGGGGGAGGAAGAGAGAGGAGAGGAGAAGAGAGGAGAGAGGGGGAGAAAGGAAGAGAGAAAGGGAGAGAGAGGGAGAAAGGGAGAGGGAGAGAGAGAGAGAAAGAGAGAGAGAGAGAGAGAGAGAGAGAGAGAGAGAGAGAGAAAAAGAAGAGAAGAGAAGAGGGAGAGAGAACGAGAGAGGAGTAGGAGAGAGGAGTGGGAGAGAGGAGAGGGAGAAAGAGGAAAGGGAAAAAAGGAGGAGAGCAGCGAAGGCTGAAGTGGAAGGTTTGACCAGGAACATGAGAGAGAGGAGGAGGGAAGGAGCGGCGGAAGGGCCAGAGTGTGCATGGAAGGTGGCACGGAGACGGGTCCCTGGCGGCTTCGATGGTGGTGGGCAGGAGCGGCCGCGACTTACAAGACGGGACCAGGTACGGGGCAGGTACCGATACCTCGATGGAGCCCTCTAGGTAGCTCTGCGGACACCATCGAGAGTCTGAACTGGATGGAGCTCGACCCTCCACTTGGGGCCGCCCCCCCCCCCCCCCACCCGGCAGCGTGAGCATGGGAGGGTGGGGAGGGGACTTGAAGGGGAGGGGAGGGGGCGAGAGGGCGATGCAGGTCCAGGACACACCAAGCCCGGCCCAGCTCCCGGCTCGCTCGAATGCCCAGCATCCATGCTGCATGGATGGGGTCATGGGTGGGTGGATTGCCACGGAGAAAGGTACGAGCACGAGCACGAGCACGAGCACGAGCACGAGCACGAGCACGAGCACGCCGCAGTGGTGCCTGTGAACTACTAGGTACCTATCGTCGCCCGCTTTTTGACCCATCCATCATCAAGATCCATCTTATTCGATCCACTCGCGCACCGTACTCGTACTCGTACAAGTATCCTGTCATGCTGGTCCGAGAAGTCGGACTCGTGAGGGCTGTCGGCCGGCGAGACTGGAGGTTGCCGCGCCTCGAGGCAACAGAGGCGGTTGCAGGTTGGGCGAGCTCGGAACACTCAGTACTATGTACATTGACATCGTACTCCGTGGGGAGTACCGATTCGCAGTTGCGCGTCAGGAGAGGTACTAAGTCCTCGGTGCCTTGAACCTTGCACGTCCCTCGAAGTCCGGGCAGCAGCTTGCGTACGGAGTACTCCGTACAGAGCACTTTGTTCCATCCAGCTGGATGGGGATTGTTTGGGACAGGGCACGAAGCACGAGTACGAGTACCAAACAGTACCGGTACCTTTGACTCCTTTGAGAAGGAACTCCGTAATCCGAACGGCAAGATGCGGGCAGAGCCCTCCGTAGCTCCTTCTCTCCGTGTTGCGGGCGCGAAATTACGAGAGGGCACGACGGGTCGGGGAAGGCACGACTAACAGGAGCGACCGCCCCCCGGGAGCGGGGATTGCGTTTCCGCCCGGCCGAGGTACCGCATACCTGCGACGGCGTGTCCGAGCCGACCCTGTCGCGCGTACCGTGTACCGCGTTTCCGATATCCGACGTTGTGGCGTCTGGCGAGAGAGGGAAATGCTGCATTCGTCTGGTCATCAACACCAGACCGACTCGGTGGAGGTGGTGGTGGTGGATGGATGGCGATGCTGCTGCTGCTGATGATGATGATGGTGGTGGTGGTGGTTGTGTGGCGGATCCGAGACCGACCCATCCATACGGAGTACTCCGTACATTCGACTTGATTCACGGAGCCCGAAGCACGGGGTACGACGTACCCGTACGAGTACGAGGACCAAG
>NIGD01000001.1:5288714-5302129 GCA_003055185.1 Escovopsis sp. TC
TGGCAAGAAGGCGGTGGCTTTCTGAGATGAGAAGGCAAAGTTTAGACAATGCATCGTTGCAGATGATGCGACTGGCGATCTCTCCAGCCTGCGAAAGCTTTACGAGTACTGCACAGTCGTCGCTCTGGAGGGGGGGGCGGGGGGGGGAGGGGGGGCGAAAAGGCGGCGAAGAGAGCAGCGAGCTTTCAGCTCTTGACCGAACCACATGGCACTGGAGAGGTTCACGATCTCGTGCCCGCTTGATCCATCGATAGTACTCCGTACGGTTATTTGATCTTTTTTTTCTTCCTTCCCGTCAGCCGAAACCTGTCCGGTGAATGACTGAGAAGGTCATCGCCGCGTTCGTATGGGAGGGATCCGAGAATACGAACGGCCGGCGAGGACGTGCTTCGGTCATTTCCATCCTAGCTTCGGTTCGGCGTCGACGAGGCCTTGAAGCGCTTACTGGTACTCCGTACTCTGTCTTGATGTCAGCGACATCGACGACCACGGCGGCGACGACCGCCTTCTTCGACGTTGCCCGAGGCCATCCATCCATACGACGGAGTACTCCGTGCGCTCGACTGCGTGGTTTGAGGGTATGCCGGAAGCGTCTCTTCCGTCTGTCCTGCGTTTCTGGTTGACACCCATCATGCAGGACCCGAATCTGACCGTCTTGAACAATGTCATGCGACGATCTCGCTGGCATTTGGCGTCTGCACACGGCGTACTCCGTACCACGGGCTTCCCCGTGACGCGTACGAGTACGAGTACGAGTATGAAGCCTGGCCAGGCCACAGAAGGCGTTAGATCGTGTCACCCGATGACGGTATGAGCCATCCCCTTTTGTTGACTGGCTCCCCCTCAGGAGGCTTGCCTCCTATCCGTTTCCAGCCTTTTCCCAGCTCCCTGCCCCCCGCGGGCCCTCGGACGCGGGTCGCGCCCTGGATGATCCAGATTCGCCGCGGCGGACCCGTTCGTGCATGCGCCTGCTTCTCCTGGCATCCTCTCCCTGGCCAGTGGCATCCGCTTCTCAGCAGGCACATACATGCACCGACTCGTGCATGCATGCTCCGTAGGGCGCAGGACGACAACCCATTGGAAGTGCTTCGTCCAAGCAGAGTCGTCCTCCTCCAACCAGAGTCCTGCTCCGAGTACCCCGTGGAATGCACAACATCTCCGTCACGGAGGCTTGCAGGCAGCGTCAGGGCTCTTCGCGCATGCACTCACTCTATTGGCACGCAGGTGCCGGCGAATGGGACCACTCGCAGGTCTTGCTGCTGCTGTTGCTGCCGCTGCTGCTGCTGCTGCTGCTGTTACGAGTTCTGCTACTGATGCATGCACGCATGCAAGCAAGCATATGCATACGCAGGACGCCCTCATAGCCCGCTTGGCAAAAAACAGATCCATCGATGTTTGCTGCACGGAGCAGTGGCCGTGCCTCTCGGTCCTCGAATGAAGAGTCTCGGATGGATCCCCGCAGATGCATCATGCATCGAGGACTGCCCTTTGCGTACATACGGAGTGGGGAGGTCGCCAATCTACATGTACGGGGAGGGAGCCTGTGAGTCCTTTCGTGCTTTGCACCTCGTTTTCGACGGTCAATGGCCTGAAGCCACTCTTGAGACTTGCACCCCTCCCTGAAGTCAAGAGCCGTCACATGGCGTTGACAGCGTTTCAAGCCCATTGCTGGCCGTCGCGCCTGGACTTGGGACTATGACGCGTCCTCTAGCTTCGTGGGATGCATCAAGGGGTGGATGTCTGAGGAGAGGCGGGTCAGACGCGAGATGCCGAGACAAACTTGGGCCTCCGCTCTCCCAGATTCATTATGTCCCATTCTCTTTTTCTCGGGCTCGCATGACAGGGCAGAAACAGCACAGACGTACTACTCTGATGGAAGAAGGGGTGAGGAACATGAGGAATTGGCTTGTCAGGGGTTGAGCGAGGGAAACAAAACCATTCCAATGTGTACCAGGAGCGTGTGCTCCAAACGAATGCGTGAAAATATGGCTCTCAATCAGTACTTATGGCAGACACATGTTTCTCAAAAGCCGCGTCGTCATCTCCCCTTTCAGATCCAATCCAAATCCGTGTCCATATCCATGATCCAGACGATCCATGAACACAACTTGAAGTGCGCTGGATACATACTCCGTAGTACCGAGATCAACAAATCTCGATGCACGCGAGATGCAGCCCCTGAGAAGGGACCGCCTAACCTAGACTCTTCTCCGTTCCTCGGTCCGGCTCGTGCCCGCCCCAATTAGTCATCCCGAAGGATTAGTCAGCGTCTATATGCGTCGTCAAGTTCTGCCGAAGTACTCCGTATCTCCGCCCGCGACGATCTCCCTCCAATGCCTCAACACAGACCCAACGGGGAAGGCCGTTGAACACACCATGGCAGCGAGGTGCATCCCGACCTCCGGCTTCTTCTCCAAGGCCAGTATCGGTTCATGATGAAGAGCCATCGATGGATGACCCTGGATGGCTCCAGAACATATCCACCCGCACTGTTCCACTTGCCGTCGCGCGGCCTGGGAGATGTGATGGCACTTGAAACAGCGGCTCGGTACAATCACCACCGGTTCTCTGGTCGTCACCCAATGGCACGTGTAGAGGAGGAGGGGAAGGGGGCAACGTGCTACTCGTACCAATACAAGTACTACGAGCCACTGGGAGGAAGACGATACTGCAGGTGTACGATCCCGCACCCGTTGCCCCTGATCCCCACGTTGGAGAACCGGGCGCGTCGGGCCTCGTGGCCCAGGTCCACCCCAAAGGCCCGATCCATGGTGGAGTATTCCCGCGTCTGGAGCCTCGCCCAGGCCTCCACGATGTCGGCATTCAAGTACGAGTACTCGTGCCCGTACTGGTACTACCTCCGGAGTACTACTAGGCTAGTACTCCGTAGGTACTCTCGACGTGGTTGTGGTACTCGTATGTACTTCGAGTCGTGCTGCCTGCATCGCATGGATAAGGATCCCCTCTCGAGGCCTGGCGATGACTGGCAGCAATCCGCATCGTGAGGCTTGCCTCCATGTCAAAGGACTGAAGATAGGATATCAGAAACGAGATGTCATGGAGTCAGTCGCCCCCAACGACATGCCAGGCACAGGTCCATTCTCGTGAGCTCACTGGCCCCCTGAGAAGTACAACATCAAAAACGGACGGATCTCATTTCGAAGCACACCGAGCTCGAGATGTCCTCGAGGGGCCAGGAGCAAGCGAGTGCCACCAACAGGCGACATGAGACGGTCAGCACGGGCACGGGGACATGAATTTCGAGCAGCCCGGTAAAGGGGGTGCTCATGTCTCGCGAACACACTCTCCTTCCATGTTCCGAGTGCCCGTGCTGTTCTCGAGGATCGCCCATCGATCGAAGGTGAGGCTTTCCTGGATGGGTTCATCTATCGTAGGTAAGGCTCGGAGCTGAATGAGGAGAGGCTCTGGACCTGAATCTTGACGCTGCAACTCTCAGGGGAGGGGAACCTAGGCGTTGCAATGGATGGATCCAGTGATGGCCCCTGCCTCCGTGCTTGAAAACCCCGCTGAACGACTTGCTCACTGCACGCCCGGGCAGAAGCTCCTCGTGTCGTGTCCATCCATCCCGTCATCCAATGCCATTGATCGCTGTGGGCTCATCGGATGATGGAATGATTCAACCTGGTGCGCCCAAGGATCCATTGATCATGCAATTGACTGCATGGGGACTCAATCGAGGTGGTGGAAGCCCGGACGAGCTGCTACCCTGGAGCGCAGAATGGCTCCCGAGTCCACATGAGGCTGGTGACTGGAGTCCACGAGCACGGCAGCCTCCAGGCCTCCGTACGACTGCATTGAGCTGAGGCCTGGATGGATCATCACAACGTGCTCGTCCCTCTTCTTCCTCCTCCTCTCCTTGCCTCCTCCTCCTCCTCCCATCATGTACATGCTGTCTGGCCTCGAGCTCTGAGAATCTACGCCCAGCTTCGCTCCCCCCACATCAATATCCCGTTCGGCCTCCTCCGGCCCGTACATCCTTCTGCTCCTCACACGACGACGGGAATCTCCTACCTCCCTCTCCAGGCAGGACTCGGCCTGCTCCGTGCCACGGGAACGCACCTCAGCCCAGTCGTCCAGGCGTGTCGACCGTCATCCACAAGATATAAAGAGCGACTAGAGGCATTTTCGGATCCCCCCGCCATATCTCTCGGCCTCAAATCTCCCCGGCCTCGTCCACCGATCCTGAAACTCCCCCTCGCACTCGTGCAGTCCTCCGTCCTCCGTATGTCTGGCGCTCGATCGTGGCGGCCTCCCCTCTATCCCTCCTCCCCCCTGCTTCCATGTCCCCTTCCCCTCCACCATCCCCCCTTCTCGGTGCAGCTGGCAGGCACATCATCGCCTGACTCCCGTCCCCTCGTCACCACACCCACCGTCTCTGACCAGATCCTCATCCAGGAGCATCACCATCTGTGCCGACGACCTACGAGTACCACGAGAGGCGATCCCGAGCCATATACAACAGAGCGAGGGTTTGCTCTGCGTCGATACGGCGGAGCATATCCATCAATTTGGGTGCAAAGCCCACAGAGAAGCCGACCGTCGCCCGCTAGCAGCAACCGTCCAAGCGAGGCTTTTTAGCCCCCCCCCCCCGTCCCTGACCAGTGACGACGCCCTTGAAACGGCCCCCGTGCCAGGTACATGTATGGAATTGCCGACCCGAGTCAGAATCCTACCCTTTCACACCCGGCACTCTCCTGGTCCTCCTCCAGTCCAGCCCAGCCCTTCCGCTACCCGTCGCCGTTGGCCGGCCCGTTCCCGAGCGCCTTTGGACACAAGCTGATCCTTCTTCTTGCTTGGATTCTAGCCGCCCGCTTGACCTCGACTTCGACATCGACCTCGACCTCAACCCGGCCTCGACCCCGACTCCGACTACGGAACCGAACCCGAATCCGTCGCTCGTCGTCCAGCGTTGCCCAACATGGCTGACGCCTTCGCGCCCCGTACCATGAAGCGCAAGAATGTCAAGGGCCTCGCTCTGACGCCTGCCGCGCCGCGGCCCGCCGCAATCGATCCCGGCAGAGGCGACCACGGCCGAGACGAAGCCGGGAAGGACGAGCAGCTGGAAATTGGCATCGAGTACAAGCTTGACCTCAGGCCCGAGGAGCTTGAGGTCATCAAGGAGCTGGGCCACGGCAATGGCGGCACCGTCAGCAAAGTCAGGCATCTCACGACGGGGACTGTCATGGCTCGAAAGGTAACATAATGCCGCCGACTGCCCCCTGCCTCGCCCCTCCAACCCCCCCGACCCCTCTTCCCATTGTCTCCCTGTGCTTCGCCCCTGTCTTGGACATGCTTCTCTTTCGGGAGCCTGATGCTGACAAGTCGAGGAAAAGATCATCCACGTCGAGGCCAAGAAGGAAATGAGGCGGCGCATTGTTCGAGAGCTCCAGATCATGCACGGGTGCCACTCCGAGTTCATCGTCACCTTCTACGGCGCTTTCCTCAACCACAACAACGATGTCATCATGTGCATGGAGTATATGGACGTCGGGTGAGCATTCACCCCCCACCCTCCTTCCACTTCGCGTTCGACACAGACACCAGACACGTTCCCCGACAAGCTGCTGACAAGTTGGCTTCTTCTCCCACCCTCTAGGTCACTCGATTCCGTGTCGAGGAAAATGGGCCCCATCCGAGTCGACGTGCTGGGCAAGATCGCCGAGGCCACCCTCGGAGGCCTGACCTACCTCTACACCAAGCACCACATCATGCACCGAGACATCAAACCCTCCAACGTCCTCGTCAACTCCAAGGGCAACATCAAGCTATGCGATTTCGGCGTGTCCGGCGAGCTGGTCAACTCCATCGCTGACACCTTCGTCGGGACGTCGACGTACATGGCCCCCGAGAGAATCCAGGGCGAGCGATACACCGTCAAGTCGGACGTCTGGAGCTTCGGCTTGACCATCATGGAGCTGGCTATTGGCAAGTTCCCTTTTGGAAGTGAGCATGTTGACGAAGAAGATTCCGGCCCGGCCGGGATCCTGGATTTGCTACAGCAGATTGTCCACGAGCCTGCCCCCAGGCTGCCAAAGAGCGATGCCTTTCCGAGCATCCTCGAGGACATGGTGCAGAAGTGCCTCTTCAAGGAGCCGGAAAGGCGACCCACGCCTCAGGAGCTCTTCGTACGTGCAAAAGAATTTCTCCTCACCACCCTGACCCCTTCTTCTTCCTCCCTTCATCTTTTGCTTCCCCCGAATCACAATGAGGAAAGAATTGGACAAGAGCAGAGAGGCTGTCACCTTTGAATCAGAACGGATACTAACAGGGATATCCTTGGTCGACAGGATCGCGATCCGTTCGTTCAGGCAGCCAAGAGGACGCCGGTTGATCTCAGGGAGTGGGCTTCTAGCCTGATGGAAAAGGATAGCCGCAAGTCTCACCTAACTCCTCAGCCTCCATCAGCGACGCAAGACCACTTGCGCTCAAGCTCCCCTACTTATCAAGTACAGTATGACGAACGACTCCTCCCCACCCCGACCTCTGGTGATATCCCCATCGCGAGCAGCGGGATGTACCCTCCCAAAGATGCGATGCCCGTCCGAACTCGGTCGTCGGCCCGCAACGTGACGCCCACGGCGCGAGCGGCGCCCCCGATGGCGCATTCCGGCCAGGGATCAAGAGTCGTCTCGGCCAGCCTGACACCGCAGCACACGCCTCAATACCACGAAAGCGCCTACTCCGCCGCCTACTCCTCCTCCACTTCCCCGTCCTCCTACTCCGCAAACTCCAAATCCCATACCTTCAACCTGCCGGTCCGACAAGGTCCGCCGACCAGCTCGTTCGCGGCGCCTCCTCTCCCGCGGAAGCAAACCCCAGACGGATCGAGGGGCCCGAGCCGACGGCAGCCCAGCTACGGAATGCCGCCCAACCAGGCGTACGACATCTAGGAGATGCCGCCGCCCTACCAGTGAAACGATCCTTGCATTCCACCAAATGGGAAGAAAGAGGCTTTTTCCCAATTTCCCACGACTCGGGAAGACCTTGACCTTTCCACTGCATCTTTCGGCGCATTTTCTTCCTCTTCCTCTTCTCCTTCAGCTTTGTTTATCCGCAGAAGACTCCTCATCTAGTTGAGAGTGCATTAATGGACTGGATCGGGATGGCGTTGGTGGTGTGGGGGTGGAGAGTGGGAGAGAGCGTGAGACAAAGAGAGAGTGAAACAGAGAGAGAGAAAGAGAGAGAGAAGAGGGGAAGAGAAAGAGAAAAACACACGGAGATACAACCAACGGCGCACATTTTGTTCTGTTTCATTGCTTGCATGTTTCAAAGAGACGATATTGTGGGACATGTTGTATAGGCCTCTTTTTTCTATATTCGCGGCGGCTGAATATACGAATTGGACATCTGAGTCGGTGGATCTTATCTCAGGGGAGAGGGGGCGGGTGCCAGACGAGACAACCCTAAGACGAGACGGGGCAAAATCCATGTCTCACAAGATGACGTCGTCCTGGGCGTCCCTGATCCGGGCCTGGAACCCATGCTCGAGGATCTGAATGAGGTCGTCCAGCTTCTCGATGACGAGATCCGTATGCTCATGGTCCGCGAGGTCCTTGTTCACATCGTTGAGCAGCAGCACGGTCGCCGCGCCGGCGAGCCTCCCCGCGGTCATGTCGTCGATGGAGTCCCCGACCATGATGAGTCCGCGGGCGTCGACGGCGCCGTGCGTGTCCGTGAGCCCCCAGTCGCGGGCGATGTGGAGGATTCCGGCGGGATGGGGTTTCGCGGGGCGGAAGTCGCGCGTGATGACGGGGTGGAAGACGAAGTCGGCGAGGAATTTGGAGAGGAGGTGCTGGACGGGGACGTCGAAGTTGCGGGTGAGGATGGCCTTGCGGATGCCGCAGGTGTCGAGGTAGGACATGAGGGCGGAGAGGCCGGGCTGGGGGGTCTGGTCGGTCATGGCGCGGGCCTCGATGGCGCGGATGGCGGCGAGGGCGGCGGGGCGGTCGGGGGGAGGGAGGGAGTCGATGTGGTTGAGGATGTCGATGGATTTTGGGATGCCGAGGACGGCGCGCATTTCTTTGAACATGTAGTTCTGGGGCTCACTGGGTGGGGTCAGCCGAGATGGAGTAAACACGGGGGGGGGGAGGGCGTGGGGATTATGTGGAGGAGGAGGAGGAGGAGGAGGTTGAAGGTCAAGGTGATGGTGCTGGACATGGTGGTGGATGAAGGTGAAGGTACTCCGTAGAGGTGAAGGTCAAGCTAAAGATGATGGCCAGAGACATAGATCAATCTTACCATAGCGTCCCGTCCATGTCGAAGATGACGCCTCGTAGGACGGGGTCGCCGGCCTCTGCGCCGTATGCGACGTTGAGGGGGCAGAAGCGCTGGCGGAGCCGGGACGTGGTGGGGGTGGAAGTGGCCATGGTTCGAGACGAGTGGGATGAGCGGCGGAGCGGACGGAGGATGAACATGAACGGGTCGAATGAAGTCGCCCTGGAGGTCTGTTGAAGTTCAAAGCCCCGGGACAGGAGAGGAGGGAAAAAATGGAGGAGGAGGTGAGGGGGAAAAGAGGAGGGATCCGGGTAAAAAGAGGAGGGAGAGAGGAGGAGGGGGGAGAAGGAGGTGAGATCTGCGGGAGGATGGGGGCTGGGTTGGCGAGGCGTCTGCTGGAAATGATGGAAGCGATGGGGATGGAGCTGTCCAAATTTGGAGATGCGAAGATTCATACTCCTTACTCCGTAGACATGACAGATTTGCATGTGCATCCTCAAGCTCGTACTGCTCGAGCTGCGAGGAGCTCCCGCTAGCGTAGATGGGATTTAGTGCGTCGAAGTCCGCGCAGGATCTCCAGCCATGTATCCATGGATCTATAGATGTCATGGATCTAACAATCGTCATACTGGCAGATCAGTATGTCACGGATCTACTCGTACTTAGTACTCGTAGTATGTCATGGATACATACGAGTATTGGTGAGGGGCGTGTGCTTGGCGCTCGTGAGTGCTTGTCAACGACGAATGACTCGGTGGAGAGTGTTGATATCTCCGAATGCTTCTCAGCCCGCCAGTCACGGCTCACTTCAACGCGCTCGTACCACCGAGATGGACCATAGAAGTGTGGGGGAGCAAGCCGGCGGGGAAAAAGGAAGCCAGCGCTATCTGCAACACGGATGTGACTCCGACGAATCTACTCCGTACTCGTACATACGGAGCAACAAAGCCCACAACCTTGCGTTGAAATCTACCAACGTGAAGCCCCGATCTCAGCGTGCTATTGCGGAGCACACATCACCTGCGCCCGCGTTCTCCGAAGTCCTCCCTTCACGACATGAGTGACAGAACGTGGATGAGCTCAACGCTTGTCGTTGGTCTTGACGATGTTGCCATGGTAACATGTATGTACGTCGAGGAACTCCTCGATCCCATGTATGCACAGTGCGAGCACTCGCGGAGTACTCGTACGACTGCTGCCGCTGCGGGGCCGAGCCGACGCGAGATGCAGAGACCCTTGGCTGCTTGCGCGGCGGGCACCGTGCTGGACCCCCGCCCACGCACGTGGCGCATTGTGCATTGGATCCTGTGGGCTGCGGAGCCTCCCTCGGACGGATCCAGGATACGGAGCACTCCGTAGATCCAGCTCGCCCTTTTGCTGTCATAGAAGCTCTTGTGAGACTTCGGCCAGCTCAAGACGGAAACCTCAAGGAGGACAGCATCGTACTGGTACACCGTGCGAGCTCTTGCAAGAAAACAAGGGAATGGACTCCGTGAACAGGGAGAAGAGGAAGGAGGGTCCGAGGCTCTTCATCGCCCCTTCCATCTGAAACGGCTGGGCCCCTCCCGAGGCAGGCGCGATCACGGGCTCCTGCCGATTCCCGGTTCCCTTGGGAGTCGCAGGGCAGGAGCGATGGAGGCGATGACGGCAGCGACGGACATCAGATGACAAGTCACGCCCCTCCTCTTCCTCCGCCTCTTCCTCCTCCTCTTCCTCCTCCTCCTCCTCCACCACCAGTTGACCGACCACCACCTTCTTCCATCCCTCCTCTTCCATTGGATGTCTTCACTGGCTCAATCATTCCTCATCACCGTGACCCCATCGGCTGTGGATGCAGCATCTTGAGACATCCAGCCGTTCGTGACCAGCAACCCGTGCATTCGGCCGGCTGTACGGAGTACGGAGTACTGGCTCGAGCCTGTTCGGCCATCGCCATCGCCATCACCATCACCACCACCATCACCATCACCATCACCACCGCCAACGCCAACGCCAGGGTTCTTGATCCTTCGTGCACCAGCAGGTGCTCACGCTGACCGACGCCCTGTCGCGCCACGCCATTCGCCTTGCACAGACTTGCTCCTCTCGCCGCCATAATACGAATGCTCCTCAGGCTACGGAATCTCCCGTGCCTCCGACGAATATACTGAAGTAATTGACGCTCGGACGGCTGCGGCTCTCTCCACCTCGATCCGTTCGACTGCTCCGCATCCTGCATACTTTCATGTTCTCTCGCCCCAGCACAGGCATTTGCATCCTCTGCGCCTGGGAGGTCAAGAAGGAACACCAGCGATAGTCCTTCCTCCCCCTCCTCTTTGTTCATCGCATGCCCTTTTCGCGTGCCTCCTGCTTCCTCGTCAAGGAGATGCGACAACGCTACTGCTACCAGCAGCCATGAGCTCAGCCGACAGCTCTCCGATCCTGGCGCCGGACTCGCCCGTCCGCATTTCCAAGAGAAGTGTGAGTTGAGCATTCGATCCCTGCGATCCTCCAATTTGATCTTCATTCGATCCCCAGTCGGTCCCAGCCTGTCGCAAAAGTCACCGCATGCTAATTCACGTCTTTGTCTTCGACGACTGCAGAAAACGAGAAATGGAACCTTCATCGTCGCGAGGACGGGCGAGCGATCCAGGCGACAGTTCACGCTCCAGACCTCGAGGAGCCGCGGCGCCGCACGCCGTACCTCGGTCGCCTCCATCGAACACACGAGCGAGAGCCTCCAGGCCCTCGGCCGCAAGACGAAACGATCCCTCGTCGCCTTCTGCCGATGGCTCGCCTGCGACGACGCCCGCCAGGTCCTCAAGTGCACGCTGGCCTTCCTCCTCGGCACCTCCGCCACCCTCTGGCCGCCCTTGTCCAACTTCCTCGGCCATCGCGATGGCAAACACATCGTCACTACCCTCACCGTCTTCTTCCACCCAGCGCGCACTGTCGGCTCCATGATCGAGGCCATCGCCATCGCCCTCGTCGCCGTCGTCTACGCCGAGCTGGTCTGCCTCCTCTCCATGATCATCGCCGTCCTCTCCCGAGCCCTCGTCGGCTCCGCCGCCCCCGCCCACGCCGTCGTCCTCGTCGTCTGCATCGGCGGCGGCCTCGGCTTCATCGGGTGGATCAAGCAGCACCTCAACAGGGTACCCGTTAATACCGCGTCCACCCTCGCTTCCATCGCCATCATCTCCGTCATCACGCAGGAGGAGGCTGTCCACGACGGGTACTTCTCCGGCAATAAGATTGTCCAGATGCTTAAGATGCTCCTCCTCGCAATCGCCTTCTCCGTCGCCGTCAATCTGCTCCTCTGGCGGCTCTCAGCCCGCAAGACCCTCAGGCAGTCGCTCGTCTCCGCCGCCGAGGCCCTCAGTGACAGGGTCTCCTACATCACCAGAGGCTTCCTCGACGGCTCCGAGAGCGAGGTCACGTCCTCCGAGTACGCCCAGGTCAACGCCCAGTACAACGCCGCCCTCGGCAACATGGTAACCAGCCTCCACGAGGCCAAGCTGGAACACTACTTCCTCGGCTCCGAGCGCATGTACCAGTACGATCAGCGGCTCGTCAAGTCCCTCGAGTCCATCTCGCGCGCCATCGGCGGCCTGCGGAGCTCGCTCAACACGCAGTTCACCCTCCTCAAGGAGGAGGGCGCAGACCCCCAGGCTCGGCCCAAGTCCCCCGTCTCTCTCAGTCCCGCCCAACCCTCCAGTCCGGCCTCGCTGCGCCCGGTTCCTTCGCTAAGGGAAAGCGTCAGCAATCGGCTTGCTGTCATCGAGGAAGATTCGGACGAAGGGCGCTCGAGCCCCCGGAACAGGGCCGACATCGCGTTCGACGCGATGCCCGTCTTCCGAGTCCCCTCTGACATCTTCGCGCTCTTCATCGCCCTGCTCGGCCCGTCCATCAAGTCCCTGGCATACACCCTGTCCGAAATTCTGAGGGAGAACCACTTCACTCAGGATCCCAGGCGCCCGATCGTCGTCAATGACCAGCTGCGTCAAAGCCTTGCAGACGCCCTCGAGCTCTACAACGACGCGAGAGGCAGCGCGCTCCAGGAGCTGTACCGGAGCATCGAGCTTGGGAGGACCAGGTCCGCGGCGATCCAGGCCGACATCGAGGAGGTCGCCGCTTCCTGCGGCCACTTCTCCTTCTCCCTCCAGGCAGTGGCCGAGGAGATCGGATCGTACCTCGACGCCCTGGAGGAGCTCGAGGAGGCCTCCCTCAGAACTGACGTGCGAACATGGGAGTGGGTCAAGGTCTGGCGGCGATGGGGCCCCAAGGACGAGGAACATGGGAAGCAGCCCCTCGAGCTCGAGAACGAGCTTCTGCTGCCCAAGGGCCCCGCGAACAAGAGCGACCCGACGGTGTCCGTGGGCACGGGGATCCCCAAACCTCTTCTGAAGCGTCGAGATACCTACAACTGGGACGCCTCTCCGGACGCCAGCGGCATCGCGCGGCAAATCTCGCAATTCATCCTCAAGGTGCTGCGCTTCTTCACACGGGAGGACATTCTGTACGGCATCAAGGTGGGCATCGGCGCCGTGCTCTGGGCCATGTTCGCCTTCATCAGCCCCACCCGGCCCATCTACCAGCACTGGAGGGGCGAATGGGGCCTGCTGTCATACATGATTGTCGTCGGCATGACGACGGGCGCCTCCAACACGACCGGCGGCGCCCGGTTCGTGGGGACCCTGATCGGCGCCGCGTGCGCGTGCGTCGCGTGGGCCAGCAGCCAGGACAACCCGTGGCTCATCGCCACGTGCAGCTCCCTCTTCGCCTTCTTCAACTTCTACCTGATCCTGGTCCTCAAGAAGGCCCCGCTCGGCAGGATCTCCCTCCTTACCTACAACACCATCATCCTCTACGCGTACAGTCTCTCGCAGAAGGTCGAAGACGACGACGACGACGAGGGCGGGCTCAACCCCCTTATCTTCAACATCGCGTACCATCGGGTCATCGCGGTCACCCTGGGCATCGTCTGGGGCATTTTCATCTGCCGCACGTTGTGGCCCATCTCGGCGCGGAGCAAGTTCCGCGAGGGATTGGCCGTGCTGTACCTCCAGCTCGGGCTGATTTGGAAGCGCGGGCCCCTCAACGTCCTCATGGACCCGGACGGCACGTTGGACTTTATGCCCGAGCGGGAGCAAACCGCGCTGCGGCAACACGGTGAGCGCCCCCCCCCCCACCCCCCCCCCCCC
>NIGD01000001.1:5307466-5317761 GCA_003055185.1 Escovopsis sp. TC
CTCCTCCCACATCCTCACCCTCCTCGACTCCGACCCCCCCTCCGAGTCCCTCGCCATCGGCCTCTCCACCGCCCTGCCCCCCTCTCCGCGCTCCTTCACCGAGAACCCCCGCTTCGCCTCCCTCCTCAACCAGGTCGTCGCCGAGTTCGGCCACCAGGACGACGACGTCGTCGCCCAGGCCCGCGCCCTCGCTGCCAGCCCGCACGCGCCCCCGCGGGCCGCCAGCAAACCGGCCGGCGACGGCGGCATCGGTAGTAGTGCCCGCGGCGGCTTCGTCCACCTCAGCGATCGGAGGAACCCCCCCGACTTTGGGCGCATCGCCTGGCCCGAGGATATCCTCGGCAGCGTCGAGGTCGATTCGAGCGGCCAGGTCGTTGGCCGCTTGCAGCCCAGCGGCACGTACAGGATGGTTACGAATGACGGCATGTGAGTACCTATCTGTGCACCCTTCAAGATGGTCCATGTTTCTCTTCCTTTTTTTTTTTTTTTTTCTCATTGTGCATTTTCTTTCTCCAGTGTCGAGATGACTGTCCGGACAATTCGTCAGCTCTCGGACTAGACCCCCTCGAATCTTTGCCCGAATTGCTCCGTACTTGTGCCAAGGACCCCGCTCGTCTAGCTCACCTGTTCATCCAGCTTGGGACTTAGCCCCTTCATGAGGGAGAAGCTGCTCTCGCGGCTCAGGAAAGAAGAGGCCAAAGAGTCGCATCATTGAGTGGCCTCTACCGGCTTGGCTCCACCACGTCCAGCCGAGAGAGCGCAGCACTGGGAAGTGCCCATTTCTCATCAGAAGCATGCCCTGCGACAAAGGCTTGCTCCATCACAATGTCCCCGTCAGAATGGACTGCGACACCACCCTGGATTGTCACTCTTCTGCCCTCCAGACTGCACCGCAGCAGCCGATAGTTCCGGAAGAGACCTTGTCGCGAGGAGGTCTGCAGCACAACACAGTCTGTGACGAAGCTCTCATCAAAGGGACCCCTCGGCTGCGGCATGGGCTCCATATGTTCCAATCTCGAGAATGGACTCTGGCACAGCATCGCCCCATCCATCCTCCACCGAACCTTCCCTTCCCCCCCCTGGACCCCTTCAAAGAATGGGTTGCGGCACACAGCCATTCCGATGCAGGATCCTCTCCCCGACAAAAAAACCGCGACAGCTCAATCCTGTCACTCCAGTCCCTCCTGAAGAACGAACCGCAGCACAGCGTGATCCTCTTACAAAGACCTCGTCGAGAATGCCTTGCGACACGCAACACTTGACGTCCTCGTCCCGAGAGAACAAAGGAAAAGCGCAGGGCGGGGAATCACTACGAATTTGGGCATGTATTATACCACAGGAAAAGAATACCAGATCCAATCATACTGCAAGGAAAAAAAACTCCGAGAATCAATTTGCTTCCTACTGCCCCCTACCCGTTCATTCATGTCCACGCAGTGCATTCATAAAAGTCCGCAGCTTACACCATCGAACAAGGAGCGGAGGCTGCCACCCACAGCGTCGTCTTCGAAACCACCTCCAACCTTTTCCCAGGCCTCGGGCCCCTCCACACCGTCCGATGCTCTCCGTACTTCCTGGTGTATGGTGTATCACCAAGTGTCCGTCATCCTCCTGTCCATGATCGACCTCATCACGGGCTTCGGAACAAGCCTATACACCTTCACACCTTCACTCATCACGGGAGTCTCTTGTCCCGAAACTCACCACGAAAAACGGTGGGCCCATTCACTCCTTCACAATTCGACATTCTCATCATGGAACTTCTGTGGAAAGGAAGAGACCTTGAGCGAAAAGAAAGAATTACACTTGGCCCGATACGAAAGAAAAAACAACAGACCGAGTATCCCCTGGCACACTGGCACAACCTTGGGAAGAAGAGGAGAATTGGCGCGCAAAAAAACCGTCAAAAGCACCGATGGGACGTGGAGAAAAAAAAGAGGAAAAATGAGGGGGACAGAAGGAGAGGCTTGGGCATGAGGAAAACGGGAGGAAAGGAATCCTTAGATTCGCCGCTGTTTTTTTTTTGGGGGGGGGGTGGGGGGTTTCACTTTCTTGCGATGCTCGACTGGTACTCGACGCTTTCCTCGTCCGACGCATCGAGGATATCGTACTCCTCGTCTGTCATGAAGTCATCGTCGGAACCGTCCCACTCCTCTCCGTCGAAGCTGTCGCTCTGGTCGCCCTTGGCGGAGAGCCTGCCGTCCACGGTGGACGGGGCCTTCTCGGCGACGAGGGAATGCGTCGACTCCGCGTCGAGCTTGGGGAAGATCATCACGCTATCGGACTGGGACGGGACCTCGGCCTCGGGCGCCTCGAGCGACGTGACCGTCACCGTTGGGGCGGGGCTTTCGGCCGCGGTGGCCCGGACGCTGACCTCACACCAGAGACGGTGGCCGAACTTGAGGCCCTCGGGCGTGGTGAGACGCCAGTACGAGGTGATCTTGCCCGCGCGGAGGGGGGTCCGCAGCAGCACTGTGAAGGGGAAGGCTTGGCCCGGCGCGAGGGGAGCGTAGCAGATGGTGGATTCGGAGGCGGACACGAGCTCCGAGATGCCGGCGGGGTGGGCAGAGTCGACGTGGCCCATATAGTCTCCGCCGACGAACTTGACCGAGCATCCGGCCGGCCAAGAGACGTTACCCTCGTTGCGGAGGAACCAAGTCTGCTCGAAGACGTGGTTCGGAGCCAGGATCGTGCCGTCCGGCACGGTATCACGGATGAAGACGGCCTTGAGGAGCTCCTCGCTCAACGACGACGTCGCGGCGGGCGGGGGCGGGACGGTGTCGACGTGTGGCACCTGCATCAGGACGGTCTTGTCCTCGCCCTCGTCCTCCACCTTGAGCTCGGACTCGCGCTTGGCCTCATCGGCAGAGTCGAACGCCTCCTCGGGTTTGACGTCGACGACGGTCTGAACGGCATTGATCGTGTTGCTCGCGACCGGAGCGGGCGCCTTGGCGGCGGCAGCCGCCGTGCTGCTCTGGCTCCGATCCCCCATCGTGGGCATCCGCTTGCCGTTGAGGTGCTCGCCGGTGGTGGTCACGCTCACGTGGCGGACCGGGGTCTTGAACTTGATCAACGGGTGGGTCTTGTTGTGCTCATTGAGCGGGTGGGCCTCGCAGTTGGCGCAGAAATCAGTGTCGTGGCAGACGGCGCACTTGTAGCGGACGCCCCAGATGTAGCTCGGGTTGCCGTGAGAGCCATTGCAGAGGGGCCCATCGCAGCAGATGCCCATGTGAACGGGCGGAGGCGTAGACAGGGGACGGACGCTCTCGAGCGGCTCGTAAAGGGGCACGAAGCGATGGCTCGTGTGCTCCACGTCGGCATTCACAATGCAATCATCACAGTAGTCCCAGTCAGGGCAGTCGAGACACTTGTGGCGCACGCCAGTAATGTACTGAGGTCGTGTTAGCAACGCGTTCGGCCAGTCAATCGTGAGGGAAAAGATGCTTGGGGGAAAGACAGAGACAGAATAGGCCAGTGATGATGAAGAAGAAGAAGAAGAAAAAGGGAAACCAGTGGACCAGAAGAGAAGAGGAAAGGAGAACGCTTACCATGTCGCAGCCGTCACAAATGGCGTGATGGCTTCGGTTGCGGCCGGCGCCCAGTTTGGCGGTGACATGGGCTGGCATCTCGGTGCCCGGGACGGCCGGGGCAAAGGTATGCCGGGGATGATGGCCGTAGTTGTCCTTGAAGAAGCACTGCCTGCAGAGGTCAAAATCCTCGCAGACGTCGCAGTGCAGGAACTCGCGCGACGGGTATGCCTGGACGCAGCCATTGCAGGTCCGGATGGCGGAATGCATCCAGGTGGGAAGGCCGCCGAAGGGGGCCGAGGACGCCACAGCCGGGCAAGCCGGTGGGGGGGCCGGCGCCGGGCTCTCTGAGCGCTTGGGGGACGGCGGCGGCGGCGGGGAGGGCTCGCGGACGGGGACTGTCTCCTCGATGGGAGCTGTCTCCTCGACAGGAGCTGCCTCTTCGACGAGGGTATTCACGTCGGAGCTCTCGGTCTCCCTCGGCTTGGGGGCGATTGTCTCGGTGCTGCTGCAGACGAGCTGACCGTCGACCATGGTTCGCTTTATCAACCAATGGTCATCGCTCTTGCAGGTGTAGCCTTGCTCGACGCAGGCCACGCAGAGGTCGAAGTCGCCGTCATCGCAGGTCGAGCAATGGAAATGGGCGTCCGAGACGTTGCAGTTGCACTTGTTGCAGCAGACGGCAAAGGAAGGGACGTAGACCCCTGGTGGATGGGAGAGGCCAAGGTATGCTGGGGTCTGCGAGGTCGTGTTCTTGAGCGACCACGGCCACGGGATGGGTGACTGCTGGTCTTCTTCTTCCTCCCAGAGAGGCGGCGGATTGGCTTCTTCCTCCTTGATGAGATCCACGAGACCCCGCGTTGCTGTCCGTAGGAACGAGGGCTCCTCGATGGGCTCTGACTCCGACTTGGCGGGCTCGGTGGGCTCGATAGACTCGGCAGCAGGCTCGGCGGCAGGCTGGGGAGGGCGCAAGGTCCGAAGGGGCAATTGGACCGAGGGCGGGGTGGAGACGAGGGGCTCGGCTGCGGGTTCCTTGAGAGGGGTGGAGAAGACCTCGGTGGCGGTCTCGTTGTTCTGGGCCACCTCGGGCGTTTCGGCGGTTTCCCGGTTCCAAGACGGCAGGGAAGCAAGGGCGGGGACGGGGACGGGCTCCTCGCAGGCGTTTGTGATGGAAGTGGAAGCCTTGAGTGTCCCGAAGAGCCCCAGCCGGGCCATGTGGGGGTTGCTCTCGGGCTCGTCCTCGATGGTGACGGGCAGGGGGAGGGACCTTTCGGTCTGAGGCGGGCCGACGACGCTGATGCGCAGCTTGAGCTTTGACTTTGCCTTGGCAGCGCGATAGAGCTGCTTGTAGACGGAAGCGTTGTCTGATTCGAGCTTGACGAAGGCGCCGAGAGAATCGGACCAGCGCTCAATGACGATGACTGCGTTTGAGGGGATGTGGAGGCAAGATCGAACCTGAGATGGGTGTTAGACTTGGACATGGATGATGATGATGTGGATGGTCTGTGTTCTGTCCATGATTCGGGTGGGAAGAGGACGATGGGTGGTGAGGATGATGGATGGGAAACAGCTGGGGGCGTACATTTGCTTCCAGGATCGGAGGGACCATCTCGCGAAGGGGCATCTTAGCCCGGCGGACGGAACCCTGGTAGGCCATCTTGATGGCGACCATGTGGTCCAATCCAGTGCCGATACTGGACGCCATGATGACAGACGGCGAGGACGCGGACGTGAGAAATCCAAGGCGAGAGGGTACGGAGTACGGAGTAGTTGGAATGAAGATGCTGATGGTGGAAGGGCAAGAAGATGGATGGATGATCTATCGGTCGAGGAGTCAGCTCAGTCCAGGCAGGCAGGCATCCCATATGTATGGCGACGGGAGGCGGTGGAGAAGACGCAAGGACGACATCCGCAGTGGCAGCAGGCAGACGGTGGTGCAGTCAGCAGCGCTTTGTACGGAGTACTCCGTACGTACGTACGTGCTGTTGGGAGATGACGAGACCGAGACTCAGCCTCACTGGGAGGAGGAGGAGGAGGGAGGGAGAGAGAGAGAGGGAGGGAGGGAGGGAGGGAGAGAGACAGGAGGAGATGCAGGACGCGGCAGAGGAGGAAACTCAAGAGGCGATGGACCTCGTAAGAAAGAAGAGAAGAGCAGAGAAGAGAGGGAGGGTATAGGTATGGAGTACGGAGTACTCCGTACTGGAGCAGCAATGGGTCGAACCTTTGTCGTCGTTGTGCGGTGTAGGCAGGTGGGTATTGGCAGCAGCTCGTGATGCGATGATGGACAATGCGATGTGAAATGATGCTGTGGACACAATGTGCGTGATGGAGGGAAGCGTGAGGTCAGAGAGAGAGAGAGAGATAGAGAGAGAGAGATAGAGAGAGAGAGAGAGAGAGAGAAAAGAGAGAGAGAGAAGGAAGAGAGAGAGGCAAGAGAAAGAGGAGGGTGGATGATGGAGGGCAGAGGGGAGAAGGAGGCGGGAGGAGGTGAGAGAGGTGAGAGAGGTGAGAGAGGTGGGAGAGGTGGGAGAGGAGAGAGGAGGGAGCGTGCGAGGCCAATGAAGGCCCATGGAGGCCAATGATGATGCTCGAGTGCGAGTGTCCGTCGTCGGGACTGCATCATCCATTCCTCCTGGATTCCCCCAGCCCTCCCTCCTCCATTGATCCATTGATCCATTGATCCATGGACCCATGGATCCATCCACCGCCCATCCACCGTCCATCCACCACTGTCCACCACTGTCCACCATCCATGATTCCTCTTGGATCCCCTTCATGGGGCACCGTCACCCGGTCTTGCATCTCTTCATGTTGCGTGCAGTGAGCAGTGGCACGGTGAGTGCCAGTGGCTGCCAGGGCTGCGGGCTGCTTTTCGTGAGAGTACCGGCACTTGCCTCACAGTACGGAGTACTGGGTACGGAGTACAGACAATAGAGTGAGCCTCCGCGCCTGCGCCTGGCCTCCACGGTGCGAGAAAGAGCTGACGCGTCTGGTACTCGTACTACTACTCCGTACACCGTACGGAGTACTAGTAGTAGTACCTATCCACAGCACTCCGCACAGAGCAGCACCCTGGCACTTGTTCGCGCCCGAACGTGAGCCTCCACCGTGAGACCGACGCGAGCGCCAGCGCAATTCCACCCCCAGCCTCGGCCGGACGCCCCGTGCAGGCGGTGGTCACGCGCATCCATGGATGGATGCTCTCTGCACTTCTGGATGCAGCAGCACGAGTACTTGTTGGTCTGCCCCGGTATCCCCAGTCACGCTGGGCGCGGTGAGACGCAGCACGCGCGCCTTCCCCCCCTCGCACTGTGCGCAGGTACATGTACAGGGACTTCTTGTCCGAGCGGCGAGGCGTCAGCTCCCCCGCCGCCAGCGCCCTCCCGCAAGGCCCGGCCGGCCGAGCAGCTCCACCAGCTCTCCCGAACAGTCCATCGATGTACTCCGTACTCCGTAGTACTCCGTACTCCGCAGCAGCATAGCAGCCATTGAGCACCCGGGAGTGCGGTCGTACGAGAATGAGCAGGAGACCAATGGATCCATCCCTCGGTACGACCCGGGGACTCTAGTGCCGGCCCTCCCAGGCGAGAACGCCAATGTACTCCGTACTCGTACAACACCTTTGCCCCCGGGAAGCTGGAGAGCAGCTGGAGAGCAGCTGGAGAGCAGCTGGAGGACATCCATTCCATTTGGATCCATCCATTCACGGGCCAGTACTCCGTACTAACTCCGTAGAGGCGATCCAGTGCCACGCTCCAGGCCGTGCTGGTGGCGACGCCCCCCCCCCCTCTCCCCCCCCCCAGGCCGTGGCCAGAGTCGCCATCCTCGCTGCCTGTGCCACGGATCCATGGTCCATCAGCATCCCATCATCATGAACGGCGTCGATCCGATGGAGGATGAGATCCTATGGAGTATGTACGGAGTACGGAGCACCCCGTAGACACATACTCCAGACGTTGGAGAGAATCACGGGTGTGAGCACGTGCTCTGGGCACTTCGCGGCGGTACATCCGGAGTACATACGGAGAACTCCGTACATACTCTACTAGTAGTACCTCATCTGGACTCCTACGCATCGACGTCGCGTCCCGAGATCGACGTTCCGGGTCGAACCTCCAGGCGACAGGAGCCCACCGCCCTGCTCTACGGTCCAGCCCACGGCTGTGCTCTCCAGCGCTCTCTCTCAAGCCCATCGTGGGAGCATTCCTGCCCTGCGCCATCCACGAGCACCGACGGCAGCGCCCCGGCGTCTGCGTCCTCGCCGAGCCCCGGTCGGCCTCCCTCACCCCGCAACGCGCCAGTCTGCATGCGGCGAGGCTCATGCCGGTCCAGCCTCCTCGTGCTCGTGCTCGTGCTCGTGCTCGTGCTCGTACTCGTACTTGCCCTCGTCCTCCGCACTCCGTATCCGACTAGGCCAGACCCTGGGGCAGGGCCGGAGCCCATCGTCATCGCGGCAGGGATCAGGGTGCCAGACGCTGGCGAGCATCCTCGGGTCCAAGTACGAGTACTCGTACGGAGTACGAAGAGTGCTTGCTCGCCTCAGAGGGCGCAACCGTGACAGAAAGTCTATCCATCCGCAACTCGACGGGCTCCCCGGTGGAATCCCCTTCGTACGAGTACACGTGCGAGTCTCTTGCCCCCCCCGAGGCACAGTTCACGATCCGGTTTCTGATCCTCGTTCCAGTGCTCGTATGTACCACGACAGCATCCCGCAGCTCCCCACACGCAGCAGCTGCTGGCCCCCCCCCAGACGCATCCTGCACCTGCAGCTGCAGCTCGACGCCCATCCCGCAGCTTCCTGCGGCTGCGGCTGCGGCTGCGGAGCCCTGGAGCTCCCTGGATACTGGGATTCGTACGAGTATCTCCAGGTCCTCCAGACTTGCCAGAGCCGGGAACTCAGACCCCCCGCCGCCGAACTGATGCTACTACTCCGTACTACTACTTGTACCTCACCATAGAGGCATCCACCTCCCCGGATGCATCGCCCCGAACGCACCGTCAGGCTGAGGCCAAGAGCCCCGACAGCCGAGGTCTAGACGCCCGCTGCTCGGAATCGCCGGGACGGCCTCGTCTCGGTGCGTGTGAGGAGTACCGAGTACGGAGTACGGAGTACTGGCCCTCCGTCTCATCCACGACCGACAGCTCGGCGCCCTGCGTGAGGACTCGCCCCAGCACGGCAGAGAGCACCATCCGACAACGGCGGGCTGTCGTGCGACCACGGATGGGGGGCATCGCCCCGGCTCTTCCATCCCCACGGCCCACAACCCCGTCCGCGTGACGACCGGCGCTGCAGCCTCGCAATCTCGCTCTCGCTCTTCCGTCGTCGCACCGGGCTTGCAGCCATCGGGGGCACGCCATCGTGGAATCCTCCATCTACGGGAGGATCCAAGAACGGATCCAATGCATTGCCGACGACCTGACCAAGCCTTCCCCCCCCCCCGTTCCCCTTCCTTCCCGAGCCCCCTTCTCTGTCCCCTTCTCTGTCCCCTTCTCTGTCCCCTTTCGATCGGCATATGTCTGAGAAGAGAGACAGCGAAGAGACACGGATCCAGCGCCAAGCAGGGCGGCCTTCGGAGCACAGAGTCCGAGAACATCAACGCCCCCCCCCCGCAATCCTCATCGTCTCTCGCGCATTCCTCGCCGAGCTCCATGGATTCATCCTCCCAGGTTTCACTCGCGGCACCAGGTATAGCCCCAACCTCACCACAACATCCATCCAGTATAGCCTCGAGCATGAGCGATCCCCACGGAGCGCGGAGCCCCCTTCGTCCGATCCACGCCAGACCCCGTCCTCGCTCTCCCCAGCTTCTCGTCCCTTCCCCCCGACCTGCGATGGAACCCCCCTCCCCCCCGCACCGTGCCACCCCCAGACAGCCCGGGATTCGCCAACGGGCCCTGCAACCCCACGGCCCCTCACGACTGGGCCACCCCGGTCCCACGAGGGATCCTCTGTCGACATGTGCTTCATCCGAGGACATTCGAGTACTCGTACCACGGCATCCTTCGTCTGGGGTACGAGCCCGAGTACACGTACGAGTGAATGGGGCACACATACACTTGAGATCTTAGACCATGGTCTTCTAGTCTCGCAGCCCCCTACGAGCACCGAGCATCACATGTACGCAGCACTCCGTATATCTATTGTAGCTACAGGTATGTGTACGATGTGCGGGCCATATACTCCGTATATCTACTCCGTATATCCAGCTGTGCTGCCTGCAACTATGGAATCATCTGTGTATACGGAGTAGATGTATGCTCGTACGTGTGCATGGCCTTGACTCTGCCCCATCGCATCTCATGCTGGCCCCCCGACGTCTCCAGCTAGATTGCCCTCGCTCCCCGATTCGACCCCGACCCGTACGCCAAACCCCCCCCCCCCTTTTCTCTCCCTTGATCCCGCTCCCCAGCATGTCCCAGCTCCATCCCAGGACCCGGAAGACACCCGGCAGATACGCATATGTACGGAGTACTTATGCCGCAGATGCATCTGTACAAGTACCCCAATACTGTACGACCTCAGGACCTCATCCATCCCGGATCCGTCTCCAACGAGTATGGACGTGTACGAAAGAGGTCCAGGATATAGAAGCCCAGTACACACCTTCTGCTGTCTCACATCCGAGATGCACAGAGGACGCAGCAGATGCAGCCCCATTGCATCGTGACTCATCGCCGGGTCTGCATCCCAGCTCGGCACGCATAGACATCACCACGGCCTCGCCATGAGAAGCGGCACATCCCGTGGCTCCCTCCCCCCCCCCCCCC
>NIGD01000001.1:5337456-5369366 GCA_003055185.1 Escovopsis sp. TC
TTGGGGGGGGGGGAACCCTCTCATGGAGAGAACAGTGACATACCGGGATGAAGAGGTAGGGAACGCGGCGCTCGTATTCGAGCCAGGCGTCGCCGTACTTCTGCCTGCAGCGGTGGATGTCCCTGGCGGCGCGGTGGGAGATCATGCAGACGAAGAAGACCGGGTAGAACCAGGGGAAGGGGCTGTTGAAGCCGGTGACGAGGGCCCAGGAGATGGCGAACCAGGTGTCTGCGGTGTAGTGGATCTTGCGGGCGAGCCCGTACCAGCCGTCGACGAGGATGGTGCCCTGGGGCGTCTGGATGGTCTTGGGGTTCTTGACGGTCTGCCAGGGGACCTGGGGGAAGGTGTTGCGCCAGACGACCTGCCCCTTCTCGGCGGCGCGGAAGCGGTTCTTCTGGGAGTTGCAGCTGTCCCAGACCCAGTACCAGAAGAGGTAGGCGGCGTAGAAGGCGACGAGGGCGGCGCGGTTCCAGCGGTACGAGGCCGGGTCGTGGTTGGCGAGGTAGATGGTGCAGTGGCAGTAGGAGAGGGGCACGCCGGCGAGGTTCCAGAAGATGAGCATGAAGCCCCACTTCTCGTAGAACATGTCCCAGGTGGCGACGATGAGCTCCTCGCCCTTGGCGCAGGCGTTGGCGTAGAGGAAGTGGGCCATGACGAGGAACCAGACCTCGCCGGAGACGTAGCCGTACTGCTCGTGCTGGCGGGCGGCGGCGCCGAGGCTGAGGATGAGGAGGATGTACCAGGGCATGCGGACCTCGAAGAACATCTTGAAGTCGAGGATGCCGAAGAGGCGCGGGTTGAGCTCGGCGCCCATGAAGAAGTCGTAGACCGGGTAGCCCGTCATGCGGTGCTGCTTGCCGCGCCAGAGGGCGGACGCGTAGGCGACGACGCTGACGAGGAAGCCGCTGAGGATGGCGACGGAGAGGAGGGGGCCGAAGTGGTCGATGGCGTTCTGCAGCGGCCAGACGCCCGAGAAGTGCAAGCCCGCGAGCGCCGCGAGCGTCGTGTACAGGCTGACGTAGGCGTTGCAGAAGTAGCGCAGCTGCTTGCCGCCCTCGTGGGGCAGCGGCTTGCCGTGCGACCAGACGCCCGGGAGGAGGCAGTAGAAGGCGCCCTCGACGACGAGGTACGACCAGTACCACAGCCAGGCGCGCGCGTGCGGGAACGCCCCCTCGTACACGAGCCCCGCGAGGTGCGAGGCGAAGCCCGTCCACGACTGGCCCGCCACGCGCGTCGGGAACTGCCCGTCGTAGTACGTCGCGCCCACCCACATGTACCACATGAGGATCGGGAACAGGAGCATCATCGAGGCCGTGCCCCACGAGCCGCCGAACTCGAACTCGCCCGACGTGTCGATCTTGGCGTCCTGCCCGGGCCTCCAGCCGTCAATGACCCGCTCCGCCTTCTTCTCGGAGTCGTGTGCCCCGGAGGCCGAGCCATTGGCGGCGGGGGCGGGGGGCTTGTGGTGGCCATTGGCGCCGGTGCCGTTGCCGTTGCCGTTGCCGTTGGCCGTGGGCTTCGCGTCCAGCCCGTCCTCGTCGAGGCTTTCCGTGAATTTGGCCGTGCGGCGACGCGGCGGAGGGGTTCGGGCCCGGCTGCTGGCGGCCATCTCGGAGGCAGAGGCGATGGTGGAGGTGGACGTCGAGAGGTCTTTCTCGGGATCGGAGCCCTCGGCCTGGGGGGGAGTCTGGCGGCGACGAGACGGTTTCTTGGGACTCGACGTCTCGACCATGCCCTCGAAGAGCTCTTTCTTTCTGGTGTCGACCGTCAGAATACACGATCCGGGATAGCAGGTGCGGCACTGGGGTGCCCAAGCCCGGCGATGGTCTGTCTTGGATTGGAAGCCCTTGGGTTCTCTTCTCAGAGGAAGAGGGAAGGGGTGACGGATGCGAGAAGACCGCGGCAAGTGACCAACTTATAGCACGAGCAAGAAGCGGCAATGGGCACGAGAAGATGATGATGGTGATGGTGAAGACGAAGACGAAGGGGAAGAGGAGGTTGAAGACCAGGATCGAGAGCCGAGACGAACGGGCAGATCCAGCAATTGGTCTGCTACCGTAGCAACCGTGACACGGGCATGTCAACAGTATGGGAGGAGGGGGACGAGGACGGAGGAGGGAAGAGAAGAGCCCAATTGTTGACTTACCTGGGCGTCTGCCGCAGCGAGTATCTTGATGACATGCTGGCCAATATATCTCCAACAGCTCTTGGAAGGGAGAGACAAGATACGCCGCCTGAGTAGTAGTCTCCTTCGGATGCGAACTCGTACAAGACTCGCGGTCCCGAGTACGAGGAAGGGGGGGGAGGGGGGGGGGGGGCGGGGCGGTGAGCCGGGAGAGAAGACAGAGGAAACCAAGGAAAATGCCAAAAAAATATAGATAAAAAATTATCGAGGAGGCGTGAAGTGGACTCGCAGCACGGATACACCCTGTGGTTTAGTAGGACGTAGCACTCGTGGAGCACAGGCTGGAGCACATCCGGGGTCCTGATCCGCACTGCAGGCCGCGGGGCGCGTTGGGAAGAAAGAGGAAAAAACGAATCAGGCCACGAGGCTGCGAGGGTCGACAAGGATCAATGCGATGGGGTGCTGTCGTACTCGTACTCGGAGCCGGACCGGGGGGGGGGGGGGGAATATTGCTGCGTTGTGCGAGCGTTTCCGAGGGCACGCGAGGGGGTCTGGTCACTGCCATTGACCCATCATGGGGCAGGATGGGAGAGAAAGAGGGACGAGATATAGCCCGTAGCAGGCGCGCCGGCGTCGTAGTCGCAGCTGTAGTCGCAGTGGTGGCCGTGGCCGTGGCCCTGGTTGAAGTCGTGAGGACGGGCGATCAGGAGAAGATCGCGATGTCGGAAAATTTCCGACAGCCTAGTCAACCCCCATTGTGTGTGCGCGCGCGCGCGCCACCGGTGAGACTTGGTGCCGTGACGGATATGCGAGTACGAATACGGCACACGTGGGCCTTCTGAGCGGAACCGAGGACGCATGGGAGAGATCCATGTCGGACGTCGGACGTCGAGCGGGAGCAAAGTCGTCGAGTCTTTTGGGCTGGCAGTCATCGATCCATCCATCCATCCAGCCATCCATGCTGTGGCCACTGACCGCATCTCGGTTTGATCTTCCCGAGGGCCCAAGATTAGCGAGGCCCTGTGGCCACTGACCGCGGTTCGACGGAATGTTCTGCCCCCTCGCAGACCACCCCCCCTCTCTGTTTCTTCGCCCCTTGTGAGTGACACACCGCGCCCCCGTGGGCTCTCCGTCTTCAAGCTGAGTACGGAGGACTCCCTGCCAAGTGAGGCGCTCTGAACGGAGGACGGAGTACTCCGTACGCGTACTCGCATTCGGACTCGCTCCGAGGACGTTACTCGAAACGTGGAGAAGTCGCAGTAGAACGCGCCAGAGGCCAGACTATCACGTAGTCTCCGTTTAGGGGGCGGCGGTTAGGGCGGCTAGTCTCCAGGCCGTGGCCGTGAAGCCATCATGCGGGCTGAGTAATTCGACGCCTCGGGGTCGCCTAGCCGCGTCAGGCAAGGCGAGCCCGAGGCCGTCGCCATTGTCGAAAGGGGAGGCGAGCGTATTCGTATATCCTTTCGTAATCTTGATCGGGTTGCTCAGGGGGCAAGGCGATGTAACCACGACGAGATGAGGGGAACCCGAACCGACTTGTCACTTCGCTCGGGATTCGCCCTTCGAGGCACGCGTGTAGGTATGTACTCGTACGTGCATACTGCGTACTGCGTACTCCGTACTTGTTGCCAGACTCGCTTTTCGCCTCGGCAACGACTGCGTGCGGCGGCGACAGCGTGTTGTTACTGTTGCTGCTATTGCTGTCACTGCTGTTGCTGCTGGCAGTCTCGAAGTCCCGTTGCCTTCTTCTCTCATCCGGAGATGCTCACCGCGACAAAGGCGCGCACGAGTCGCAGGGGGACTCCGCCTTCGGATGAATGCTCTTCAATGCCTTCGTCTGATCTTGCAACGATCATCAACCAATCCGGAGGGCCGCTCCCGTGAGCAACGACCCGGCCGGGGAAGCACAATGGCCAGGGGCCCCGAGCAGCGAGTCTTGGGGCCGTCTCCCAAGCTGTCGTCATCACCATTCCACATACCCTGCGAAGAAAGCCTCTTTCCATGCAGGCCGCGTCAGGAACTAGGGATCCAGACCAAGCCCCTCCAAACCGAGGGTCTCGAGAAGGATCACGGGATCTGGGGCTGAGTGAACGCGCAGACGATGCCCCCTCGGCTGTCCACAAACGCAGCGTCCCTCCAGGTGGCCTCAACGGTATGACAAGCAGTGGAGAACTTGTGAATGGTCAGCCTCAGTCAAATCTGTACGTATGTGCTCATGGGGAGTTGCTGGGAGCTGAGATGGGGCCGACACATCTTGGGGACTGGATGAAAAAGCTACTCCGTAGAGCTGAAATATGATCCATGCGGACCGATGACGCACCTCGAGATGACTCGCAGCACAGCAGACAAACCCCAGCGAGAGAGCTTTTTGCGGCCGCAACACCTTCACGTATCGGTTGCTCAACGAAATCCATCGCGGATGACGCGTAGGTGCAGCGTAGATGAAGAGAAGCCACCCCCTCCCTAGGGACCTGTCGACAGGCACAATGCCACGCCCCTTCCACGCGGACATGGTCGCACCGCCGCCCCCTCATCCTTTCTCGGACCTTCACCCTTCGTCCCCCACCCTCCACGGGCTGTGCTCCCGCAAATGGGCCGTGACATCCAAGTCACAGGACCTCGATATCGAGCTGGCCCTGTCGATTTTGACGCTTCATTAGGTGCTTCCCCAGATGTGGTTGAAGGATCACCGAGCCAAGGCCTCTCGGCATATTTCCGCACCCGCGGGAGGGTCTTACTTTCCCACGCGACGACGACGACGACGACGACGACGACGTATTCTGTGAAGTACAAGACTCGTATGCTCTCGAATGGATTGCCAAAACGGGACGTGAAGTGTACGCGGCGGTGACGTTTCCTCCCGATGGGAACCGAGTGGTTGACAGCCTGCAAATCGAGAGGGCGGACAAGGCAGACGCAGTGGTGTTCTTCCTGCTGGTGTATATACGAGCTTGAGGCGATCGCTGCCGGTATATATCACCTTGAGTAGGACGCCTCCAGAGTCAAAGTCTTCCCAGATATCCACCTGTTCGTTCCTGTTCAGAAGCAAATACGTCAGCAAAGTCCATCCCCACCAACAAGCCCACAAGAACCATCATCAACATGCGGCCCCTCCCTCTCCTCCACGGCCTTCTCCTCTCCCTCACCACTGCCGCTCTCCTCGTCCCCGGTCCCTTCGGCCCCTACGACATCGCCGTCAAGATCCAGCCTCTGACGGATAGGAGCCGACATGACCCTCTTGACCCAACCGGACAGTCACCCAACCGCCGCCTGCTGACCTCCGTGTTCCTTCCCATTCAGAGACACCAACAGCTACAGCAGCAGCAGCAACATCAGCAGTGCTCATGCCCCCTGACCACCGTGCCGTACATGACGCCCCCCGTGGCCGCCATCTACGGCCAGCAGGCCGCCGAGTACAACATCTCTGCCGACTTCTACGCGCAATTCCAGTTGCAGCTCTGTGATCTCGCGGAGCTCCCCCCATGCGCGATCGCCAATCAGAGAAAGGAGAGATACCCCGTGATCCTGTTTGACCCGGGGCTCTCCGAGTCCAGGCTCATATATAACGCGATGGCGCGATCTCTTGCCAGTCAGGGATATATCGTCATCAGCGTGGATCACCCGTTCGAGGCGCCGGCTGTCGAGTTCCCTGATGGGACCATCATCAAGGGGATCGATATCGACCCATCGGACCTGTCCGTCCTGGAAAATATCCTCGCGGTGAGTCCCTCCCCTCATTCCCGGCCGAAGCCATAATGAAAGCCTGTCTGATGCCATGCACCGTCGTTAGATCCGCACTGCAGACGTTACCTTCGTCATCGACCAGCTCTTCAACGGTACCCTCACGAAGTCCCTGATGGCAGACTTCCCAGGCACACCCGATCTCTCGCAGCTCGCCATGTGGGGTCATTCCTTCGGCGGGGCAACATCCGCCTCGGTGCTTCACGCTGACAGGAGGCTCCGCGGCGGCCTGAATCTCGACGGCATGCTAGTCGAGCCCATCATGAGCACCGACATCGAGAAGCCTTTCATCCTAGCGGGCCAGGTGTCTCACACCGCGGAGGACCCGTCCTGGGATACGTTCTGGGCCCATCTTCGGGGAAAGCGCATGCAGATCGGCATCGACCACACCCTTCACGGGGCGTTCAAGGATATCCTTCTGCTGCTGTCGGTGGTGGATATTCCGCAGGAGTCGCGCGAGGCGGTTCAGGGCGTTCTGGGTACAATCGATCCGTACCAGCTGGATAGGGGGTTAAACGGGATATTGACGGCCTTCTTCGACCTCGTGTTTCATTCGCAGACGGCGAACTTGAGGCATCTCCCTGAGAGATTTGCCAATGTTTCTATTATCAGAAAGACATTGTGAGCCCTGTGTCAGCAGATATCCTTTGAACTTGAGAGTAACGACGGTAGGACATCATCTTCACCAAGGGGAAAACTGAGATCAATTAACGTGATTGAGTCTTGCTTGGGTGCATATGATGATCTGCGGTTTAGTATAGGTCTCGGCAAAGAAGAACAGAGGGGAAGAGGAAAGAAAACAAGAATTCAGTAGGAAGACTCCCATGCCCGATCACAGCTCATCCTTAATGTCGTGATCGGAGGTGCTGTTGCGTAAGATCTGCACAGTGTTCACCGTGGCCTTGAGGTGATCGAATTGCGGTGCATCCTCTCCCAGGCCCCAGGCAAACACTCCTCCGAGGCCCATCTTGCCCACGATGCGGATGACCTTGATCTTGATCACCGCAGGCGTATCGTATGACCACCAGCGCTTCTCCTCGGCGTCCCAGTAGCCATAACTCCCGTCCTCAAAATAGGTGCCATTCCGCTGAGCCCTCTCAAACGACGAGACGAGCTCTGTCGGGACTTTGTCGTGCCAGCTGAAGCCAGCGGTCTTGCCGAGGTCCTCGCCGGTCTTGGGGTCCTCGAGGAGCTGGGTGGAACAGCCGAGGGGATGCTCGGGGTCACATTCCTCGGTCATGAAGGCTTTGACGTAGAAGCCGAGCCCGAGGTTGAGCATGTCTGGCGGCACGCCGTGGTTAATGTAGTCCTGCACAGCGTCGCGGGATCCGTCGACGCCGCTGTGGTGCTTGACGACGGTGTCTCTGCGGTTCATCAAGTCGTAGGCCATGACGTTGATGAAGTCGACTTGCTCAACGATCTGGCCGAGCGTCGCAGCCGTGAAGCCCATCATGTCCCGCCGCAGACCGGGCACGGCGAGGGAGATGATGGGGTGCTCGCCGAGCTCCGTCCTCAGCTCCCTGACGAGGTGGACAAACGCCCCAACCTCCCACGCGCGCTCCGAGTTCGGGATCTTCTTGTAGTCATCGCGGTTTCCCCTGAGCCAGACAGCCCCTACGATCAGCCGTTGACCTTCACGATTTACTAGAACGTATCCCGCACGGATATGTCGTTGAGCCTTACCCAGGATACTCCCAGTCGATGTCGACACCGTCTGCGCCCGTCCCGTTGACCATGGACCTGACCTGACGGGCCCACCGCTTCCTCGTCGTCTCGTTCTTGGCTGCTTTCTCGAATCCCACAGAGTCGCCCCATCCTCCGATGGCCACCATCACCTTGGTGTCATTGTGCACCTGGGCTCGGATCTGGTCGACGCTGGTGAAGAGGGGGAAGCTTGGAGGGGTCTTGTCCACGTTGAAGATGTCCGAGTTCATGAAAGCCAGGACGACGTGCGAAAGACTGTTGACGAGGCCCTTTTCATCAGGGAGGACGGGATGCTGGCTGCCCATGGATCAGCGGAGGAACAGACGGATCAGAAATTGAGACTTCAAGGAGAGCCACAAATCGTATATAGTACCCTGTCAGATACATGACGCAACGAGTTGACTGCGAGTTCCCCGAGGTGAAGGGCACAGATCCGGCCAGCAGGATGGCCAAGCTGGCCCAGCTAAATGGAACGAGCATGGCGGCGGGCTTGTGAGGACATTCAGGTTGGATGAGCAAGCAATGGGGAGATGGACCGTTGAGCCGGGATGTCGTAGGACGCAAGACACAGGATGTCGGACGTCTTTGGCGATGCCTGTACTGAATGTCGTAGGGGAGGGTGCCGCTTCATACAACCCGAGGTAAGAATGAATCTCGGAACGGAGGTTGACAGGCGAGGAGGTCAATCAAAGGGGGACGGACAACAATCCTCAACGACGACGAGGCATGACGAAAGGAGAGTCTGGACTCGAGAGGGTGTTGCTATATCTTGAAGTTGGATTCTCCCTCTATTAGAGTACTTTCCAAATTATATTTGAATTTGAATTGGATTTTCGAAGCAAGTTTGAAAAGATGCAACTGCGATTCATCGCGCCTTCCTTGATGATGAGATGATGGCGGGCCGTGCGAAGTGAAGCTCGATACGACGTTTGACACTGTGGAGGTCGAGCCTGGTTCAAAAAAAAAAAAAATTCCATGGAAAATGAATCCAACTTCGCGATCACTTCGGTTGTGAAAATACTCCCACTCCCAAGTCAAACACCCGATATCACCTGAAGAGCATTTTGCTTGACATCTTCTTTGGCTCGGAAGCTCTTGCGAAAGCTTCAACTTCGAGGCGGGCGCATACGAGGACCTCGACGAGCCGCAATCCCCCCCATCACCAGCCTCTTGGAAGATCAACAGCCTCGTGGCCCAGAGAGCTTGCGCCTGCGCATGCGCACCGCATCGCATCTCCTCTTGGAGTCTCGAGAGACGTCAGCAGACATTACCCGGTGTGTTGGTGAGAAACGCTGCCGCCGTCTTCGCCTCCGCCATAACCTCCATTTATCCACACATAAACTTGGCCCGCCATGCTCGAAAACACCTGCACGTTACCGCTTCCGTCGGAGATCTTCACGACCGCACAGCACCCCACAGAGCCGCTGGTCTCCGTTGGTCTCGCCAATGGCGTGGTGCAAACGTTCCGGCTCCCCTCGAGCGGCGGGCAGTCGCTGGACGAGGACCCGGACGGGGACACGAGCATCCTAAGCGATGGCAGATCTACGATCGATTCCGTCTGGCGCACGAGGAGGCACAAGGGGAGCTGCCGGTGCTTGGCGTACTCGCACGACGGTAAAGGTAAGATCGAGGGGATGGCAAATCGGGTGGGAGAGGGGCGGGGGCGGAGGAGGAGGCAAGAAAAAAAAGAGAGTATGGGGGGACATGCACGGGAGAGCGCGTGACGCCCTCTTGGGGCTCCCTCGATTGGGGTGAGTGCTGACAGCGTCACATCGGGTTGACTGACTTGGACCACAGTTCAATACTCTGCTGGCACCGACGCCATCGTCAAACACTACGACGCCGAGACGGGGAGGGTCATTTCGAAGCTCGCGATCCCGTCATCGACGGCGAAGCCCGACGCGCCCACGATGCTGCACGTCCTGAGCCCGCAGGCGCTGCTCCTGGCGACCGACTCGGGCGCGTTGCACATCGTCGACATGCGCGACGGCCAGCCCGGCACGAAGCCCGCGCAGACGCACTACCCGCACGCTGACTACGTCTCGTCCATCACGCCGCTGCCGGTGACGGAGAAGAGCACGAGCGGCTTCGCCAAGCAGTGGGTCAGCACGGGGGGCACGACGCTGGCCGTGACGGACGTGCGGCGTGGGGTGCTGGTGCGCAGTGAGGACCAGGAGGACGAGCTGCTGAGCGCCTGCTTCGTCTCCGGGCTGGGCCCCAAGAAGAACCGCAACAACGGCGTCGTGGTCGTGGGCTCAGCGTCGGGCGTGCTCACGCTGTGGGACAAGGGCGCGTGGGACGACCAGCAGGAGCGCATCGTCGTCGACTCGAAGAAGCTGGGCGGCGAGAGCATCGACTCCATCGTCGCCGTGCCCGCGGAGCTGGGCTGGGGCAAGAAGGTCATCTGCGGCGTCGGGGACGGCAGCCTGCGTATCGTGGACCTGGTGGGCCGGGAGGTCGAGACGGCCACAAACCTACGGCACGACGACCTCGAGGCCGCCGTCTCCCTGCACTTCGACTCGGAGAACCGCCTGATTAGCGCCGGCGGGAAGTCGGTCAAGGTCTGGGAGGAGCTGTCGGCGCTGCAAGGCAAAGGCGGCGGCAGCGGCAGCGAGGAGGAGGGAGATTCTTCTGATGACGATGAGAACGACGATGACAATGACGAGAAGGGGAAGGGAGACCGCGTCGACAACGACGATAACAGCAAGGACAACAAGAACGATGATGGTGAAAAAAGTAATGGCAGCACGGCAAAGTCGAAAGGCAAGCGTGCAGCCGAGAGCGACAGCGACGATGGAGACGACGACGACGACGATAGCGACGACGACAACGACAGCGACGACGGCGTAGAGGAGATGAAGCAGCGCGCAAAGCGGCGCAAGGAGGCGTTGAGCAAGAGACTCGGGCCCATGGGCGCCCACGGGATCCTCGGCTTCGACGGGCTGGACTGAGATGGATGGATGGTTCTCGTTTCTGCGTTTCAACTCGAGCACATCCAACAGCAGCATTGGCTGGTACGGAGTACAAATCGACGCATCCATCATAATAGAATCAAGATGTGCGGATGGAGAATGAGCCACGATCCGGCAGGATCCGATGCTTAGGCCCAGGATCAGGCGCAAGGGCAGCGAGGATCCACGAGAATCTCATCTTCCACTGGAATAAGCCAGCTAACCGCTTGACGCATGGGCAAGAAAGCCGTCAACGGGCGCCATGTGAAATATGGCCCGCCTCCTTTTCTCCTTCTTCCTCTCCTTCTTCCTCGCCTTCTTCCCCGCCTTCTTCCCCTCCTTCTCTCTCCCCCTTCTCTCTTCAGGTCTGGATGGATCCAACACGGATCACGAGACGGGATTCTGCACACGACACCGCCAGCACCCCGTCTATACGAGGACGTGCTCAGCTCCAGAGGACACGCTCTAGAAAGGCAGCCTGGAGCCCAGCTTACAACCCCCCGAGGCAACAGAGTTTCCACCCTCAAAATCAGCATCCCAGGGCCCAATTGGTGCGGCTGCCTAATCGAGGTCCTTGCGCGTCAGCACATCGCTCTCCAGCTGAATGCCGGCATCTCGCGCTACTCTGCATTCCGTTGTCGATTCATCGTACTGGTACACCTCGCACTCGATCCTCCTGCATGGGGGGGATGCGAAGGATGCGGATCTTTCGGCCGAGCGGGCCTCGTCTCGTCTGCCGAAGCCCGCGTGTGGGCGTGTGACAGGGGGGGCCACCAACAGCGAGAGGCACTCTGTATCGGGTTCATGGAAGCTTTGTTAGGGCTGCCGAGGGAGATGATCGCGCAGCCTGGCCGAGCAGGGGCGCGTACCGAGACAAGATTGCAGGGCGTGGGGGGGGGGCAAGAAGGAGGGCAATGAATCAGGATCCATTCCACCCATGCGGGCGGATTAAGATCCAAGGGCGGGCTGCTGACATGGGCTGGAGGGGGTTCGCATACTTCAGTGACCTGGCAGAAAGGAGAAAGAAAGAGAGAAGAGAAAAACGGACGACTTTTTCATCATCATCATCATCATCGTCATCATCGTCATCATCATCGTTGTTGGTCGTATCCGATCCCTCGTGCGTTGTGACCTCTCTCCGCCACCAACGCTGCCTTTCCCCCCCTTTTTTCTTTTGTTTTCTGCCCCCTTGTCCTCGTACGAGTCCTCGAGGAACTCCCATCGTACGCAGTGAACATCGGCATTCATAACCCCTCCCCATCCTACCGAGTCCCGGGCGAGCTGCTCCCATCACCGACGCCATCCCCACCATCGACGACATCCACATCGACATCGGCATCCACGTCGACATCGACATCCACATCCACATCCACATCGACATCAACTTTTGCATCCATCCACACCCTCATCCATGCCCAGCACCCCCCGCCCCACGGGCCGCGCCTCCATTCCACGACCCAGATGCCAGAAGACACCATCCACGATGACCTCAACAGCCCCCCTCCCCACCTCCACCTCCCTCCTCCCGCGCCGGGCCTTTCTACCCCACCCCCAGTGGGCCGGCCCGGCCTCCCCCCTCGCTACCGACTCATCATGAAACGCATCTGGCGCGCCCTCACCACACGCCAAGGCCTCCTCGGCGACTACGACTACGCCCTGCTCTTCCGGCCGAACCTCCCCTCGCTCCTGTGCTGCGGCAGCAAGAACAACCTGAAGAAGAGGAACCTCCCGAGCCCCTTTTTCGGCCTCAACGACAGGCTGCCCGTGCTGCTCGCCCTCCTGCTCGGCCTGCAGCACGCGCTCGCCATGCTCGCCGGCATCATCGCCCCGCCTATCATCCTCAGCGGCGCGGGGGGCGCGAACCTCGGCCCCGCGGATCAGCAGTACCTTGTGTCCACCGCGCTCATCGTCTCGGGCATCCTGTCGAGCATCCAGATCACCCGCTTCAAGATCTTCAAGACGCAGTGGGTGGCCTTGTCCTGAAGTTCCCATATCTTCACATGCCCACCGCGAGAGAAAGAGAGTTGCATCCTATGCGAGTAGATCTCAGAAAATGATCTTCACTGACATCTTCCAGCTACTACCTCGGCACAGGCCTCATCTCCGTCGTCGGCGTCTCCTTCAGCATCATCCCCATCGCCCTCGGCGCCTTCTCTCAAATGTACGCCAGCGGCTTCTGCCCCTCCAACCCCCTCGACGGCTCCCCGCTCCCCTGCCCTCGCGGCTACGGCGCCCTCATCGGCACCAGCGCCCTCTGCTCCCTCGTCGAGATCCTCCTCTCCTTCATCCCGCCCCGCCTCCTCCTGCGCATGTTTCCCCCCATCGTCACCGGCCCCACCGTCATGCTCATCGGCCTGAGCCTCATCGAGGACGGCTTCAAGGACTGGATGGGCGGCAGCGGCGCCTGCTCCTCCTCCTCCTCCTCCCCCTCTTTATGCCCCTACGCGGGCGCCCCTCACGCCCTCCCCTGGGGCTCCCCCGAGTTCCTCGGCCTCGGTTTCTCCGTCTTCCTCACCATCATCCTCTGCGAGCGCTTCGGCTCCCCCATCATGAAATCCGCCTCCGTCGCTCTCGGCCTCCTCGTCGGCTGCATCATCGCCGCCGCCTGCGGCTACTTCGACCGCGCAGGCATCGCCTCTGCCCCCGTCGCCTCCTTCATCTGGCTCCACACCTTTCCGCTCTCCGTATACGGGCCCCTCGTCCTGCCCCTCATCGTCGTCTACATTGTCTGCGCCACAGAGTCCATCGGCGACATCTCCGCCACATGCGACGTCTCCCTCCAGCCCGTTGCCGGGCCGCAGTACGAGTCCCGCATCCAGGGCGGCGTCCTCGCCGACGGCATCGGCGGCTGCCTCTCCGCCCTCATGACCCTCACCCCGCTCAGCACCCTCGCCCAGAACAACGGCGTCATCGCCCTCACCCGCTGCGCAAACCGCTCCGCTGGCTTCGCCTGCTGCTTCCTCCTCGTCCTCATGGGCGTCTTCGCCAAGTTCGCCGCCGCCCTCGTCGCCATTCCCGCCCCCGTGCTCGGCGGCATGACGACCTTTCTCTTCTGCTCCGTATCCGTCTCCGGCCTCGCCATCATTGCCCGCGGCGTCCCCTTCAACCGCCGCAGCAGGTTCATCCTCTCCGCTGGCCTCGCCGTCGGCTACGGCGCCACCCTCGTCCCCTCTTACTTCGCCAACATCTTCCCCGCTAAGAAGGGCCGCAGCACCGCCCTCCTCGGCCTCCTCGACGCCGTGACCCTCATCATGCAGACCGGTTTCGTCCTCTGTGCCGCCGTCTGCATGCTTCTCAACGCCCTGCTGCCCGAGGAGATGGTGGAGGCCACGGCGCCCATCATTGATGCTGAAAGGGCCGAGAGCGAGGCTAAGGACGACACATGCCATGGCCCAGACATTGAGCTCGAAGGCATCTCCCACGGATCGTGATCGTTTTGAAATATAGTCCCATAATAACCCATACAGCACCACTCAACTCATAGGTACAGTAGCCGTCATAAACATATCCTAATTCATAATCAAAGACAGTCGCACGTCTGAACACTTCTGAACATCTCCTCATCGCTTTCACGGCAACGCATTGAGGGAGGCTCTGTCCACAGCGCCATGAGGACTTCATCTTCTCATTCTCATGCCGCGGCATCTTGGAAATTTTCCTTTACTCTGCTTCCATTTCTTCCCCCTTGAAGGACATCAGTGGTGGGGAAGAACGTGATACTATGTGATCCCATTGCCGCCCCCTAACCATGACAGACCGACAAATGCAAAAAATCAACAACAGATTCCTGCCCCATTCCTCATCGTCTGCGACCTCGTCCCTTTGCTCGTTCTCAAGATCCTGGAATCCCCGTCTCCTCTTCGCTGCTGCGCTCGTAGTCTTCCTCGTCCCAAAACGCGTGTAGAGAAAAAGGGCAATTAAAATTTTGGAGTAGAGAGGTCTTCGTCTTTATGCTTTCGTGAAATCATTGGCCTTCCTCGCCAAAACTCGCACGTTGTCAATGAATCCTGCAACCAACTCCTGGTATCTGTGAGGCGCCCCATTCATGGCCCTGCGCCCCTGGTCTAACAATACGCCGGCAGAAAGCTCAATTTCAAGTTCGTGCTCCTTTTCTATGCGTTGGGTATTCTGCAGGGAATGGACAACGTAGTGGTCAGTAATACCGAACGCATGAATGGTACTAGCAGTGGGACCATATCAAGAGAAAACAAAAGGAGAGGGAACATCGGTGTTCGACAGGCAATCAGTACAAATCCGTGGAAGAGAACTCACCCCTGGTCCTCCAGCCCCCTGTGTCACCTGGGTAAGATCGATCTGATAATGCCCTTGCGTGTAGCTGAGTCTGTCTTTGCTGCGATCGGGCTGTCTGTCTCCCGATCTCGAGGCTTGAATCAGCTCGTCCAAAGTGCCCTCCCAGTCCATCTCAAGGTTGACGCTGATGCGGCAATCCATCGGGCACATTGGCATGTGGATATCGATGTCCGCGACGCGGGACTTGACAATTTTGTTCAAGACCTCCTTCGTCTTCAAATCGTGTGTGACTCGGACGCGGATGTTCTTGCCTCGGGCACCCATTCTCGACCGCATGCAGTTCGGAATGCGGCTCTGCAGTTCAGGCGGAAGCTCGAAGAATCGATCGATTTCTCGTCGGTGTTTGTAGACGACTTGGACTCGACTGCCTCCGTGGGGTGCGCGTGGGTCGGTTTGGATGACAATCTTGTTGAGAAAATCATTGAAAGCCTTATGATGATCCTGCAGATTGACGACACATCAGTAAAGATGAAGCGCTCCCACGCGTGCGGCGCGTCAGGGGCGAAGGCGGCTTACCTCCGTCATGCTACTCTTGAAAGCCACCCTGCCATTGTCACTCAAGATGCACTCCGAATCGAGGTATCGCTCGACCCTTTGGTTGGTGTTCTTGTCGATCAAAGTCCCCAATTTGGCCTCGATCTCGTACTGGATGCCGCGACTCAAGATCTCTTGCGTATCTGGGCCACTGATCACGTTGAGGAAAAGGAAGTCGGCCACCGTCTTGATCAACTCTTCGTACGGTTTGGTGCCCATGATACTAGGTTCCCATGGCCCGAGCAGGTCTTGGGGGTTCACGTCGAAAAGAGGCGTGGCCTGGGCTTGGTTCTCGTGTTGTGATCGTGTAGCCTCCGGCGACGCGTGGCGACTCGCGTTCTCTGTCTTGGTCGCCACGTCTGATCTTCCGTTGGCGGGGATTGGGTGGATATGTGTGTGGGCCCGTTTCTGGAGAACGAAATTGGGGTTATTGGGCAGTCGTTTCCCGATGCTGTGGACGCTTAGGGCCCAGATGGGCGGCTGACTCCGACAAACGCGCTTCTTCCGGGGGGAGGCGGCGACGACTGATGGAGGATCGGGTCGCTCGGCGTGTCCGCCATTCAGGGCACCGGGGGGCGGCCTGCTCTCCTTGTGCTCCAGTTCCCCCGGGCTCATGTTGAGGTCTCCCAGCTTTCGCTTCGCCGGCGTCACCGTTCGCTCGGTCTCGACGGCCATGTTGTGCACGCGTGAAGAGGCTTGTCTCGGTTCGGGGGCGACAGGACCGGCAGGTACAGCGGGAGCGGCAGGGCCAGCAGGTGTAGGAGATGCAGTGGGTGCAGCGGGTGTAGCGGATGCTGCAGGTGCGGCCGTTGGAGTCTGGTCGGAATTGATCGCGAGGGTCTCGACTCGTGTCTTGGGACTAACAGAGACAGTCCGGTCTCGATCGTACTGCGAGGCCCGCTGCTGGCTCGACTCGGAGGCCGGAGACGCGCGAGCCGACTGAGAATTAGACAGGCGATGCGCAGGCAAGGATGCGGTTGTAGATTTTGGCGAAGGTTGGGTTTGCGCGCTGCCGATTGAGGATACTCGCTGTTGGTAAGGGCTCGACGGTTGCGAGAAATTGCTGGGCGCAGGAACCTGCCGAGGTGTGGCCGCGACTGGCGGAGGGCCCAAGGGGGTAGGCGGATGTGAAGGATGGCGGAGAGATTCGTCCGGTGGAGGCTGCGTCGCAAGGATTGGGCTGCCCTGTGCGTATTGGGGCCCATAGTGGCCCTCTCTCTGGGCCGACGTGGGTGTCGGTGTGGACTGAGTCGAGTGAGATCGCTGCTGAACATATGGATGAGGAGCACTGCCGGCGCCGGTGGCTGAGAGAGGAGATGCTTGTCCGACCGATTGCTGATGTTGATATTGATGATGCTTTTGCTGCTGCTGCTGCTGTTGTTGTCGCTGCTTTTGTTGCTGCTGCTGCTGCTGTGGTGCTTGTTGCTGCTGCTGCGGCGGCGGCGGCTGTTGAATCGCAGGGGAGCGTTGCTGCTGCTCTCGAAACTGCTGCTCTCGAATCTGTAGTTCTCGGACCTGCTGCTCTCGAATCTGCTGCTCTCGGATCTCCTGCTCTCGAAATTGTTGTTCCCGAATGACCTGCTCTCGAACCTGCTGCTCTCGAATCTGTTGCTCTCGAACCTGTTGCTCTCGAACCTGGTGCTCTCGAACCTGGTGCTCTCGAACCTGGTGCTCTCGAACCTGGTGCTCTCGAACCTGGTGCTCTCGAACCTGGTGCTCTCGAACCTGGTGCTCTCGGACTTGCTGTTCTCGGACCTGCTGCTCTCGAATCTGCTGCTCTCGCTCTCGAACCTGTTGCTCTCGAATCTGTCGCTCCTGAATCTGTTGATCTCGGACCTGTTGCTCCCGAGGCTGGTGTTCCCGTGAATGTTGCCCTTGAATCTGCTGCTGCCCACGCTCGTGTTGCTCCTTTTCGTGCTTTTCCCTCAAATATTCCTTGATCCGTTGCTCCCGCTGCAGCTCTCTTTGTTGCAGCCCAGCCTCTAGCTCCTGTTCCTGATGCTCATAATGCCTGACGTGCTGCTCTACCCTTTCCAGCAACTCCCAAGGTTTCTTGTTCCGTTCCGGCGGACTAACAGGTCGCAATTTGGGAGAAGGCTGGTGGGGAGACGGATGCTGGCGTTGTGTCTGCCGAGGCTGCGGCTGCGGCGAGTGTGGTTGTTGTTGTTGTTGTTGTTGTTGTTGTTGTTGTTGCTGTTGCAATTGTCGAGATTGTTGTCGAGGTTGTTGCCGAGAGGATTGTTGAGCTCGCGGCTGCTGTTGTTGTTGAGGATGCTGTTGCTGTTGTTGAGGTTGTGCTTGAGGGTGTTGAGGTTGCAGAGGCGGCGATTGCTGCGTTCCGAAGGAGGGTTGAGCGTGGGCCGCGAGACCGGCACCTTGTGAGTAGCTGTCCCTCTTTTGGTGAGGGAACTGGGCGGAAGGGTATTGATATCGTTGGCCCGGGCTCGCGAGCTCTTGAGGGGTCTGGTTTGACGGAAAAGGATACGCTGGCACGTTGGTTGGCGGTGCCGAGGTCGGTGTGGCTGTTGCTTTGTACGGAGAGGCAAGGGGAGTTGAATTGCTCCGAGCAATGCCAGGCGATCGAGCGTCGGGATACTGAGCAGCGGGTTGGAGGGGAGGAGGCTGAGGACGCGACTGGAATTGACCGGGACCGTGGTAGGGCGAAGGCGATGGGTACGGGTTCGTTGGGGCTTGCGGTTGTGATGGTGATCGCTGCTGCTGCTGCTGCTGTTGCTGCGAAGGCTGATGGGCTTGCTGCTGCTGGGTAGGATAGCCCGGGGCTGCAGTCTTGACGGGAGATGGATGTGGTGGTTGTTGGTAATTGTAGTCGCGATAGCCAAAGGGTGGCGGGCTCCGCTGGCTTGGACTGTGATGAGGCTGCTGGAGCTGCCGAGGGGCAGGCTGCTGTTGCTGTGGCTGTTGCTGTTGCTGTTGCTGCTGTTGCTGTGGCTGTTGCTGTTGCTGTTGCTGCTGTTGCTGCTGCTGCTGTTTCCGCGGCGCCCTCGAGGGGTCGACGTTATCGGACGTGTTCAAGACGGAGCGAAGATCCATGGCGACAAGGTGAGATTGAACGTTATCGTGCTTCGAGAGAACGAGGGAGGCGCGCAATGGCTGGCTGGCTGGATCTGGTGTCAATTCGCTCAAGACGACAGCATTGGTCCCACGAGGCTGCTGATTTCGACGCGATGAGGACTGCACGTAGGGCGGGCGGGTCTAGACGAGCGTGAGGCGCGCGAGGGGTGGGATGCTGGCCGAGTCGCAAACGGACATTATCATCCTTTGTCGTGTCGGCGGCGGGGGGAATGCGAGAAGATGGATGAACAAGGCCTGCCCATGGACTGACTACATCCAATTGGGTTTGTAGAGGGTCGTGCCACGAGGGCTCGAAGAAAAAGAGAGTGGGAGGGAGGGGAGGGGGGGGGGGGGACCGAGTGAGAGGAAGAGAGAGAAGGGGAGGGAAGGGAGAGAAGAAGGGGAGGGGGAAAGAGAGATGATGGCGCTGGCGCGGGGGTCCTGGTGGAGGATGAGATTCCAAGATGTATGGATCCCGGATGGACGTATGGAGATGCAGCTGGAGGCTGCCTGGAGAGAGGTGTCCAGTCCGTGTCCGTGTCTGTGTCTGTGTCTGTGTCTGTATCCGTGTCCGCGCTGGACTTGTTATGGCAAGCTAGTACTCCTCAGTGGTAGTAACAGCGATGGACTGACTGATCGGTGATGGAGGGACCCAGATCTGATGGATGTTGATATGTATGTAGTATGTAACAGGTATGGATGGATGCCGCCAGGCGGACGGATCTATGCTGGCAGCAGGCAAACTGGAGGCACGCGCGCGGACGCCAGCTGGCCGGACAAGTGCATGAGAAATCTCTGGCACGATAGCGGCAATCGCTCGATGGTCGGAGAGAGGTACTCCGTAAATAGGATGTAGTCGACGATTGTGGACGGCCGGCCGTTTCAAGTCGAGATGCGTGTTGAGCCCATGTCAGAAGGCCGTGGGCGGCGATGGCAGGATGGAGTCGTGCCCGGAGAGTGGGTGTCGAAGAGACCTGACGTGGTGGCTAGTAGTATGTAGAGGGGGAAGAGGGGTTGGGGGGGGGGGGTGGTTTGGAGTTGGAGATGGAGTTGGGGTTGGAGTTGAAGTCGGAGTTGGAGTGGGATGGATCTGTGGACGTGGATTCTTTGCCGTATTGCAGCGATCACTTTCGGGTGGAAGGACTCGAGATGCTGATGGGCTGGCCGAGCGGGAAGGGAGGAGGAGGAGGAGGCAGGGTCTACCGATCAACAGCGAAGAAATAAGGATGGATGGATGGATGAAGTTCAGTATTGATGGGATCATGTAGGATCGTGAGGATGAATGGATTCCTTGGAGCGATCATGGAGTTGCAGGAGGTTGAATTGATGATGGCCCGGGATGTTTCTGCCTTCAAGTTCGTGTCCCATCTATCATTGGCGTTCGTCCAGGCCCTCTATCAAGCGGTACTCAGACGCTACCTGGGGAGCACGGCAAAGCAACACGTTGTCTGGGGTATTCGGCATGTACTCGTAGATGCTGCTCCGAACTTGAATCAACCAGAGGCCTTGTCGACGTTGAGTTGACCAGTGATCGCTGCAAGACGGCAAAGAATCCACGTCCACAGATCCATCTACTACTCATGCTATGGCTGGCGTATCCATTTGCGGTATGAAGCCTCCATGGAGGTCTCGGGCACTTGATCGCTTCACGCCTCTATTTCTCCAGGGCTGCGGGACAAGTGGATGATGGACGGGTCTAGCGCTCCCCCGCCGCCTGCACAACAGCCCAGAGACCAGCGCCAGCAGTCGGCAGCTCCAGCGCGAACCGGGCGGTTTGACCGGGTGGAAATTCGCAATGGATCCATCATGGCGTGGATGAATCTACGGAGTAGATCCTGGATTCTAGATCCATGTTCATTGACGGCACGATCCAAGAGGGTGTGAATCGGTGACGATTCGGAGCCTCGAAGGGAGTTTACGTACGGGGTGCATACTCGTTCGTAGATTGATGCCCCTCCGACTCGTGATGGATGCCAATTCCGAAGTCGAGTCCAAAGTCCATGGACGGCTCGGAGCTTTCACACGAAGGATTTGCTGGTCCTGGAGGCAATCATTTGTCTGAGACTCCGTACACGGTGGGATTCTGGAAGCAGCAGCCAGACTGTGGATTCCCTCTCCACAGTAACCATCTTTGTGAATGTGCGAGTACGAAGTCGTCCTGGCCAGACGAGTCTTTCTCTTGTTGATTCAGTCTCCTTGATGTCAGACCCAGACAAGTTGCAATGAAATCGATCAATCGCAAGCTGTCCAGTGTCCACTGCGGCGTTGTCAGTTTCAAATGGGGCATTGGCGATAGGGGAGCACTGGACCGGGACTTGGGGATTGTCCGAGCTGCCGCAGCTTTCGCATATTGCTCGAGGGGTGTTTGCGGTATTGTCCAGGTACTGGCCTACCCTCGATGCCCCTCCTTCGTCCTTGGATCAATCCATGGATGGATCTGTTGTGACCAGATCGGCATTCCCTTCCACGTCGACTGAAAGACCTCGTTGGCGTCCGGGGCCTTGTCTCAGGGACCAGCGACATGACGCTCATTCTGCTTCTCCATCAGCTGTTCGTAGATGTACCTACTCTTGGAATCAAACTGATCGTTTGTCCTCGCCCAGCAATCAACTTGAAGTCTCCAAACTCAAGCATCGAGTTCGACGTCTGGAGGATGAGCTTCAAGATCACGTGATGCCATGAGCTCGGTGAGACCCCGCCTTGCATGATTATGTCAGCGGCCAAGGGCGATCGCAAGGCAGAAGCTCTGCCTGACGTGGACGTCGTCGATCCACGCAACGCCTGCTCTTCGAGTTCGTAAAACACAACACGGCGACAACCACCATACAGGACGGCCAACTCGCACAAGGCATAGCATCGCCGCCTCCTTCTATACGCCTTGCTCACTCCCCCCCCAATTGCAACCCCTCTCCGCTTCTTGGATCCTGAGGCCCGGCCATCGGCAGCATCCTGGTGCCTCCTGTCATCTCTTCTCAGCTTCCACTCCGCCACGCCCCCCTCCCCCTCCCCCCGTTTCTCTGTCGTCTGAGGCCTGCCCATTGCCATCTGCCAGCCACTCGACCACCTTCACCATGCCCGGTCTGGTTTCCGCGACGGGTGTCCTGGCCTTCCTTGCCGACGAGGAGCCTGAGCTCAAGGTCTTCGCCCTGCAGACGCTCAACGATGACATCGACACCGTATGGACGGAGGTCGCGGGAGCCTTGAGCCAGATGTATGTCTCACCCTTGAGAGGAGCTGACCCGACCCCGGGTGTGGGTTTGCCATTGCGCGTGCGAGGGAGAGATCAAGAACAGGAGCGAATGCGAGGGCGAGAGCGAGTGCAAGATGGAGGAGGACGGAGAGGACATGGCTGACCTTCGTCATCGCGAACCAAACACAGTGAGGCTCTCTACGAGGACGAGTCCTTTCCCGAACGACAGCTCGCCGCGCTCGTCCTGGCCAAGGTCTACTACCATCTCCAGGCCTACAATGACAGCATGGTCTTTGCCCTCGCCGCTGGCGACCTCTTCAAGCTCGACGCCCCCAGCGAGTTCGAGGAGACCATCATCTCCAAGTGCGTCGACCAGTACATCGCCATCACCGCCGCCAAGCACACGTCCCCCGCCCTCACCAGCACCGCCGACGTCCCAGAGCTCGCGACGACCTTCTCCAGCGCTGCCGACGGCGCCGCCGTCCTGTCGCCCACCACCCCCTTCTCCCAGACCACGCTGCCCCCCAAGTCGCTGCTCTCCCGGGCCTCCCTCGAAAGCACCATCCTCGGCACCGACTTTCAGCCGGTCGCCAAGGACGGCCGCTCGGGCTCCATCGCCCAGCTCCCCGACAAGGCCACCGAGGCCTCCCTGCAGCGAGTCATCGAGCGGCTCTTTGAGAGCTGCCTGATCCAGGGCCGCTACAGGCAGGTCGTCGGCATCGCCGTCGAGGCGAAGAACCTCGACATCCTGCGACGCGTCATCAAGCGCGCGAGCGAGGATGAGAAGGCCTCCAAGGTCAAGATTCCCGAGGGCCAGCAGGGCCCGGCCGAGGAACTCATGGAGTACGCCCTCAGCGTCTGCATGGACATCGTGCAGGAGCGAGCCTTCCGCACCGAGATTCTGCGCCTCATCCTCGACCTGCTCAACGACATCCCCCACCCAGACTACTTCGCCATCGCCAGGTGCGTCGTCTACCTCAACGCCGACGAGGAGGCCTCCCGAATGCTGCGGACTCTGGTAGCCAAGGGCGACCGCACCGCCATCGCCAACGCGTACCAGATCGCATTCGATCTCTACGACAACGGCACCCAAGAGTTCCTCGGCAAGGTCCTCGGCTCACTCCCGTCGGGCGAAGTCAAGAAGGTCGATGCCTCCGAGGGCGCCGCCGGCAGCGAGAATGAGCCTCTGCTCCAGGGCGAGCAGAGCGCTCCCGAGGCTGAGCTTCCCGGGGATGTGGCCAAGGTGTATCGCAACGTTCGACAGATCCTCGACGGCACCAAAACGGTCCGCCTAAACCTCGAATTCCTCTACCGCAACAACCACACCGACCTCTCCATCCTGAACAGGGTACGCGACAGCCTCGAGGGCAGGAGCTCCATCTTCCACACCGCCGTCACGTTCTCCAACGCCTTCATGAACCAGGGGACCACCAATGACAAGTTCTTCCGCGACAATTTGGAGTGGCTCGGCAAGGCCGTCAACTGGTCCAAGTTCACGGCCACCGCGGCGCTCGGAGTCATCCACCGGGGAAACATCCAGCAGGCCAAGAGGCTCCTCGAGCCCTACCTACCGAGGCGGGGCAGCATCGGCAGCGGCTCCATCTTTAGTCAGGGAGGAGCCTTATACGCTCTGGGTCTCATCCACGCGAACCACGGGACTGGCGCTCTCGAGTACCTCAAGACGCACTTCATCGAGGCGGAGGAAGAGGTGGTGCAGCACGGCGGCGCCCTCGGCCTGGGCATTGCCGGCATGGGAACGGGCGACCTCGACATTTTCGAGAAACTCAAAGAGACCCTCTTTCAGGACTCGGCACTCAACGGCGAGGCCGTCGGTCTCGCGATGGGTCTCATCATGCTCGGGACCGGGCACGTCAAGGCTCTCGAGGACATGATCACGTACGCGCACGAGACCACTCACGAGAAGATTGTCCGCGGCATCGCTCTCGGCATGGCCCTGATCATGTACGGCCGCCAGGAGGGTGCCGACGTCCTGATTGACGGCCTGCTCAACGACCCGGACCCGACCCTGCGGTACGGCGGCATCATGACCGTGGCGCTGGCGTATTGCGGTACGGGCAGCAACAAGGCGGTGCGGAAGCTGCTGCACATCGCGGTCAGCGACGTCAACGACGACGTGCGTCGGATCGCGGTGATGAGTCTCGGGTTCATCCTCTTTCGCAAGCCCGGCAGCGTCCCGCGCATGGTCGAGCTGCTGTCCGAGTCGTACAACCCGCACGTCCGCTACGGATCGGCCATGGCTCTGGGCATCTCGTGCGCGGGCACGGGCCTGGACGAGGCGATCGACCTGCTGGAGCCGATGATGAAGGACCCGACGGACTTCGTGCGGCAGGGCGCGCTCATCGCGCTGTCCATGATCATGGTGCAGCAGAACGAGGTGATGAACCCCAAGGTGGCCTCGATCCGCAAGACGCTCAAGAAGGTGGTCGGGGACCGGCACGAGGACGCCATGACCAAGTTCGGCGCGGCCATCGCCCTGGGCATCATCGACGCTGGCGGGCGCAACTGCACGATTGGGCTGCAGACGCAGACGGGCAACCTCAACATGACGGGCATCGTGGGCATGGCCGTCTTCACGCAGTACTGGTACTGGTTCCCGCTGACGCACTTTTTGTCGCTGAGCTTCTCGCCGACGTCCGTCATCGGCCTGGACTCGGACCTGGAGATTCCGGACTTCAAGTTCCACTGCGCCACGCGGCAGAGCCTCTTCGACTACCCGCCGGAGCAGGAAGTCAAGACGGAGGAGGGCCCGACGCCCATCGCCACGGCCATCCTGTCGACGACGGCGCAGGCCAAGCGACGGGCGCAAAGGAAGGAGCGAGCCCAGCGGCGGGAGAGCATGGACATCGACGCCGCGGCGACGGCGAAGAGCGTCGGCGCCGGCGGCAACAGCGGCGACAAGATGGACGTCGACGAGGAGAAGCCCAAGGAGGACGCTGGCAAGGACGCCGCCAAGGACAGCAGCGGCAACAACGCTGCCGGTAACAACAACAGCAAGAAGGAGGGTGACGAGAAGGAGGCGACGCCGGCGAGCGAGACGAAGAAGAAGCCCGAGAAGGAGAAGGTCGGCTACGAGATGGACAACATGAGCAGGGTTCTGCGCGGGCAGCTCAAGTACATCAGCTTCCCTGCTGGGCGATACAAGCCGGTCAAGAAGGTCAGTGTCCCCCCCTTTGCCCCCCCCTTCCCTTTATTCTTCCATTTTTCGTTCCTTTCTCGCCCTCGTTCCTTGTCACCTTATTTGCGACCACATTGTGAGCATCGCGCTGACTCACTCGTCCACAGCCAACCGGTGGTCCCCTCCTCCTCGACGACACGCAGGCGGAGGAGCCCAAGAGCCTGGTCGAGGAGAAGCTGAAGAAGGCGGTGACGGAGCGCGCCCCTACGACCGGCCAACATTCGGGCCGTAGCGGCGGGCGCTCCGGCGGGCGAAGCCTGCTGGACGAGTTCGCCGACCACAACACCGTGAGCGAGTTCCTCCGGGGGACCGGTCGGCACGGATTCGGCGGGCTGGGGGAGCCGCAGACGCCCGGGGGCAACGGCGGCGCGGGGATGGGATCTGGGGCGGCGGCGGCGGCGGGTGTTTTGACGGCGGTGGATGAGGATGAGGAGGGGGATGAGGAGGCGGGGGTGCCGCGGCCGTTTGACTACTTTTCGGATGAGGAGGACGAGGGGGAGGCGGAGTAGGAGGGGGTTGAATAAGCGGGGGAGGGGCGGGACAGAAAGGGTGGGGGGATATGAGAAGGGGAGAGGGGGATATGAGAAGGGGAGAGGGGGGAGACAGAAAGGCCGGATAGAGGGTGTTAAAGGGTGGCGCATGTTGGCCAAGTCGGTATGAGTTGAATGATGAGCATCGCATCGATCGTGGGATGGCATCGAGTGAGAATGTGTCATACTTCGTGCGGAGTACTTTCCACTTCGTAGGCCGTACACCGCACGCCCTGCGGTGATCTCTGTGTCCAAAGTCCACGATTGCTGCCTGTGAGCGGTGAGCCGCTCATGAATGGAGGAGCACCTACGGAGTATTGCCGAGTACTGTCTGTAACCCGCAGCGCCGGAGTTCTCTACGATCCGCCGTGCCTCAGCCGAATACTGCGTATTCCGTACATGTACTCCGTACTCGGTACGCAGTACGGAGTACGGAGTCTCGAGTGCTCGTGCTCGTGCTCGTACGATACCCCGCAGCGTGAGGTCAACTGGGGCGAGCATGAGGTCAATCTGGGAGGGGGGCGCGGGGTGAGAATCCCGTACGAGACGGTGGAGAGAGGTCCGTGGGCGGAGGTTGATTCTTGATTCTCGTGGAGGTCGCATAGAGGTTGCTGGCCCAGGAGGATGGTCGACGAGCCTGGCCAACAAGGCTGGCCAACAAGTCTGGCCGATGGGCCGATGCACTGTGGCGAGGGGCCGAGGTCGGAGGGCCGAGGAGCCGAAGGGGGGGGAGAAGAGGGGGGGTTTGGCCTGGGGTGAGCGGGGCATGGAACCAGGGTTGGGACAGGGGATGCGAAGAGGCTCTTGTGAGTGCGAGGATGGAGCAGGGAGGGGCAGGGATGTTGCTGAGGCGGGAGGGGTGAGAGAGGTCCGGAGGATGAGGACGGTACTCGTTCAGCATGAGAATGGATCCTATTCATCCATCCATTCCCGACAGCAAGCGGGATGGAACTCGATGGATGGGCCGAGACAGGGGCGAGGCTGCAGGAACGAGCGTGGCGGGGGCGCTGCAGGGGCAGGGGGGGATGATCTGCCCGATGGGCCGGAGGTGCAGGTATGGAGGAGATGGATGGGATGGATAGGGTATCTGGCGTCAAGGGAGAGATGGGGGGGCCCCTTGGCATTCTGCAGAGGACGGTCCTCTCGGGAAGAAGAGATAGAGGGAGTGGCGAGAGTCGCGGCGTCGCTGAGTGCTGGATGGAGATGAAGTTGGAGATGAAGTTGGAGGTGGAGATGGAGATGGAGAGTCTTGGTGTTGCAGAAAGCCGAGTGCATCTGCAGGTAGCAGTACGAGAGGATACTTCTTCGGAGCAGAAGCTGCACGCGACAAGGACGTCCTCCCGTCGTCCATGTACATCCCGATGCACTGCCGACGGCCCGACTTGTCTCCGGTCGGGGCGCATGCTCAACGTGCGGAACTCGTCTGCGCACTGTGAAGCGAGGGCAGGGCAGATCCATCTGTCTCCAGGTATGCCTTCAATGTTCATGATGGATCCATGGGCCTGGGAGCCAGGCCGTGCTGCTCCCGGAAGACTGTGAGATGATGGAATCCATGGAGTGGGAGAGGAGTGTGTTGCGGGATTCTCTTCGTGTATGCCCCCCATTCCCAGTGCCACTGCCACTGCCACTGCCACTGCCACTGCCAGTGCCGCGGGCGACCTCCAAAAGCCCATCTACCGCCATCCTGCAATCCAGATCGTCGACAAACCTCCCCCTCGCATCCTCCCCCTCGGCCTCCCTCTCCCGCTCCATCCCCTCCACGCACCTTCGACAAGGCACATCCCCGCCCACACGCGAGCCCAGGCTTCCCCTCGACCCCTGCACCCCCTGTCTCGCCTCCTCGAGACACCACCTGACGCCTCGACGAACCGCATCCACCCATCCGCCCATCCACCCACCTCCTCAACTCCATCCATCACCGCCCGCAGTCAACCTCCATAGATCTCCATCCACAGCATCCCCCCCCCCGCGACACGACACCGGGCCTGCTAGCCGAGCCAAACCGCGCTGCAGCTGCACAGAGACACGGCACCCGCTCTGACCCGCTCCCTCGACTCCTTGGCAGGCATTCAGCCCTCCTCCTCCTCGTCCTTCTCGTCGTCCTCCTCCTCCTCGCCCCCCCCCCTCTCCCCCTCGCGGTGAACCTCAGATGCGCAACCCCATACTCCGTACTCTGTCCACAAACATCCATCCATCCATGCATGATCCACCGGCTCTCGCTCGCGACTCAAGGATGAAAACCCGCGCTCTCTCGGTCCTGCGGTCTCTCCCCGTCCTCTTCCCCTTGGTCTCTCCTATATAACATCTGTCCCTGGAGCCTACTTCTCTCTTTTTTTTCTTGCTCTCTCTCTCTCTCTCTCTCTCTCTCTCTCTCTCTCTCTCTCTCTCTCTCCACTCCGCCCTCTCCCCCCCCTCTTTCATCCCGTCTCTCTTCCCACGGACAAAATGACGTCCTCGGCACATCTCCTGGCTCGGCACCTGCGCCATCGCGGCCTCACATGTCTGCGCCAACCCTTCTCACGCCTGCCTCCACGCCCGCCCTACCGACCCTTCACATCCTCATCCACCACACGAACTCCATCACAGCATCCCACCGCTTCCTCTGCTCAGCCTCGTCCCCCGAGGTCAGGCACATGCCAGCCGCCCAGACACCCCGCCCCCCGAGCCGCCGCCCTCCTCGCCAGCCTCGGCCTCCTCGCCTTCCTCGCCAACCTCACCTCCCCCTCCCCCTCCCCCCAAACCTTCTTCCTCGACGCCGCCGCCGCCGCCGCCTCCTCCTCCTCCCTCAGCTTCCACGAGCAGACCCTCCAGCTTGAGGACCAGACAGCCTGCCAGGACGGCCGCGACGCCCGCTATCCCCGCTACCGCGTCTCCGAGGTCCGCAAGCACGACGCCCGCTCCGCCCGCCCCTGGGTCATGCGCGGCGACAAGGTCTACGACATCACCGATTGGGTCGCCGCCCACCCGGGAGGCCAGGTCATCCTCCGCGCCGCCGGCCGCTCCATCGAGCCCTACTGGGACATCTTCTCCATCCACAAGGCCCCCTACGTCGCCGAGATCCTCGAGCAGTACCTCATCGGCTACGTCCACGCCGACGACCTCGTCGACGGCCGGCCCGCCGCTCGCGAATCCATCGAGGACCCCTTCGCCGACGACCCCGTCCGCGACCCGGCCCTGCTCACTCTCACCGCCAAGCCCCGCAACGCCGAGACCCCCGCCGCCGCCCTCGCCTCCGCCTTCCTCACCCCGACCGAGCTCTTCTACGTCCGCAACCACATGTGGGTCCCCCGCCTCTCCCCCGCCGAGGCCGACGCCCACGTCCTCACCGTCGAGCTTCTCGACGGCTCCACCCGCGACTACTCCCTCCGCGACCTCAAGACCCGGTTCCCCCGCCGCTCCGTCACCGCGGCCCTCCAGTGCTCGGGGAACCGCCGCGCCCACATGTCCGCCGACTCTGGCCGCCCGGCCAACGGCCTCCCCTGGACCGCGGGCGCCATCTCCAACGCCACGTGGGAGGGCGTCTCTCTCGCAGACGTCCTCGCCGACGCGGGGCTCGACACCTCCGCCGCCCTCGACGGCTCCGCGGACGAGAAGCACGTCCACTTCGCCGGCCTCGAGGCCTACGCCGCGTCCATCCCCCTCCGCAAGGCCGTCGACCCGACGGGGGACGTCCTCCTCGCCTATGGCATGAACGGCGGCCCCCTGCCCCGCGACCACGGGTTCCCCCTGCGCTCGCTCGTGCCGGGGACCGTCGCTGCGCGGTCTGTCAAGTGGCTCAATCGCGTCACGCTCAGCGACGAGGAGAGCTACAGCCAGTGGCAGCGCAGGGACTACAAGTGCTTTGGCCCGAACCAGCTCGCCCCGGACTGGGACGCCGCCCCTTCCATCCAGGAGATGCCCGTCCAGAGCGCCATCACCCTCGTGAGGCTAGATCCATGGAGGGCGGGCACAAAGACAACAGGTCCAGGCATCAGCCCATGCACAACCACAAGCACACCGCCGCAAAACCAGCCTGTCCGCCCCCTCTCCCTCTCCGGCTATGCCATCTCCGGCGGCGGCCGGGAAATCATCCGCGTCGACGTCTCCACCGACAACGGCCGGTCCTGGTCCCAGGCCCGCCTGCTCCCGGACTGCGTCTCCCGCGACGGAAACCCCTCCCCCTGCCGCGGCCACGGCGCGTGGGCGTGGAAGCGCTGGGACTTTGAGGGGATCCTACCCCCGGAGGCGTTCACCGAGGAGGGGAGGGGGGGAGAAACGCCGACGCCGAAGACGGGCCCAAAGGACACGATTCAGAAGGCCCAGGATGGCATCACGAAGACAGGCCAGGGAGAGGCATCGACGACGACAAGCCAGAGCAGGACACGAGAGGACACCAATCCCGAAGCAAGGGATGTAGAAAATAGACATTATCAGCAACAGCAGCAGCAGCAGCAGCAGCAGCAGCAACAACAGCAACAGCATCAACAGCAGCAACAGCAGCAACAGCAACAACGCTGCACCACCCTCGTCGTCAAGGCCACGGACGAGGCGTACAACACCCAGCCAGAGACGCAGGCCTCGATATGGAACGTCAGGGGTAATCTCGCCACGGCTTGGCACCGCGTGCAGGTCTGCACGGAGTGTGCGCCTCGGGCGGATGGCAGAGCGAGTGCCGGGGCTGGGGTGGATACGGGGAGTCGTGGGGAGAGCTCCTCGTCATCCTCCTCCTGAGGATCTCTTCTTCTATTCCACTACTATTCCTCCCGCGGCTCCTTTTTTTGCTCTTCCATTCACCGTTCTACTCCTCTTCTCATCTTTCCATCTTGCATTTCATCTTCTTCCCCTTCATTTTCCTCCCTTTTCCTCTCCTCCTTTTTCCCTTCCTTTCTTTCTCCCCTTATTACGGAATCCTCCTTGGAAATGATTTGCATGAAGATCGGCGTTCAGGCGGAGAGACAGAACAGAACTGGCCGGGCACTCGCTTTGGAGCCGGGATCCCTCCATATACAAGCGAGAAGCCCATCCTACTCCCAATTTCCTAACGATGCACGATCTTGACGATGCCCTCATGATGTTTTCATTGTATCGATATATATTCTCGCTGTATATTCACACCTTCTGCACCTCCCCCTGCGATTCGGTGCCTTTCTACATGCATGAATCCATTACATCCATTACATCCACATCTATGCCTCCAATGCGGCGCACACACCGTTCCCGTGCCGTCAACACCATTCCTCCTGTGTTCTTTGCCATTCAGTGCTCATATCCACATCCCTCCCCTTCCGATCCAGTGCCTTATTGCGATGGATAGATTGATACATGTACATCCAGTGCAGCCGAAGGAGCGGATGACTCCATGGATATTTGCGGTGTGTGCGGAGAGCTCAGCCCTACGCTCCAGAGTGCGTCCGCTTGAGTACACGTAGGAGAAGACATACGGAGTAGATCCATCAAGGATCAACCATCTACAGACGTACGGAGTATTTCCTGAGCCTCTTCTTCTCAGGAACCCGAATCTCATACATGCACTGGTTGATTCATGGAACGGCATGGATGGAGGCAAGCGAAGCAGACACCCCCGTCAGACATCACGCTGGCCGCCGTCCCCGTGGCGGAAGACATCATGCGCAACGGCCTGGAATGGCATGGGCTGGATCGATGGATTCGGATGGAGTGGACGGATCCGATCCATCCACCATCATGTGCAGAGGCTCGCCCTGCGCCTCAGCCGCGGGGCACACCTCCATCTCATACCAGGCCATGGCATGGGATCTCTGCATACATCTATCTGGACTCCGCACATCGGGCTGTCTCACACTCAGACGGGCTTCCACGGATGCGTTGGGTATGCATCTATCTTGCACGAGTACGGAGTACATAACCCCCCCTCGAGCACACTCGAACGACTCAGATCGGGGAGACGACACAGCGTTCGATTCACTTCCTGCTTTTTTTCACGGAGGATCTCTACGGGGCTTGCCCCTATCTGTCGTGTTTGTCTTCAGCTCTCTCTCTCACGGACCGAGTCGGCGCAAATCGCGGTGACGCCTGATCATATCACCTCTCCGGACGGCATTGAGACATTTTCGTAACCTGACGCACGCCTTGTGAAGATTCATCCAGGACGGGACAGAGATTCAGATACCGCACACGCCTCAAACAGCACCCCGCGACTGCATGCGATACCCAGCGGTCTGGACCGCTGCGGACAAACGATATCCTCGCAGGAGTTTTTGGGCTTCGCTACGCCATGGTCCTCAGGATGGCCTCCCTGATGCCCTTGCTGTCGGATATCCTGCCCATGATCCTGCCGTCCAAGACGGAGGTCATACGCGGCCCAGGGTTGTCGTGCGAGGCGAAGGCGCAGGGCGGGGGGTCGGTCGAGAAGCCGGCGGTGGTGGGGCGGTGCGACAAGATGTGTGCCTCGAGTGAGTGAATGCCATCCACGGTTTTTTTTTTTTCTTCCCTGTTTTTCTTGTGCCGGGGGGGGGGGGGGGGGGGGAAAAGGGGAGGGGGGGGGGGGTTTTTTTCCCCCCTGGTTGGGGAATTGGGAATCATGGTGGTTTTTGGGGGG
>NIGD01000001.1:5371607-5400846 GCA_003055185.1 Escovopsis sp. TC
GCTTGAGGGGGGGGCGTCATGGCGGAGGAGGGGGAGGAGGGCGAGGGCGAGGGCGACGCCGGCGAGGTAGAGGGCGGGGGTGTAGCGGAAGAGGAGGACCCAGAAGCGGATGAGGAGGGAGTCGGCGAGGGAGGAGCCGATCATGGAGATGGCCGGGAAGTCCACCGGGGGGGGGTGCGGTGTTTCACGGCGAGGGACTGGATGCGGCGATGCTGGCCGGCGTCAACACGCGATGTCGCTGTGGTTGGAGTCGCGAGACACGGCGAGGTGGATGTTGAGAAGCACGAAGTCCAGATAGCAACGGCTGGCCCCCTCAGAGGAAGATGATGGAGCATGTTGGAGCTGGAACGACGATGGCGACGAGCTTGAGCTTGAGCTTGAGCTTGAGCTTGAGGTCAAGTGCTTGCACGTGAACATACGTGAAGTGAGGCCATCTATACGACAGTGCAATTGGTAGGCTTGTCCGCACTGTGTCAGCCGCTGTGCGATGCGCTATAGCGATGTGCGCAGGCGCTGCAACCGAGGTCGAGGACGCCGACGCACAGTTATCCGGAAACAATATTTGCACTGTCCACTCCCGATACCGAACCTCGACCCCAGGAAGTCCACCTGGATGCATCCTCATGCATCATCATGCATCATCATGGAACTCGACTCCAGCTCATGTTCCATCGGACTGCGGAGGCCGGAGATGGAGATCTGGACTTGCAACCATTCGTCCGGCCGGACAGATTCTGGACGGCGCGGTCTGCGTTGGGCCGACGGAGGAAGAGCGCGAGCCGCCTCTCCCGGTCTCTGCAAGGCAGACTGCAAGGCAGAGGCACGAACAGTGTCGATTCCCCGATCTCGCGTCGATCCATCTCGAAGCATCTCCAGCCTCGGGTCGTCGAGGTCCAGCCAGAAGCTCGATTGTCTGCGGGACGCTGCGCGGCAGCTCGTGCGTTCAGCTCGTGCGTTCAGCTCGTCCGCGCACCTCCAGCATCCGAGTCGATCTCGAGGGGCTTCCAGGGACGACGAGCGTATGTACGTGTACGGAGTACTCGCTCCTCCATACGATGCACTGTGCTTGCGCGGCACAAAGCCTCGACAAACCTAAAGGGATCCAGATCCAGCTCCAAGTGATCAGGAACTTTAAACAGGCTCAGACATGCTCAGCAGAGGCGCCCGATGGCGAATCGCTGGCAAGGAGGGTGGCCGTTTCACGTCATGAGGGCCGAAATCTGACCGGTGGCTCGACTCGTGCCTGGAGGCAACACACTGATCCATCCATGGATGGGGGGAGACGCGAGTGGCAGCGAGCCGGCAACGCCTCCTTGGCCCATTTCCCGAATCTCTCGAGAGGTACTATAAGTACGGAGTAGTTGAGTGCTACTAAGTATTACGGATGGAGGGGGAACAGGGCTGACTTCAGTCGAATTTACATCCCCTCTGGGCACTGCCTTTTCCTACACGAGGTATGTGCATATGTATGCTCTCTCTCTTCCTCTCCTTCTCTCCTGACCCATTGTTTTGCCCCCCGTGGATCCTCCATGTCTCTGACTCCTCATTGCTAGGCGAAGAAGAGCACTCTAGAGAGGAGAGATGACGGACAAGTGGATCTTCCGAGTGTCGGCCGGCCCTGGCTACGACGAGGCCAGCCATGTCGAGGTCCCCGTGAACAGGCCCGAGCCGGTGCGCATCGCCAGCGACCTCGCCATCATAGACCTCAACGTCAGGATTCGCGGCTACAAGGGCCTGCCGCGCTCCTCGGCGCACACGTCGCCCTACTTCTCGGGGGAGCCTCACGTCTACAACCAGGACCAGTACAGCATCTGCTGCCGCTTCACGCCCCTCGCGCCCTCGCCCTCGCCCTCGCCCCCGTCCTCGTCCTCGGCGGCCTCCCTATCGACGCTGTCGTCCTCCACCACCACCACCACCTCCTCCTCCTCCTCACACTCCTTGACCACCTCCTCCAAATCCTCCTCTCGCCCCCGGGGAAACGAGAACGACAAGCCCCCAGGCATCAGCGCCGCAGACCTGCTCTTCGGCAACGACTTCGACCGCCCGATCCGAGACCGGCTGCCCCCCGGCGTCAACACGGCCTTCGGCATCGTCAAGTGGTGGATCGACCCGGGTCTCCAGGGGGACGTCTACGCCGACAGGCCGTACATCTACGGGCCTGTGCTTAGCTCTTTCAACGTCGTGACCGTGGGCGGGGGCCACTTCGACGAGGCGAAGGGGGGGCTCTGCTTCGAGGAGGGCGGCGACGAGGCGGGCCTGCGGTTCCGGCGGGCCGTCGGCGCCCCGAGCGACGGCAAGGCCCGCATGAAGTGGGCGCTGCGGCAGAGCAGCAAGGACAGATGGGTCTGGGAGTACGGCAAGACGTACGGGCTCGACTTCTACAACCCGTACCTCGACTTCACCAACCTGGCGCTCAAGCTGCCCGGCTTCCAGCTCCCGGCGCTGAAATACCTCGAGAGGCACAAGCCCGGGACGCCCGAGCGGCGCTCGCACCACCTGAGATATGTGATCCGGAACGGGGCCAAGGGGGACGTGTACCTCGCGGTCGTCATTTCCCTCGTGCTCCGGGAAGACGTCGACGAGCACGGGGTCTGGCGGGAGAAGGGCACGGACAGTGGTCTTCTTGATGATGGTGGTGGTGCCGGTGCGGATGCGTTGGATGTCGAGGAGGGGGATGTGGAGGAGGAGGAGGAGATCCAGCTGGAGGTCCAAGGGGGAGGAGATACGGGTGACGAGGTTTGTCTCGTCGAGGCCATGGGCGAGCTCCATACACACGATGAGAAACGAGAAACATCACTTGCCGACGTCGACTAGCGATGATTCACTGCTTCTTCTCTTGTTTTCCCTAGGGGCCTGGCTCCCTTTACACACACACAAACACACCACAAACACACCACACACACACACCACACACACACACCACACACACACACCACACACACGCACATTTATACACATGGTCATGCATTCATACATGTCTCTTGAAATGAGGGAAGGGGGACAAGATGTCACGGGGCGCACTGCAGCGATTCTCCTACTCAAACATGAAGTCATACGGAGTGCATACTCCATCATTCTCAACATACTGCCTGCAAGGGCCTCGTATAGCAATGGGGTCCGGGAACACAGCGTGCTACTTGAACCGATGAAGGGGCTCCAAGCCATCTTTCGTGATCGGACTAGGCTTTTTCTCGTTGCCTCTCCGGGCTTCCCTCCCTGATGTAGTCTCGTCCATCTGTTTCGATAGCTCGTCGGTCGTGAAGCACTGCCGTCGTCCCGAGATGACCAGATCTTTCGCGCCACTTCTCGAGGCCATTCCGCACACGACTAGTACCACTACTACCAGGACTCGTAGTCACGAACATTGGATCCATGGGGGTGCAAGCAGCACTCGAAACCCAATGGATCGATGTGTGCCTTGGTCGTCTCCTGTTCGTGATGCCGCAAGAATGCCTCTTCTTGACAGCGAAAGTGACGCCTTCGTGATCGTGACACGTCGACGGCGGACCACGGCAGCTGCTCTGGCCCGCTCCTTCCTCACGAGCAAACACCTCAACCGCTCCCTTGTTCTCGCCTTTCCCCTCGCCTCTCGCCTCCAGTCTTCTCCTCGCCATGTTTTTCCTTCAACATGGACGTGTTCATCATGTCCCCTCTCCCTCTCCCTCTCCCTCTCCCTCTTCCACCAACTTACGGCTTCTTCCATTTCTCACCAGCATCAAACCCTCCATTATCCTCTTCCCCGCAACAGCAATCATGACCGGGATCTTGCAGACGCTCTCGAGCGGCACCCTCAAGGTCCCTTATATGACGATGACCACCCGAGCGATTTTGTGCGAAGCGCCTGTCCTGGAACGAGACTTCGAGCCTTGCCGCATCCCAGGAGGGGCCGAACTCTGGAAGTCAGGGGGCTTCTTCTCGCCGGGAGACTGCTTCGTGGGATACGAGGCCAGGTGCACTCAGACCCTGCCTCTGGTGAACGGCTGGCCCATTCGACCGGGAGAGACTGCGGTGAGATGCGTACCAGAGTGAGGCCTCAACCGACATCCCCATCCAGTCGAGGCATCCCAGGCGCCCAGTCCAAGACACAGCTTGCTAACAAGAAGGCTCCCTCTTCAGGGGCTACGAATGCAATGATCCGGCCAAAGACCAAAGGTTCGCCACCACTGACTACGACGGCACCATCCTCTCCGCCCCAGCATTCGAGATTCGATGGAGAGATGAGGACCTCACCACCCGTCCGCATCCCGGCGCCCAAGTCCTGGGTCCGCTCCCGACAGGCCCCCCAACGCCCGGTTCCAGCACATCGTTCGATCCAATATCATCCACGGCTGATTCGCTTCCATCTGGCCTCGACGCAACGGGCGCCCCTCCCTTGTCTTCACTGGAACCCCTCTCTGGCCCCAGGTTTGCTCTGAGTGCGGGAGCTGTTGCCGGGATCGCCGTCGGCAGCTCCCTCGGTCTCATGGCCATCATCATGATCACGCTCTTCCTCACCTTCCGACACCGCAAGAGGAGGCTCGACAGCCTCGATCGACTGTCCGGCATTGATCGACAAGATGGCCGGCAAGAGTCGACGCATGTCTCGGCGGTCGTCCCGGTCGAGTTGGAGAATAAGCCAGTAGAGCCGAGGGAGCTGTCATCGGATGCGCAACTCCCGTGCGAGAAACCGGCAATGGAAGGTCAAGAGGGGCCCAGATTGGGCTCGGGAATGCATCCCATCTCGGTGAACAGAGACCCCGTCGAGATGGCGGGAGATCTTGCCCCCTTATCCGAGGAGCTGTCCCACCGAGCTGCAGATGGGGCACGTCTGTGCCGTGCTGTCGCCGGCCACGTTGAAACGCAGCCTGATGGTCCAAACGTGCAAGCAGGCGAATGAGGCTCAGAAACGACATCCGAAGTGGAGAGGTGCCTCGTCACCGAGACGCCCGGACAGAAAATGGATGGATGGCTGGCAGGCCCATATATGTACATGTATGGACCTTCCGAGCAGGCCAGACGCCGACAGAACACGACTACCCCAACGATGGCTGCCTCTCACTATCGGCTTCGCCAATGGCGCGTCAATGTGTCGCGGACATCGCGAGGATTGTGTCAAGCGTCGGGGTTTCCACAAGGACGGCCAAGGTCGCGCAGGATCCAGAGCGAGTCTCGAATCGATGCGGCTGCGAACCATCTGACGTCTGGGGTCCCCTGCCCGGTTCGACCTTGCAGCTTGCTCGACCTTGCCGTGAATGTCAGTCCTCGTGACTCATTCATTTCATCTTGATTCAGTCACAATCTTCGACTCGGGAGGACTGCTCCGACCACGGAGCCTCCCGTGATGGGGGAGCAAGCTCTGCCCCGCAAAATAGCAGCAACTCTCGGCGAGACCTCTTGGGCGCATGCATGTAAGCAACATGCCAGGATTGATGGCTGCGATGCACTCAGGCTCGCAATGAGAACAAGCGGCAGCATCGAATGACGATGGACGCGTCCAACAAACGAGCACGGTCGCAATGTTGGACCCCAAGCAAGAGTTGTTCAAGACAGCAGGTGATCATCACCATCACCTCCACGGTCTGCGGGACCGAGCAATGAACCCTCCGCCAAGCCCCCACCTTCCAGAACAGGGCCTACGAGTCCCGAGCGGCAGACTCTCCCGCGCCACGTTACTCTCTCTCCGTTGTGGATTCTGTACTCCGTATGTACGGAGTACCGGTACTCGTACGGAGAGGTAGGGTTCCTCTTTTGGGAAACCCCCTATGCAACAAGTGGGACATGTGGGTGAGACAAGGCTGGCGGAAAGGGGCGGAACGAGTTCTTGACTTGACCAGGGACGAGTACGACGGCTCGTCGACCCCCGCCCATCGACAGGGGAGGGTCAGATAGACGAGGCAGCAGCGCAAAGTCAGCATTACGAACGCGGCACCGGTTTATTCCCGTTAGGCTCTGTTCCACGCTGGCTTGGCTCGATCCCGAGACTCGAGGCTCGCCAAGTCGACCGGGGAGGCCAAGGCGCCAGCAATGGATCCATCCAACCTCGAGGCATGCAGGGACATGCAGCAGACCTCGCCCAGGTCACCGACGGCCCCCGGCTGCGTCTCCTTGCCTCTGATACCTCTCCATCGCCATGGCACGCTCTACTCAGACCTTGTGCTGACGGCCGAGTTTCGGGACGACAACTCAGGTGTCGGTTGTGCTCTTCCAGGCTGGGTTTTGGGGCACCGGGGGTGGAGTCACGAATACACAATCTCTCGTCATCCATCCAGCATGCCACCACAGACGACCATTTGCTCGTGGACGGTAGAGCCGGGCTGGCACTGCACTTCCTTCTGCCCTTGCTATTTCCGCGTTCTGTCGAAGCAGCTACTCCTCCGTACGGAGTACTGCAAGCAGAACGCTATCAGTACGACAAGGCCTTCCCCAGTGTCGGTCCAATTCCGCGTTGGCTCTGCTCTGCTCCGCTGCTCCGAGAATGGTCATGCCGGGCCGAGTGCCAGGAGAGCTTCCTCTTGGTCATGGCCACCAGGAGCAATGTCCACCGAAGGATCGGACGGAGTACTCCGCACAAACTCCGTATTCGTCCTCGCACCATGCAAAGTGGACCGGCCATCATCGACCTGGGCTCCGAACCGGAATTCGCCCCCCCTACCTGCCGCATATGGACTACGAGGGGTCCCTTGTCTTGTTGATTCAAACATCTGAGGCCTGTCGCAAGACCGCCCTGCCGAGCTGCCGGTGCCGTTGAACTTTTTCCCTGGGACATACCATACATTATACAAAGATCGGCAGATCCTTCGTCGGCGCTGCTTCTTTTCCCATCTGTCGTTGCTTTTTCATCAGATCGATGTCCGTCCTTGGCCAGGAGCGGTCATTATTATTGCCTCAAGTCGTGCTCAGCCGGCTGCCTAGGAGGAGGAGGAGCATCAGCAGTACGGAGTAGCAGCAGCAGCAGTCACATCAGCATCAGCATCAGCATCAGCAGCAATCTCGGCCAACTTCTTCCTACTGAGCTCTACAATCCTTGAGATGGTTTTTCACTCATTCGTCCTTCAATAGGCGATTCTCCCCCCCTCCTCTCTTCCCCACTCTCCTCTGAAGGGAGATGTCTTCAATGCCGTCCCGAGCCGCTCTTGGTGATGCCAGGGCGTCTCACGCAAGCTCCATGGCCTCCTATGCAGATACCAGCACCGTCTTGGCCCACGACGATGAGGCATTCACGGAGGTCTCCGGCGGCGGATCAGACGTCGTCGTCAACGAAAAGGCCCGTCAAGGAGGCAACACGACCACGAGTACGACAATAGCAACGCCGAGTCTGGACGACCAAAGTCCCATCTCCAAGGAGTACCTCACGTTCGACACGCGGCTGCCATCGCCGGCAGCGCTCCAGCTCGACGACGGATCGCCTATCCCGCCATGTCCCGACTTGACCCCCTTTCTCTCGCCCTCGCAATGGACATACGCCCGCAAAGCTCTCACCCTCACCCTGTCGTGCATAGCGACATTCCTCACAGGCTTTGCCACCTCCATGTACTCGCCCCCGGCGGCCCTCATGGCCAAGGACTTTCACACAAGCCGGACCGCCGTCGTGACCGGCATCACAGCCTTCTGTGTTGGATTCGCCCTGACCCCGATGATCATGGCGCCCTTGTCCGAGATTCGTGGCCGAAGACCCATCTTCATTCTCGCCGGCGTCGTGTTTGCGCTCTTCATGGGGCTCAGCTCCGTCATGCCCGACGTGGCCGGCATGATCGTCTGCCGTCTCTTCGCGGGCATGGGCGCCTCCGTCTTCAGCACCGTCGTCGGGGGCGTTCTGGCCGACATCTACTCCAACGAGGAAAGAAACACGCCCATGGCCCTTTTCGCGGGCTCGGCCATGGTCGCCGTGGGTGCGGGACCCTTGGTCAGCGCGGGCATGATCAAGAACCTGGGCGCGAAGACACTGACCTGGAAATGGACGTTCTGGAGCCAGACCATCATGGACGTGGTCTTGCTCGTCGCCATCTTCTTCTGCTTCCCCGAGAGCAGGCGTTCCGTCATCCTCGCCAACAAGGCCGACGCTCTCAACGGCTGGTACGAGGAGCTCGAGAACCGCGGCGTCTACGGCGTCCTCGTGCCCCTCGAAAACCATGACCCCCGCACCCCAACCTCGGCGTCGTCCTCTGCATCTTCCGTCCGGCAACCGGGCGCCGCCGCCTCCGACAATGACGACGACAAAGACGGCAGCAAAGCGCCCGCCCGCCGCACGCCCTGTAAACCAGAGCCGCGCCGCATCCGCTGGGTCGTCAAGGAGGACGAGCAGCGCGCGTCTCTGGGCCAGATCATCTCCATCTCCGTCAAACGGCCCTTCCATCTGCTCGTCACCGAACCTGTCGTCTTCTGCTTCGCCCTTTGGGCCTCCTTCTCCTGGGCGGTCCTCTACCTCTCCTTCTCCATCGTGCCCTACCTCTACACCGACAGCGCCGACAGCTTCCGCATGTCGAGCAGCATCTACGGCGCCCTCGTCATCGCCAGCTTCCTCGGCACCGTCTCGAGCATCTTCCAGGACCGCCTGCTCCGGCACCCGCAGTGGGTGCGCCACGACGAGCCCTTCGCCTACTCCGACTCGCGCTTCTGGGCCTTCCTCCGCCGCCGCTTCCCCGCCGAGTCACCCGAGGCGCGCCTCTACTTCGCCGCCTTCTCCGCCGCCCTCCTGCCCATCGGGCTTTTCCTCGCCCTCATGTCCGAGGTCAAGGACGGGAGCTACGCCCAGGCCGCGGGCTTCGGGCTCGCCATCCTCGGCATCTACGCCGTCTACCTGACCGCGTTCAACTACCTCGCCGACACGTACCATATCTACGCGTCCTCGGCGATCGCCGCGCAGAGCTGCTGCCGCAATCTGCTGGGCGGTGTGTTTCCCGCCATCACGGGCCTGATGTACGACAGCTTGGGCGCCAAGGGGACGGGCGGGATGCTCGGCGGCGTCGCGGTCGTGTTGACGTTGATCCCCTGGGTCCTGATCTTCTTCGGCGAGAAGATCCGGGCGAGGAGTAAAATCGCACTGGTGAGTTCGACTGCCCTTTTCCCCCTTCACTGACTCCACTGTTGGAGCCTCATCACAACAACACACAATCCCTTTTCTTTCCTCCTTCTATCTCTCTCCCTCTCCCTCTCCCTCTCTCTTTCTCTTTCTCTTTCTCTCCTCCACTCCACACAGAACCATCGGCTGACAGAATTCATCATTTCTAGTCTCTAGAGAAGAGTTGAAAAGGGGTCTGCATTTCGTGTTAATCTGAGCGTTATGGTCATCTCGAAATTCAGCCCGTGGGTGTGTTTTTGATCTAGATGTGCCGCATTTAGAATGGCTCGTTTTGTTTTGCATCATTTTGGTCAAGGTCGTCTTTGTTTTTATTTGCCGAGCCGACTTCTGCATGGTTATCTCCTTTGCTCACCCTGTTCTTTGCAAGCATCGTGGGCGAACATTCCCTTTTAAGATAAAAGCTGAGGATAGAGCGACAGAAGAGTCATTCCCTAGGAGGCTTTCGCGCTTCCATGGTTCAGACAAAGAAAGCCCTGCTTATGGCGTCTCATACAAGGCAATCTCCTGCGTCTTCTTGTACCTCCTGTGTCTCCTGTCTCTCGCGTCTCCTTTCATCATCATTCATTTCCTGCACGTCGCCCGAGGACTTGCATCCCAGCGCGTTGCCTACAAAACATCCACAGCTACAGTTGTGGTTTCGATGAATACAGAATTGTTGCCAGCGACTTCAGAACTGGCTCCTATACAAGGAGGTTCCAAGGCTCGGATCCAGGTCGATCGTGCTGATTTAGACCGAAGACGACCGCTTGTATGCGTATCCTCCCTCGGACAAATCCCCCCCTGACGCATACTCTCGATCTAGCTGCATGGTCGGTTCGCTCCTCACGCTCCACGCGCACGACCACTCACCATCCTCGTAGAACGCCTCCCCCGAATACTTTGACCTATCGGAAATCCAATCCTCCTCCAACCCCTTCTCTTCTTCCTCGCCCTCCTCATCCTGCCCCTGCTGCTGCTGTTCCCGTTGCTCATCCACCAAATCCTCCTCGATCGTCCTCGCGGCCCTCACCCTGCGCGGACCGATGCCACACCACAGCCGCGGAAGCGCGGTCCGGCCGTCCTTGTCAAGCACCGGCGGGGGCAGCTGCATCGCGCCCTCGGGGAACGTGCCCGGTGGTAAGTCGCCCACGTTGTCGTGCTCGTCGAGGACGATGTGCCCGCGGCGGTCGACCCAGGAGCGCTGACCGCTGATGCGGGGCCAGACGGTGGATGGGGCCACGCGGTAGGAGCGTAGCGCGAGGTCGGAGGGCGCATGGTCACGGTCGTGGCTGTCATCGTCGTCGTCGTCGTCGGGGTCGTTGGGTTGGGCGGCGGCAGCGGTGTCGGGGAAGATGTTGGATAGGAAGTGGTGGGTGTAGGACTCGGTGAACCCGGCGATGCGGAGGGAGGCGATGCGGCCGCGGAGGCGGAGGAGGTGGTCGCAGAGGGATTGGTGGGCGTCGCAGAAAGGAGGGCCGAGGGCGAGGTCCTCGGCTAGGGTGAGGGTGTCGAGGTTGTCGTGGGACACAGACGGGGAGGGGGAGGGCGAGGGGGAGGGGGAGGGGGAGGATTGTGCTGATGCTGAGGGCTGGGGTTGTTGCGGATGGACGGCTGCAGAGCTTGGTTCTAGGGATGGGGAGCAGGAGCTGCAGCAGTCGCTGGAGCAGCAGGAGCTTGACTCGGAATCACTGAGAGAATCCGGGAAGAAGCCGTCTTCGCGGAGATGCTGCTCGAAATCATGGGGCGCGACGGTTTCCGCGATATCTGCCAGATCGTGCCAGACTTGTTGAGCCGTGGGATCGTCCTCCAATTCCTCGAGGATCTCCTCCAGAGCTTCCACAAAGTCTGTCTCTGAGGCGGAATCATTCGACGCGAAGGAGTCCTCGGAACTGACGGAGCTGCCTGGGGTCACTGGTCTAGCCGCCTCGTTGTACTCGTCCTCGTCCCGTTGCTGCTGATGATGATGGTACGGAGGATCTTGTAGGGGCACGCTGAAGATGCTCGGGTTGGGGGTCTTGCTGAAGGCGCTGCCGTCGCTGCTTGTGCTCATGAGGCTTGTTTTCTTGTCTGTGGAGGGGTGGGCATCGTGGAGGGCGGTGATAAGGTTGTCCTCGATGGTGGGGGCCGTGGCGGCGCTGCTGTTGCCGAGGATCGGGGGGCCAAGGAGTTGCGCATGGTCGCTCCCTGGGGAGGACGATGGTTTAGATATGATTTCTAAATTGAAGTCTGAAGGGGCAGGGTTTCCTTCTTCTTCATTGTCATCGTGAAAAGGGGTAAGATCACAAGGGGTAACTCTTGTTGTTTCACATCCAGCTGCAGGGTCCAGATCGGGTGGGAAAGCTTCGTCGTCGATTCGGTCTGCGCTCTTGGTCAGGCTCCCGAAGTTCTGGCTGGTCTTGTCGGCGCTGCCTTCGTGCTGAGCGTCATTCCGAGTATTGGAGGCATTCGCTCCTCGATCCTCTGTCTCGGTGTAGTCGGCTTCTTCCACAGACGGTAGGACCTCCTCATCGCCGCTTGTTCCAGCAACTCTATCAATCCCTCCATCCTGATCATCGATGGCGCAGCCGAAGTCAGCGCGCAGCTCAGCTCTGGCATGTCCCTCAGGCGCGTTGTTCTGAGTCCCGTGTTGTGTGTGGCGCAAACCAACTTCCCATGAAACAACACCAGCTCGTGAAGGAGAGCAGCGGCCAGGGCTGATCGATCCGGACGAAGTGGAAGACTCGGATGAGTCAGACAGGTCGTGATGCTCGAATGATTCGGTTGCAGGCCACTCGAAGGGGTCAGCCGCCGCACAAGATTCGAGCAGAGGCATTTCCTGGACGTCTTTCTCCTCAAGAGCGTTGATCGCGTACAGCGCTTCGAGCGCTCGGTAGAAAATGACCGAGTCGAGGGGCTCAGTAAGGTCGATCGAGTTGAGAGCCAGGGACAGGTCGGACAAGTCGACCTGTTCCGGATCATCAAGGCTATGGCGCCTGGCGTGGTCCAACGGGCCATCTTCATCCGAGCCCTCCTCGTCTTGCTCTCCCACGGATCCGGACTCGCATGACTCCGACGACGACGATGAAGATTCGGAGTCAGAATCGGGAAAGTCGATCCTGAAGGGCCGCCATCTACGGCCGTTCATTGTCTCGTCCCTGGCGCGCTCTGTCGGCTGATGCACCTCGACCGTCTTTCTTCGGCCGTAAAACCTCCTGCACAGCAGGACAAGGCTCTCCAGCGGAGCGGAGGTTTGCCTCCTGAGCTGCGCGATGCTGAAGCTCTCGATTAATTCCTCGAGCCGCCCGAAGCCCGGATCCAGATTGACTCCGCCGGGGTGAGGTCCGTGATAGAGCCTCGAGAGGTCCACCTCAAGCACGATGGACCGCATGAACGGCCCGAACTTGTTCAACCAGTGCGTCACGATCGGGCTCAGCCTGCTGCTCACGAAGGGAGAAAAGGTGGCGTGGAACGTGTGCTCCATCAGAAAGGTGACCATGATGTCGGCATAGAATCCGAAGGAGGTCGCCATGTAGGGGAGCAGGGGCTGGATCGCCTCACCCAGAGGGACGAAGTCGTCGGCGTCCCAGCACTCCCTGTTGAAGCCGTAGAGATTGAGCATGATGGGTTTCGTGATTGCGCCATGACTGGCGACCAGGTGCTGGAAAATGCGAAACCGTATGTGGACGGGGAGTCGAAGAAGGCTCTCCTCCTCGATGCGGTGGTACATGTCCAGGCTGAATGTTTCGAGGGACTTAGCAAAGACGGCAGCTCGATTATAGCCTGATTCGCCGTATTTCAAGCGGTGGTACACGATGTCCACGGTCCGATCCCACGGAGGGAGGCGCAGGCGATCTGCCCGGTCCGGCTCCTCGCTTTCTGAAAAGGTCGGCGAAGGGGGGGGCGACGGCTGGAGAGATGGCGGCGAGATGGTAGAAGACGATGACGACGGCGATGCGGTCGACCGTAGGGGGGGTGATGAGGGGGCCCGCTGCTCTGGGGTCTGTGATCGCGACTGGTAGAGCACCAAGGCCTGAATCGGTGTCCAGGGCCTGGAATGCTCGATCGTCGAGTTGACTCGCCGCAGGCTTTGGATGCTCTCCGAGGCGGAGATGAAGTCGGGCTCGAGAAGATTATCGAAAGAGGCACATCTGCGTAACCTTCGGTATGATGGGGGCGCTGCAAGGTCTCGCTCAGGGTTTGGGGAGGGCGATCTGGAGCTTCGCGGATGGCTCGACCACTTGTTATGTGTCTGATCGGACGAGTCGCTCGAGTCGTCCATCTTGTCTTCTGGTGCCATGAGCCTCTCTCACAGAAATAGAAAGCTTCATTCGAGCCAAGGGCTGTGCGTCAAATAGTTTGGGATGCTGGGGCGTTGAGGGCGTTCAAATACGGCGAAGTGTGAAATTGACAGCTGGGCCGCTTTCGCTTTTCACTTGCGCCTCACTTTTGAATCACCCGAACACTGAGTTCAATGCCTCTTCGATCCGTGCTCGTTTGCATCCAAAACCCCCTATTCTCCTCTTTCAATCTTGATTGCGGTTCTCCATGCTTGCTTTAGTAATGGGGCCGACATCTGTGCATTCGTACGTCCCTCCCCGCGGCAGTGACTGGCGTCGTCGCCAATTCGCCGGCCTGTCCTTGCTCTGTCTCGGTCAGGGTTTGGCTTTTGCGTCAGTCGGTTGCTCACGAGTCTCACACTGCAAACACGATCGCTAAACACGTCTGGCATGTCTCGGCTGGACTTCACACGGCAAAATCTGCTTTTTCCTGTCTTGGGGCGAAGCGCGAAGTCTTCACATTATAAGCTGGGTATCGTTGGCTCGCGACAGGGACCAACATTGGAAGCATCCTTGATGTCCCAAGAGATCGACTTTCTTTTTTTTTCATTCTGGTTTCTTTTCCCCAGCCTTTCCCAATGACTGAATCCCCGACACGTCAGTGTTCATTTCGAGGCTTTCTCTGCTTGCGCCTTCTCATATATCCAATCGTTCAAACCGTTCCTGTTTCTGTGGCAAGGTAAAGGAAAGCCAACGTCAGCATCTGGAGCACGGCGAAGGAGAGTCTTTTTTTTTTCGCCATCTGAGTTTGTCGATGGATGGGGCGCGGACAAACCTCGCGATCTCGATGGCGCAGAACTGCATGCGGGGAACGAAGATCGTCGTGTCTTGGTCGTACTCGACCTTTGCGCTGATCCGGAGTATGGTGCCGAAATTGAAGTCGTGCACCCTCTTATCGTAGGCGTTCATGAAGTTGCGCCACCTCTCCTTTCCGCTCTTGCTCTTCATCTCGTCCTCGTTGATGGTGGCGGCCGGATCGAAGTCGGGGAAGTCCTTTCGTAGGTGCTCGTAGATCTCGTCGTCGATCTTGGTCAACCGCAGGGTGGAGCCCTTGACCTTTGTGAGGATGGCCCAGTATGTCTCGAGTTGTTGCACAGCTTGGGGGCCGAGTCAGCAAGGCTCTCAAGAGCTCTCCATCTCGCGTGCTCTCTCTTCTTGTTCCTCCATGGATAAGCGCGAGGGAGGCGTCAATGCGACATACTCTTGACAGCAAACTGCTGCTCGATCTGTAAAGACAAGCACCAGTGTCAGCGAGGAAACAATAAAGTAGAGAAGATCTGTGAGCCCCGTCTTGAAGCAGCACATGCTGTCCTGGTGTCGCTCGGCGTGGACAGCGTACCTCCTCCATGTTGTCTGCTTTCTCGGCATTGAAGTCCCTGGGCACAGGGCCTCCCCCCGAGGACATCGACTCTAAGGCGTCCATGGCGAGTATCGTGATCTGGAACACTTTATCCTTTAAGAAAGTACCCGTGAAAAAGATGCGTGATGTATCCGAAAAAAGAAGACAGAGATATCGAGGGCGGGGCTGAGGCGTGTCGATGCTCGGGTCGTTTCTCTGCAATTCTCGAGATGCTGCATGATATCATCAGGACAGTAGGAAGACACAAGGATACTGTGAGATGACACTGTCCCCGCGATTACATAATTTCAGCAACCCTGACCCTGAATCTACCTTTGCAACCCTGACCCTAATGGGCCCTTCGATCGGCATTGTCACAGACGTGTCATGATTACTCAGCCGGCCCTGGGAGGACTTAGGCGTGAGCGGGCATTCCCCTCACTTTAATGAATCAACAACCTTACACCACACACATACAGGCCCAAGGTCTGTAATAATTGGTAGCAACACCCTTCTTTTCGCCGTCGGGCCACTCACTGTCTTTTCAGACCATCCACTCGGCGCAAAAAAAAAAAATGAGGACTTGCTGGAGTTGAATGCGGCGCAATTGCTGGAGGAGTTCAACGCGCAGCACTTGGTGCAGCGCGCGGGCGTGTGGAGACTAAGGGCAAGACGCAATGGTTGACGGAGTGGTATCTGTATTCCCCCTTTTTTGTACCTGGCACAACTGGGTGTCGTTGTTTTGTTGACCGACTGGGACGTCGTCTTTTCGAGGGCGGCAATTGTTACCTATACAGTACTGACCCTGTTTGTTTCATTAAAGTGGAGACTCTCGCGACCTGCGATAAATCCGGGTCCGCCAGCGATGCACTATTAGGAACGCGTTTCTATTGGTCGATGATAGCATATCCGAGGATTAGGCGACATGTGCTCTGATTCGTGCACATTACATGCACAAAGACCCGATTTTTTGAAACAAACAGGGTCAGTACTGTAGACGTGTTATGATTACTTAGCCGTCCCTAGGAGGACTTAGGCGTGAGCGGGCATTGCCCTTACTTTAATGAATCAACAACCTTACACCACACACATACAGGCCCAAGGTCTGTAATAGGCATTTCCTTCAATTGTTACTACTTCTGAACTGTATAAAAAAACCCTAACCTAATTAATTCCTAGTAAACCCTAGCCGTAGCAGAATACATTACCCTAACCCTAGACCTTCCACCTCAACCCTAACCCTAGCTATACAATTCTAACCCTAACCCTAGTAGAAGCCCAGTGTCTACCGTCTAGAGTTACTGTGTAGCTGCACTGTACTCTATCTTTTTCCGTTTCGTAAATCGTACATCGTAGATCGCAAATCGTAAATTACAAATCGCAATCTGTACGGAGGCCGCGGCCAAAAGTCCTGCGCCGCGCAAACCCTTACCCTTGCCGAGTAAGCAGAGGAGCATGTACTAAGACTTCTTCCTCTTCTTACTGTCTTTGCTTACAGCGTAAGTCCTCGCTGCAGCAGACACATAAGCTGCTATACAACAGCGAGCTCTGCTCCTAATACTCGCTCTGCTTATAGCAGTGTAGAGTACTGCAGGTACTAGGACCGAGAGGGACAGAGAGGTAAGCGAGGGTTAGGGTTAGGGGACGCAGGACCTTTGGCCGCGGCCTCCGTAGTTTTGTTTTTGCTACTCCGTACATACATATGTACAGAGTACGGAGTATTTAACCGTTCTCGCTATGGTGCGACCCTACATCTCCGACGTCATCTTCCTCCATCCACCTACTACGGAGTACTCCGTAGGGGGACTCTAATTCGTCCCTCACCCCGCCCCCAAAGGGGCCCCCAACTTCGTACGAGTAAGGGGATACGAAGTTGGGGTCCCCTTACGAAGTTGGGGTCCCCTCACGAAGTTGGGGGCCCCTTACGAAGTTGGGGTCCCCTCACGAAGTTGGGGGCCCCTTACGAAGTTGGGGGCGGGGTGAGGGACGAATCAGAGTCGCCCCCAGTACTCCGTAGCAATGGATCTTTCATCTCTACTTCTACGACCAAACCAAACTTCCGACCAACCACCTCTCCATCCCTCCCTCCATCTCTCCATCTCTCCATCTCTCCATCTCTCAATCCTCTTGCTCGCCTCGCGGCCATCTCCACGCCAGGGACGCGAACCAAGGCGTTCACCGGCCACGACGTTCGGTCGAAGCCACTCACGCGCCTGTTGAGCCATTGTCTCGCAGACGCCGAGCATCATGTGCCTGCCTGTACGGATCATGCAAGATGATGCACGCAGCATCGCGCTCTGGATCGTCGGATCGGCTCCTCGAGATCCGGGAGAGATTGTGGAGGAGCATGGGCAACTCGTGTTGCTTTCATACCTTTCCCTGCCAAGTCGAAGCATCGAAACTGGCATCGGCATCTGCTAGATTTCGATCAGACACCATGACAAGTCTCACTTCGATCCTCGCCTAGAGTGCGTCTGACGTGCTCTCTAGATACCCTCTCTCTCTCTCTGTCAAACACTGGAGAATGTGAATACCAACTGATGGTCTCGTGTAGGAACACCTTTCCAGGGGTCATTGAGTGAATGCATCCATTGATCCATGGATCCATCAATTCCTTTGTTGGTCCAGGCTCTCCATGCATCGACGCTACAGGCGCCCGCGATCTCGCCCTAAGGACGAATAAGGTCCGTGGCCTTTCCTGAGAACAATACTAAGCATCGCCGGCGAACAATGCATCGCCAATGCATCGCCAATGCGGAGGCCCCTCTGGCTCCTCGGCCCCCCCCCCGGCGGCATCCCTCACCTCAAGCACCACTATCAAGCGGGTTTCGGGATTTGTCTCGACATGGCGCATGACGGGCTGCTCTCTCTCCCGAAACCTAAATCCATTCGATTCAGAAGCGAAGCGCTGTGCCGATACAATGGCTCGCCTTTGGCTGTCGCAACTCTACATATTCTTCTCCTCCACTCATTCCTGGCTCTCCAATCTTGATGCTGGCATCTTCACTTTCACTTTCTCTCTGATTCTTTGTCCTTTTGCTCCTTCTTTTTTTTCTCCTGCGCTCTTTGCCTCCTTCATCCATTAAGAAAATCTTTGACTTTCACTCCCATCTTTTCGCTTCGTCTCCTCCCTGATCTACTTCCTTCCATGGCTTCTTGACGATCCTGCGCCGAAGCCATCATCGGTACGATGGCACTGGACGAAAAACTCGCAGATGGCCCCCGGCTCGGGGCATCAAAGATCTCGGCCTTGGATGTGACCCTGGATCTCCATGACGCCGCCAGCAACGCCGATGCCGATCTCGACAAAGCGACCCCCTACTCATGGAGATGTCTCTTCGCCTTCACCAGGCTCAGGCATACCTTCGCCCTCATCGCCGCCATCCTCTCTGCCGTCGTCGCCGCAGTCTTTCGAATAGTCTTCTCCATCATCCTCGGCAAGATTTTCGACGTCGTTGCTGCCTTCGGACTGGGCGTTGAAGGAAGCAGCGCCCTGATGGTCGAGGTCTCGAGATGGTGCCTCGTCATGTTCATTCTCGGAATAGGCTTCTGGCTGGCCGACTCCGCCTTTCTCGCAACGTGGATCATCTTTGGAGAGCTGCAGGCCCAGTCCGTTCGCCAGAGACTCTTCTCTAGGCTCCTCGCTCGCAACATGGCTTGGTTTGACTCCTTGAATCATGGAGTCGCCAGCCTCTTGGTGCGAATCCAAACGTACGTCCAACCGTACTCCATCCTCCTTCCCTACCGAAAATGACCTCATGCTACAACCAAATCAGGGCCCCTCAGCCGATGAAGCCTTCAGAAGGGGGAAGGAAGGGGTTGCAGGGGAAACAAAACTTACTGGATGGAAACTGATGGAAGCGGCAATTCTAGGCAAACAAGGGAACTGCAGCTCGCGACGTCACAGGTCCTTGGATCCGTCATATGCAACATCATGGTGTCCTTCGGCTCCCTCGGGATCGCCTTCTACTACTCCTGGAAACTGACTTTGGTGCTCCTCTCCACGATCCCCATCATGATGGCGATCCTGTCCATCGTGAACCGGCGGCTGGGCCCCGCTCTCCTAGAACAGAAGCTGGAGCTCCAAACGGCATCAAAGCTCTCGACCGCCTCCATCAACGCCATCGACCTCGTCAAGGTCTTCAACGGCTTCGACTTCGAGTTGCGCCAGTACTGCCAGTCAATCAAGCGGGCCGGCAAGCAATACCTGATTCAAGCCCAGTGCAACGACAGTCAGATGGCCCTCGTCGGCTCCTGGCTCATCGCGCTCTTCTGCGTTGGTTTCCTCTATGGCGTCATCCTCGTCAATGAGGGTCTCAAGCCCGGCGACGTCCTCACCACCTTTTACGCCACCCTTGCCGCCCTCCAGGGCATCCAGGCGCTGCTTCCGCAATGGCTCGTGCTCTCCAAGGGCATGGCTGCCGGCCAGTTCCTCACATCCATCGCCGCCGAATGCGAAGCCGACAGCGAGCCGCGGTGGGGATCCTTTCAGCCAGAGAAGTGCAAAGGAGATATAGAAATGACCAATGTCCGTGAAATGTCCGATCCTACATTGTCTTCTAGAGTCAAGAAACCGAGTTTTATCACTCCCTGTTCCTCTAATCCGTTGGCTAATGTCTCGATCACGCCTCTAGATCAGCTTTGCCTATCCCTCGAACCCTTGCAGGACCGTCCTCAGCACATCCTCCTTCTGCTTTCCCGCGGGCGAGATATCCTTCATCGTCGGCCGCAGCGGATCTGGCAAGAGCACAATCGGCAGCCTCGTCGCCAAGTTCTATGAGCCCTCATCGGGGGATATCTGGCTGGACGGCCAGTCACTGAACGCGTACGATTCGAAGTGGCTGCGCTCCCATGTCACCCTCATCCAGCAGTCCAGCATCCTTTTCAGCGACAGCGTGTACAACAACATCGCCCTGGGTCATCCCGCCGTGGAATCTGCAGCGCATAGCGAGATTGTCAGCGCGAGCGAGTTTGCCCTGCTGCAGTCGACCCTCAGCACGCTCCCCAACGGACTCGAGACCATCATCGGCGCCAATGGTCACAGACTTAGCGGCGGGCAGAGGCAGAGGCTGGCACTCGCGCGAGCCAAGCTTCGCGATCCGGCCGTGCTCATCCTCGACGAGGTGACCAGCAACCTGGACCAGATCAGTCGCACCCTGATCATGGATGCCATTCGAGAGTGGCGCCGAGACAAGACGACCATTGTCATTACGCACGACGTGAACCAGATTCAGGACGACGACTACGTCTACGTCATGGAGGATTCGTTCCTCGTCGAGAAGGGCTGGAGGAAGTCGCTGGTCCAACTCGACGGGCCCTTCGCAACCATGGATGCTCTCAGCCAGACGGCGGCAGCCGACTCGCCAGTCGGCGGAAGCAGCCCTGCGCTCTCCAGGCGTTCAAGCTGGGGAGAATCAGGCATGGACCACGTCCGATGGTCGCAAAAAGTCGTGGCGCAATCCCCAGAGCCGAACGCCCAGCGGTTCTCCTCGCTCTGGGATCCTCTGCCCACGATAGGGGTCGGCGAGAAGTCCAAGGAAGTCTGGACCAGCGATGATAAGGGCCTCGACAGCCCAGATTCCAACGAAGAGGACTCGAAGCACGTTTTTGGTGCTGCAGAGCGGCGCAGTAATATCCGCGAGCTGCGGCCCAGCCTAGCCTCCGATAGGCCCTCAGCCGCCCAGGGAGACGAGCATCAGGGACGGCCGTCCTCTTCCCCCAAGAGGGCTCACCACTCGCTCAAGGCGACACTGGCAACCTTGTGGCCGAGCCTCACCTTGCGCCTTCGCGCCGTGCTTGTGCTCGCGCTCGCCGTGTGCCTCGTCGGGGGCGCATTCATGTCCATCTTCGCCTTCTGCTTCGCCAAGCTCCTAGGCACTATGTGGTCCACCGGCGACAAGATCGCCGAGGGCAAGAAATGGGCCGCCTTCCTTGCCGCCGTCGCCGTGCTCGATGGAGCCGCCACCTTCCTCGGCCACTACCTCCTCGAGACCGTCGCGCAGGCATGGGCCAACTCGATCCGCACCCGCGCCATGGACCGGATCCTGCGACAGCCACAGGGGTGGTTCGACAGGGCAGAGAACTCGGCGAGTCGCGTCAGCGACGCCCTGGAGCGCAACTCGGAGGAGATGCGCAACGTCGTCGGGCGCTTCGTCCCCAACTTCGCCTTCGCCGTGTCCGTGCTCGGCATCTCCACCGTCTGGGCCATGATCGTCTCCTGGAAGCTCACCCTCGTCGCGCTCGGCCCCTTGCCCCTCATCGTCGCCGCGCTCAAGACGTATTCCGGCCTGAGCGAGAAGTGGGAGACTAAGTGCAACAAAGGCGCCGCTGAGGCCAACGCGCTGCTCCACGAGATCTTCGTCAACGTGCGCGTCGTGCGGGCCCTCGCGCTCGAGAGGCACTTTGGCGCAAAATACGACGCGATCGTCTCCAAGACGCTCCGGCTCGGGATCAAGCGGGCGGCGTACACGTGCGGCCTCTTCGGCTTCTACGAGACCATCGCGTACCCGCTCATGGCCCTTGTGTTCTACTTCGGCGCCTCCCTGCTCGCCAAGAAGGACTCCGGGTTCACCACCACAGACGTCTTGCAGGTCGTCAACCTGCTCCTCTTCGGCATCGGAAGCGCCACGGACCTGCTTAGCGGCCTGCCTCAGCTCTCCATGGCTCAGGCAACGGCCGCACAGCTCCTCGGCTACGCCAACCTCCCCCTTGAGCCCACTTCCGCCCCCCAACCCTCCTCCTCTCCCCCTTCCTCTTCCTCCCCGACCACCCCACTCGACCCGCAGCCAAAAATCTCAATCGACAATCCCCTCCCCATCGAGGTGAGAAATCTCACCTTCGCGTACCCCCAAAACCCCAATGAACAAGTCCTCCGCGGCATTTCCCTCTCCATCCGCCCCCGCTCCTGCACCGCCATCGTCGGCCCCTCCGGCTGCGGCAAATCCACCCTCATCTCCCTCCTCCTCGGCCTCTACGAGACCCCCTCCCCCAACCAGCTCACCTTCGCCCGCATCTCCTCCCTCCTCCTCGACGCGCAGCACCTCCGCTCCCACATGGCCTACGTCTCCCAGACGCCCTTCCTCTTCCCGGCCTCCATCACCGAGAACATCGCCTACGGCCTGCCCGACGACTCCCTGCTCCGCAGCCCGGTCAACATACAGGACGCCGCCCGCGCCGTCGGCCTGCACGACTTCATCGCCTCCCTTCCAAGCGGCTACGCCACCTCCGTCGGCGACGGCGGGATCGCCCTGTCCGGCGGCCAGGCCCAGCGGCTTAGCATCGCGCGCGCGCTCGTTCGCCGGCCCCGCCTGCTCGTCATGGATGAGCCGACTAGCGCGCTGGACGCCGAGTCCTCGAGCACATTGCGCGATACCATCGCCGCCATTGTGGGGCGCTACGGCGCAGGAGCAGGAGCGGAAGATGCAGCGGGAGAAGCAGCAGGGGAAAAAGGTGCGGATGCAGGCCAAAGCGACATGGCCATCGTGCTCGTCACGCATACCAGGGACATGATGCAGGTGGCGGACAACATCGTCATGATCGACAGGGGTGTCGTGGTGCAGGAGGGCAGCTACGAGGGTCTGATGCAGAAGGGAGGGCCGTTCCGGCATCTCGTCAGCGGGAAGCTCGAATGAGCTCTTGTATTTCTTTGTTGCTTCCTTCATTCAACTGTCTATACTGCTTTTTCTTCACTTGTTTGGTACCAAGGCTGGGCCTTTTGCTTTCTCATAAGATCTGGTTACTGGATGGAGATGTGAGGTTAAAAAATGAACCTATGTTATAGAACGGTCTAAGCACCGATTGCACATTTCAAAGCTCGAAGCAGGCAAATACAGCACTAAGTACTAGTAGTAGTAGTCTCAGACGACGAACACATTGACCCTCAATGCTCCCAAGCGGGCTGCTCTCGTAGGCAATGGCATCGCCAATCCATCTGATCCGTATGGTCTCGAAGAGAACCTTAGTACACAGAAATGCTGCGGGACACCCAACCAACCCCCTTCTCAACCGGTAATACGGAACTGCATTCATTCGTATCCTCATCAGTGCCTCTCTTTATCATGTCCCACACTGCCGGCTTGATCATCATAGGAAATCTAGGTACTACTACTTCACACGCCGGGTGAAGAAAGAATTGAGGCAAGAATTGCCATGCATGTGCTCAGAATGGTGAAATCGTGCATGGGCAATGCACGCCCCTGAGATACTGATACGCTCTATCATCATTGGAAGAACGGTGGACTGGAAAGACAAAAAGGGATACGGGAGGAGGGGGCGAAAAGGAGAGCGAAGAAGGAAGAATAGAAAGAATGAAAAAAAAAATTCAGGGCGATTCGAGGAATATGAGAAAGACAGAAACGCAAAGGTATCTCAAGAGCATAAATCGTCATGACCAAATCAACGTCGCTTAGATCTCAGCAGCCCCTCCCACGTCAACCACCCCTTCGACACCGCCCGCGTCCTCGCCTGCGGCGGCCTCGCAAGCCCCCCCGCCGTCCCCATCGCCTGCCCCCTCCCAGGCGTCCTCCTCAACGACATCCTCCTCCCCTGCGTCGTCGTCGTCGTCGTCGTCGTCGTAGTCGTCGTCGTTGCCGTAGTCGTCGTCGTCATCGTTCTCGTCCTCTGCTTCTCCCCGAACAAGAAGTACCGCTGCACAGCCACGTCCTGGCTCGGGGGCACGAGCGCGCCCGATCTCTGCACGAGGATAGGATCGGTAGGCAGCGTCCGAGGATGGATCTCGAGCATCTCGTTGCGCGGGAGGGCGCCCTGCCTAGCGGCGTCGATGAGCTTGGGCAGGTCGATCTCTTCCGCGTCGTGGCTTAAGGGGCCGGTGATTATGGTTGTCTCGCCGCCGCCGCCGCCGCCGCCGCCGCAGACGCTTTTCTTGCAGAGCGAGGCCTGGGTGCTGCGACAGCTGGTGGTCGGGCCAAAGGAGGAGTTGAGAGAGTGGAGTTTCATGGGATGGAGGAAGCCCTTGCCAGTGGGCAGGGCGGCGTCGTGGTGAGATAGAGAGGAAGTTGATGCTGCTGCTACTGCTGCTGCCTCCGGGTCTAATGGCTGTCTGGGGTGGCTTTTGGCAGCGACGAAGCGTGGGAAGCGGCTGAGTAGAGGGCGCGTCGCGGAGCGGTAGCATGTCTGCAGGGCGCGAAACGTCCTGGAGACGTACCGGTCGGGGATCTGCCGGATGACCGCGCCGAGCGGGATGGTGACGATGCCGAAGAGGATGCTCCAGCCCCACTGGGTCCCTGAGAGAGGCTTCGTGTCGAAGGCCTCTCCGCCCTTGAACATGATGACGAACTGGCCGACGACGGTGATGGCCTGGACGCCGAGGAACCAGCCGTTGGTGAGGATGCCCTGGTAGTAGATGTCGAGCTTGTTGTCGACGCGGCGGCAGTTGTGCTGGTTGAAGAACTGCATCCAGACATACATGTTGAAGACGAGCGACTGCAGCCGGGCCCTGTCGTCGGTGGGGTCCGGGCGGAGCAGGTCCCGCCCGAGATAGTGGACGAGGAAGACGGCGAGGCACTGGTAGGCGGCCTGCCCGAGGATCATCTTCCACATGGTGACGGTGATGAGGGGCGCGTTGCGGGGCTCGGGCTTGCGCTTGAGGAACTCGGGCGAGGGGCGGTCGGTGGCGAAGGCGAGGGAGGCGAAGATGTCCATGATGAGGTTGATCCAGAGGAGCTGGACGACCGTGAAGATGGAGTCGCCGACGAGCTCGGAGACAGCGGCCAGGATGCCCGCTGTGATGTTGATGGTGAATTGGAACTGGCAGAACTTCTTCACCCCGTCGATCACGGTCCTGCCCCAGCCGAGAGCCTTGACGATGGAGGCGAAGTTGTCGTCCAGCAGAATGATCGATGCTGCCTCCTTGGCAACCTCGGTGCCCTGAATCCCCATGGCGAAACCTACATCAGCCGCTCTGAGCGCGAACGCGTCATTCGTTCCGTCACCCGTCACCGCCACGGTCTCGTTCATACCCCGAAGAGACGTCACCAGCAAGACTTTATCCTCGGGGCTCGACCGTGCCAGGACCTGCAAGCGGGGGATGACGGCTTCGCGCTGCTCCGCCGTGAGCCTGCGAAACGTCGGGCCGTCCATGGCGATGCCTCCCGGGGTGTAGATGCCGCATTCGGAAGCAACGGCCTTCGCCGTCAGGAAGTTGTCGCCCGTCACCATGCGCACGAAGACGCCGGCGTCCTGGCACTTGCGGACAGACTCGACGACCTCGGGCCGCAGGGGGTCGCGAAGGCCGAAAAACCCTATGAAGACCATTCCTGACGCGAGCCACTCGAGATTGACGACGGTTTCCTGCTCGGCGCCGCCGGTGCCGGGGCCGGGACCCTCGTACTCCATGACCTCGTGCTCTTCGAAATCTCGGAAGGCAATGGCGACGGGCCGAAGCAGGTTGTCCGCATAGTCTTGGATGGCGGCGGAGAAGGACGCGCGATCCTCCTCCTCGAGATGGGAAGTGGTGAAGCGGTAGGTGGGGTCGGCGATCACGAAGGCGCAGTACTCGAAGACGATCTCGGCGGCACCCTTGACCAGCAATCGGTATTTCCCGTCGGACAGCTTGATGAGCACGGCCATCCACTTTCGAGAGGGGTCGAAGGGCAGCATCGCGACGACGGGGGAGCTCGCGCGCTCCTGGCTCAGGGATCCCATGCCGAGATGCTCTCGGCCAAAGGACAGGAGGGCGGTCTCGGTGCTGGAGCCGTAGAACTCGGAGTCGGCGGAGCTGTCGCGTTCGAAGGCCGTCGAGTTGAGAGCCACGCTGTCCTTAATCAGGGCTCTGATCTCGGGTGAGAGGGTGGGCATGAAGAGCCTCGAGTTTGGGAACTTGGGCTCGTACGAGATGTTGGCGGGGTCGCTGGAGCCGACGAGAGAGACCTGGCCGTCGTCGAAGCCGCTGTCTCGGCTGAGACCGATGCGGCCGGCGACAATGGCCATCTTGTTTTGCGTCAGGGTTCCCGTCTTGTCGGAGCAGATGCAGGTCGCGTTGCCCATGACCTCGACGGACCGGATCAGGCGGACGAGGTTGTTGTCCTTGAGCATCTTCTTGGTGGCGAAGGCCAGGGCGATGGTCACGTTCAGGGCCAGGCCTTCGGGGACCGTGATGACGACGATGGCAATAGACAGCATAAGGATGTGGAGGAAGGCCTCTGCCTTGAAGGTCGGTCCCGCGTCCCGGTACTTCGGCAGCGGCAGTCGGAAGAGGAAACGGATGAAGAGAACGACGAAGTAGATGGTGCCGGCGGTCGCTCCAAAGATGATGAGCTGCTTCCCGAGCCGTCCCAGCCTCTGCTGCAGAGGGGTCACGTCGACGCCCTCGCCGAGGGAGATGAGGTTCTTGCCATCGATCGAGTTGGCGCCGATGGACGTGATGAGATAGCGGCCGATGCCTCGACGGACCGTCGTCCCGCTCAAGATGAAGGGGTCCGCATGCCCATCGTCCCCGTCGAGGGGCCGCGTCTGGTCTGGGGCGGACTTGAGCAGGAGCTCGGACTCGCCCGTGATGGAGGACTCGTCGATGTAGAGGCTGGAGGACTGGACGAGGACACCGTCTGCGACGACGACCTCACCAGCCTCGATGTGTACGATGTCGCCGACCATGATGTCGCGGACGGAGACCTGCTGGACCCTGCCGGAGCGCAGGACGGTGACGTTGCGCTGCTGGTTGCGCTCGGTGAGCTTTCGGAAGCGGTAGTTCTTCTGCCAGTCGGTGGCGGCGCTGGCGAGGACGATGACGGCGATGGCGGCGACGACGGTCACGCCGTCGACCCACTCGATGTTGGAGAGGGCCTTGTCGACGAGGGACTGGTATATGCCGATCGCGAGGGAGATGCAGGCGGAGATGGCGAGGAGGATGATGAGCTTGTCGTTGAAGGCGATCCACATGAGCTGCAGGAAGGACTTCTGGCGCAGCCTGGGCAGCCTGTTGGCGCCAAAGACTTGCCTGCGATGTGCGAACGGGACTCGGGAGTCGCCGGCGGTTGTCGTCGGGAGGGCGAGCGTCGGGCGGGTCGAGGGAGGGTGGGCAACGACCGGCTGGATCTCGGGCAGGCGGCCATGGCGGGCGGCGGCGACGGCCTCGTCGAAGGTGACTGTGCCATCAAGGGTGGTTTCGTCGACGCTGAGCCCGTGGGCGAGATGGGTGCGGAGGCCGAGCGCGAGGCCGTCGAGGCCGCCGAAGACGCTCAGGGCGGCGAGGGACCTCTCGGTGTGGAGACGATGGAGCTGGGAGGGGGTGAAGGCGAAGCTGTTGGAGGGGATGGGGGGCTCGCGGCGGACGGCGTCTGCGAGGACAGCGATGGCGGCTCGGGTCTGCTGGTTCGAGCGGGCGCGAGGGTCGGAGAGCTCGACGGGCTCAGCAGGGGGGCGCGGGGGGGAGCTGGAGGACGCCATTCCGTCCATGGAGGCGGCGCCGGTGTTTGGGCAGCATCTGGCACCGTATTTTTCCTCCAGCGACGGATCGTGTGTCTGCCTGTCTGACTCTTCACATTCCTCGGTTTGATGTCTCGAGAGAGAAGAAGAAGAAGTACGGAGTGGGAGGATCGAGGAGAGGTCGTAGTAGAAGTTTGCCTGTGTGGGTACGAAGGACGTGGACGTGGACGTGGACGTGGACGTGCACGGCGACGGCGACGGCGATGGCGATGGCGACGGGCAGACTCGGGAATGTCAGCAACATGAGCGCCATTCATGCATGTCGTAATCCGTACTCCGTACTCGCACCTCCCTGGAAGCTCGATCTGTGCTGGTCCAGAGGTTCTCTTGGGGACGCACGGGGGTGGATCCTTGCAAAGCCTTTGCATATGCGTATGCATGCAGAGGGGTCCGGAGAGCTGGAGACGAGGTAAGGAGTACTCCGTACTCCGTACCAGAAATGGTACTACATGTACTCCGTAGTATGAGTGCGAGTGCTCGCAGGACGAGGTGTCGAGAGACCAGGCGTAGACGAAGATGGGGCTGGAGATATTCGGTAGAGGTGGAGATGCTTCTGCATTGGATGGCTCCAGGAGCAGCAATGGCCGAGAGCCGAGGGCAGGCCGTCGTGAGGACGTCAGAGCCTTTGCTGCCGATCCATGGAGGAAGGCTGGTGGAGGAAGCCTGGATGGACGAATGCGTCAGTGAGAGGCCATGGTCTGGAGACGAGGGGGCAGATCGGCGCGAGGGCCAACGTGGAACTGGATGTTTGGTGGATGCCAGGGCGGCTTCACGCTTGTTGGAGAGGGGGCTCACAGGAGGGCTCCAGTGTCTGTTGGTCTCTCGTCTCGGCCTCTTGTCTGTCTCGGAGAAGCCTCGGACGGCCGAAGGAATGGATGGATGGATGGACCAGCCTGAAGCGAGCCCTGTTGCATGATCCTTGCTCGCCAAGAGTCCTAGAAGGCCACGGGTCTCGACGAAGGATGCTGGCCTTCTAGGCACTAATGGGTGTTTGGAAACCAGATGGGAATGGATCCATGTATGTCATGGACGGTGTCTGTCGAGATCGGGACCGGCCGCTGCTCGAGGCGGGCGAAGAGGGGGGGGGATGGATAAGCCTGGATCTGGGCAATGCATCAGTGGGATGAAGCCAGGTGGAGTTGAGATCACGATCCACCCGACTTCAAGCTTGAGGTCAACGGTTAGAGCTGGTTGCACGTGCATGTCCACTGGATGGACTTGAAGCCCTCCAGGGGAATGCAGGGCACTCCAAGACGCTTCAGCCGACGCCGCCGCCTACAATGGATTGAATGGATCCATTGTATCAGCGAATCTACGCGGGGGGGGGCTTGGCTGAGGCTTGGACGGGGCTTGGGCATATCCATCAATTGATGCATTGGAATCCACACCGTCGAGGCTTGGGCGAGGGCATCGGGGCCGGCGTCGCCGTCGCGGCCAGGCTGCGCCTCGAGCTCACGATGCATTCGGATGGCGGGCTGCCGACGCCCCATTCGGAGTGCCCCAGATCGAGGATGGGCGTCCCGAGTCATGCAGAGTCTGCACAGTCTGGAGTCATCCATTGATCCATCTGTCGGCGAGTCTTTCGCTCACCGGAGGGCGACCGCAGCAGCCCAGACAACATAGACATCCATCACGAGGGTTAGGGTCAGAGCGCTGTCCTCCCGGGGCTCGAGTGAGCATCAGGGTTAGGGTCAGGTCTGAACCCCCGAATGCCCACTTCTCGGCCTACCCTGCACCAGCCTCATTCCTCCTCCTCCTCCTCTGTCAACACCACCCAGGATCTCATCATCACCACCATCACCATCCTCTTCATACCGAGTCAAGATCACTCAACACCACATCTCTTGGCGCTCGTGTCAGCTCGACTGTTTCCGCAAATCACAACGGTCCTCCAGAGCGTCGCAGTCTCGATACATGTATGTACTGCATCAACATCAATAGTTTCTGTTTCATGCTTCACCCTCCTCCCTCTCAACCCCCACTTTGACCCTCTCCCCCCTCTCCCCTCATCAACTCCTCAGACGAACTCCAACACGCTTCAACGGTCCGTCCACCTCCCCCCCCCCCCTCTCCCACCAGACACACGCTCGTTTCCGCCCTCCAATA
>NIGD01000001.1:5402291-5419439 GCA_003055185.1 Escovopsis sp. TC
CCCTCCCCCCCCCCATCCCCCTCCTCTCCCCGCTCTTCCCCACCCTCTCCTGCACTCCCTCCCACTCCATCTGCCTCCTCACCCTCGGCGAGGGCGAAATCAACTCCGCCGCCTCCACCACCGCCCTCCTCCTCTCCCCCCTCCTCGACCTCTCCCGCTCCTACTTCCTCCTCACGGGCATCGCGGGCGTCAACCCCCGCCACGCCACCATCGGCTCCGTCGCCCTCGCCCGCTACGCCGTCCAGGTCGCCCTCCAGTACGAGATCGACGCCCGCGACCTGCCCCCCGACTGGCCCACGGGCTACATCGCCTACGGGCGCGACTACCCGCTGCAGTACCCCTGCATCACCTACGGCTCCGAGGTCTTCGAGCTCAACGCCGCGCTGCGCGACGCCGCCGCCGAGATGGCCTCCCGCGCGAGCCTCCGCGACGACGACGCGCCCCGCCGGTACCGCGCCGCGTACGCGCCCGCCGGCCCGGACTTCCGCATGGCCCTCGCGCCCCCCTCCGTCGTGCGCTGCGACTCCGCCACCTCGGACGTCTACTACTCCGGGTCGCGCCTCGCCCAGGCCTTCGAGAACACGACGCACCTCTGGACCAACGGCTCCGGCGTCTACTGCATGAGCGCGCAGGAGGACAACGCCGTCCTGGAGGCGCTCGTGCGCGGCGCCGTCCACGGGCTCGTCGACTTCGCGCGCGTCATCGCCCTCCGCGCGGGGTCCAACTTCGACAGGCCGCCCCCGGGGCGCTCCGACTGGGAGCACCTCACCGACACGGACCAGAACGGGTTTCATATCGCCATCGATAACATCTTCAACGCCGGGGTCGAGATCGTGAAGGGGATCCTCACCGCGTGGGACTGCACCTACGAGAAGGGCATCGCGCCGACCAACTACATCGGTGATATCTTCGGCAGCCTTGGCGGAGAACCGGACTTTGGTTTCGGCAGCATCACGGACGGGAAGAAGGTCGATCCGGGCCAGAACCACGGCCAGCTCGCCGTCGTCGAGATGCAGCGGCGAGCACGATTCGGCGCAAGAGCACTGAGAAAGGGGTAGACATGATGGACACCCTCCCCTTTTTTCATCTTGTTGTGCTGTGCAGGTCTTGTGTTCACTTTGGTCCTTTTGTTCTCCCTTTTCAGCATATCAGCTTGGAAATGCCTTCTCCTGTTTTCCCCTGGTGGCATGCGCACGTTCTGAATGCACAAATCACGGCTCAGTCTCATATTCTGCATTCTCCTCTTCATTGCATTTCGGTGTTTCGTTATGCTGTCTGAAGCCTCATGCTGATTTCAACGCGCCGTCCATGTTTTTTGTTTCCCCCTTTGAAACCCCGCTTAAATGCAAAGCCCCCCCTTTTGTGGTCCGTTCCGCATTCTTCTCTTCTCCTGTGACCGATCTCCTTTTCAAAGTTTCCCGGTTATGGCAGCAGACGTGAAAAGGAAAGTTTTGATAGGAATATAGCAGCAAACCTCGCGAAGCCGTCTCATATGCACTGAATGACTAACGACGTGCAGCTGCTCGACTTGACTTGACGAGATTGATGGGATCAAAAACAAGAAAGGCTCTTCTCGGCTGGAGAGCAGCCTCAAAAAATATTCCAGGCAACATTGAAAGGCAGTGAGAGAAAAGATGATTACTCGCTCGCTTTAGGTGATGCCCGGGACAGGATCTTGAAGGCAAAGAGGAAATGGAAAATCTCCTTACCACTCCCTCAGAGGACCATCATTGCGACTAGCACAGAGGACGCCCCATCCGCCGGCCATCCAAACGACGAAGATGTGCAACGCTAAAAGCAGCGCCCTCTTCCCCAGCCAAGACTGATGCAAACCTGGAAGAGCTGCCGTGATCGTACCGTCATGATAGCTCGGCCTCCTGCTGCTGCTGCTGCTGCTGCTGCTAGGGCGTCTCGAGCGTCGCGCGGGCCCGAGATCAAGGGCCGCCAGCACAGTCAACGGGATGCTGATCTCCAGTCGAGCCATGTAGGGCCAGCAGGGCCGCACCATGAGGGCAATCTTGGCGATGAAAAGGATCAAGAGCACGCCATGTCGGAGCACTTCCCGGTTCATGTCCGCTGCTGCCCGGAGCTGCATGAGCGCGCGCTCCGTGCCTGTCGATATCCGCGCGACGTGATGACCGGAAGAAGGAGACGATGGCGGTGCCGCCAGGAGCAGAGGCGGTAGCGGCGGGGGCGAGGAGGCGTGAGCGATGTTCGCACGGCGACGCTCTCGAGGACTCGCGGGTGCGAGTTCGAGCGATCGCTCCCGGCTGAGACTCCGGACGAGAGCTCGTGTCGGCCGGAGGGCGGTGGAGCCGGGGGACGAGAAGGCAATATCCGGCACGGATTCACGACGCAGGAGGGGTGGCTCTGGCCATCCGGCAGTGGTCAGATGCTGTTGTTGCTGCTGCTGATGTTGCTGTTGTGGATTTTGTTGTTGGTGGTGCTGTTGCTGCGGCTGCTGCTGCAAGACGAGGTTGCTCGTCGATCGCTTTCGTACGTTGCGATGGAGTCTCCGCGCTTCTAGACAAATTGCATCGAAGAAAAAACAACCAATAAGATCAAGTGCTGTCATCCTCGTCCCACAATCCGAGCAACTCACCTGAGGAACCGGCTGGCGTGCCCGGGGGCGCGGGGGAGTCGAGAGTTTGGATGCGACTGCTGCGGAGGCCCTTTGTCGGGCTCATGCTGCGATCCCTCGCGATGCCGCCGTCGCCGCTGCTGCTGCCGCTGCCGCTGCCACTGCCACTGCCGCCGCCGCCACCGCCGCTGCCGATGGTCTCGCTCCTCATGGCGCCGAGCACCTCGTTTGCGCTCGGGCGCTGGGCCGGGTCCAGGGCGAGGAGCTTCTTGAGGAGCATGTAGAGCTTGGCGGGGAGGTCCGGGCGCTCGCGTCTCTCATCCTGGAAGCCCTTCCAGTCGGTGATCTCGGCGCGCAGCAGGTCGATGTCCTCGAGCTCCTCCTGGAGGGCGTTGGCGGAGCGGTAGGGCAGGCGGCCGAAGCACATGAAGAAGAGGATCATGCCGAGGGAGAAGACGTCGGACTTGGTGGTGAAGTTGGCGTAGGCGCCGTGGGCGTCCATGCGCAGGACCTCGGGCGCGCAGTAGGAGATGGTGCCGGTGGAGCCGGTGGACTTGCGGACGATGTGCTCGGGCTGGACCTCGCCGAAGTCGCTGATGAGGCAGCGCAGCTTGCCGCCGCCCTCGCGGTGCAGGAGGCAGTTGCTGGGCTTGAGGTCGCGGTGGACGTAGTTGGCGCTGTGGAGGTAGGCGACGCCCGAGGTGACGTCCTTGAAGAGCGAGTAGATCTCCTCGAAGGAGAGGCGGGGCTTGTTGATGTTGCTGCTGCTGCTGTTGATGATGTTGTCATTGTTGTTGTTGTTTTTGTTGTCTCCAGGGCCGTCGCGGGCGTCGTCGAGGTTGCCGCGGGAGCGCCGCCGCCGCATACGCTCCTTGAGCTCCTCCTTAGTGAAGTCCCGTGGGACACTGCCAACGATGTACTGGTGGAGGTCGCCACCATTGCAGTACTGCTGGAGGATGAAGGCGCAGGGGACGGGGGGCCCGAAGAGGGTCAGCTGGGTGTCCTCGAGCCAGACGTGGCGGTACGAGACGAGGTTCGGGTGGGAGAGGTTGGCGAGGAGCTCGACCTCGATGAGCACCTTCTCGAGCCACGCGTGGTCATCGCCGATGGGCACGCGCTTGCAGGCGAAGTGGCCGAGGTGGCAGCCGTCGATCTCGTGGCGGACGAGCAGGACGACGCCCTTTCCCCCTTTGCCGAGCACGCGCTCCTCGACGAAGAAGGTCTTGAAGTAGTTGGGCGTGAAGGCCTCCCTCTTGATCCTGCCGCCCGCCTCGGCGTGGGGGCTGGCCCGGGTCTCGGAGACGAAGTGGCCAGCAGCAGCAGCAGCAGAAGCAGCAGAAGCTCCCTCGCCCAGACCCTGCTCGCCTTCCGAGCCGCCGCCGCCGCGATCGCCGTCGCCGTCGCCGTTGTCAGGCAGGGCGGGATGGAATCGTCTCCCCCCGGGGCTCGTCAGAGGGCCGTTGGGCGGGAGATTGCCATTGCGGACGTGGAGCATGCGAAAGTAGCTCGGGCTCACGTAGGACTCGGGATTGGCTTCGTACGGGCGCTCAAAGGGCCGCTCGGACGTGGAGGGGCGCAGGGGCTGGTGGCAGGTCGGACACTCGGCGTATCCGCGAATCTCGAGGCGCTTCGAATCGGGGTCTCGAACGACGATAGCATTGCGATGCCGACTAGAGGGGAGGGTTTGGAAGAAAAGACGTGGTCAGCTGCGTGGCAAAGGAGTCATTGCAATGAGGAGAAGAAGAGGGCGAGAAGGAGGGGTCAGGGAGAGAGAGAGAGTGTGTGTGTGAGCGAGGAACAGAGGCAATGCACGTACAGGACGATTTCGCGCCCCTCGAGGGATTGGTAAGGTATCAGCGACATGGTGACTCGAGGATGGAGATGCGCATCGACCAGATCCACGCGATCATGGCGAGGAGCCCAGGCTGCGCAGGCGGAGATCAATTGCGACGATGCCCGTCGATGGCGGAGGCGATTGCGCGATCCGATGGCGTCGCGGTAGCATCAGCAGGATATCAGTCGCCAGAGCATCAATTGCGTGTTATTCGTACATGTAGCAACAGAGGGAATTGATGGATTGGGATGGATTGGGATGGATTAGGATGGAATGGGATGGAATGGAATTGATGTAGGAGTAGGAGCTTGAGGGGGGGATGGCAGAAAGCTGGAGGTGGACACGGGGAGGGGCGACATGGAGGCAGGTCGAGAAGACGTACTCCGTACGCTGCAATGGACTGCCAGATGGAATGAAGCAACCATCGCCAGCGTCTGCATCCATTGCTCTGGATGGATCGAATCCAGACTCACTTCTCGAGCTGCCAACATCCATGAATCGGGCTGCGTCTCGATCCAGGTGAATCAGGGATCGACGAGAATGACGTAATGCCTGCAGGACGGCTTCGAGTCAAGGGCTATACCTATACTCGAACTAAGACCAGCTCGCGTCTGTAATCCTCCATCCATGGATCGATTTCTTGCAATGTACGGAGTAGGTAGTAGTATTGATATAACCCTGGACGACTTGATGCTGTGTCCAGTATGGAATGGATCCATGGGGTGGGGTGGGAGTGGATCGCTGGACGACCTCGAGAAGGCCCTTCGAGGCCACCTTGCGTGATCGTGTCGACATGAGGTGGTGGCATCGTCGCTGCTGCTGGACTGGATGGATCAATGGATCCTGGATGGGCTATTTCATTCATGGGCCAATCCACCATGGATTCGACGTCGGGGATACAGCTCGAGGACCACCGGGCTGCATACAGTCATGAATGCTTGCGATGGACTCCCAAATTCCACATCCATTGATCCATCACACCCCTCACCACCCCGCATACCTGGGTCGTGTACTCGTATGTACGCTGTACTCGGATGGCCAGGATCTCTGGGCTTCAGAGTACCGATCACAAATGTCACCTTACGCTGTACGCAGTTGTAGTAGGCCGTTACATGGATGGGGGTTTACACATCACATCCTCCTCGTCATCCCCCCCAAAAGCTCACCGATTCATTCATCGACTCAATTCGACTGCATTGGATTCAAATTCGGGGTGCTACCCAAACGACCCTCTTCTCGGGGCCCTTTTCTAGTACATACATCTTGATGCTTTGTGATGGGTCGTCGGTAGTAGTACCAGTAGTGTTTGCATTCAAGCTGAAACAGGAGGGTCCCCTTTTTGTGTGTGTGTGTGTGTGTGTGTGTGTGTGGTTGTTCGTGTGGGTGCTTTGCTTGTTGCTCGCTGTTCTTCTTGTCCTGCCTCCTCGCGCTCCTTGCACAAGTCGGCCGCAGAATTCGCCCTTTCCCAACCCATCCCCCCCGGCACCAAGGACGTCCTGTCGCTCCTCTCCCTACCTCCATGGAAATTTAGAGTCTACCGATTCCCAGGTGGGCGGGGTCGGCCTGGACGATCCGCAGGGTGTTGGTGTTGCCCATGCCGCCCTTCCAGCCCTGCACGACGACGACCGTCTCGCCGACCTTGAGCGTGCCGAGCTCCAGCGCGCGCTCGACACCCCACTTGATGCGCCGGTCGACGTCCTCCTGCCAGTTGACCTTCTCAAAGTCCGGCTTGACCTCGGGGAACACGAACGGGTACACACCGCGGTAGAGGTGCGCGAACCGGCACGTGGTCGCGTTGCGCGTGACCATGATGATGGGGCACACCGGGCGGTACTTGGACAGGTAGCGCGCGGACTCGCCCGATGTCGACAGGACGATGATGCCGCCGGCTCCCAGGTCCAGCGAGGCGCGCACGGCCGCCATCGCGCAGGCCTCGACGGGGGGCACCGGGCGCTGGACCAGGGTGCACATCTCCTCGAAGTGGGAGACGTAGGGGATGGTGTTCTCGGCCGTCAGGCTGGCCTCGTGCATCTCGAGGACGGCCTCGACGGGGTAGTTGCCCTTGGCCGTCTCGCCCGACAGCATCACGCAGTCGGCGCCGTCCGTGACGGCGTTGCCGACGTCGCTGATCTCGGCGCGCGTCGGGCGCGGGTTCTTGATCATGGACTCGAGCATTTGGGTGGCGCAGATGACGGGCTTGCCGGCGCGGTTGCACATGGCGATCATCTTCTTCTGCGCGGCGAACACCTCGGCCGCGGGGATCTCAATGCCGAGATCGCCGCGGGCGACCATGACGCCATCCGTCTGCTCGAGGATCTCGGCGAAGTTGTTGATGCCCTGTCGGTTCTCGATCTTGGCGATGATCTGGATCTGCTTGCCCTCCTCGCCGAGGATCTCGCGGATGTCCTGGATGTCCTTGCCGCAGCGGATGAAGGACGCGAAGACCATGTCGACGCCGTTCTTGACGCCAAATCTCAGGTCGGCCTTGTCCTTCTCCGACAGGGCGGGGAGGTCGACGTCGGTGTTGGGCAGGTTGACGCCCTTCTTGGAGGAGATGAAGCCGTTGTTGCGGGCCTCGACCTTGACGGTCTTGTCGTCCACGATCTCGAGGACGGTGAAGGCCAGGACACCGTCGTCGACGTAGATGGTACGGCCAGGCTGGATAACCTTGGTGATGTTCTTGTAGTCGACGTACCTGATCCGATGTCAGTCTTGGATTCAAGGCTCGATTGGGGTCACAGGAAGGCGCGGGGGGGAGGGGGGGGAAGCTTACATGTTGTCGGTGTCGCAAGCCTCGGCGTAAATCTCATCGGTGGTGATGTTGAGGATCTTGCCGGCGGAGAGGGGGAGGTCCTCGCCGTTCTTGGTGAGGCCGGTGCGGATCTCGGGGCCCTTGGTGTCGAGGGCGATGGCGACGGGGCGGCCTGGGTACTGGTCGACGGCGGCACGGACGTGGTTGATGACGGACTGGTGGTAATCATAGCTGCCGTGGGAGAAGTTCATGCGGGCGACGTTGAGGCCGGCCTCGCGGAGCTTCTGGATGGCCTCGACGGAGTTGGTCTTGGGGCCGATTGTACCGATGATGGCGGTGCGGCGGACATTGTGCTTGGGCTTGTAGGCGGTGTCGAGGGAGGCGAGCCAGTTGATCCGGCCGCCGAGGTGGTCCTGAGCCGCGTTGCCCATGATGTCGGATGTCTGGGTGAGGTGTAGTTGTCTGCGGGAGGAGTCCGGGTTAGAGAGATGGGAAAATGTGAGGAGAGGTAACAAGTGAATAGGATTACGCCCCCCGACTGTCTTCGGGGGATCCAACGAAAACTGCTATGGGGGGGGAAGGGGTGGGGGGGGGGGGGAACAGGCCGGAGGCGAAGCGAGGAGAACCGAAGAGAAACAAGGGAGGAGTTGAATTGGCCTTACGGGTGATGTGGGAATGCCTGATGCTCAAGTCGTCCTGGCAAACGGAGGCTCGAGGAAGAGGTGATGGGCAAGAGGGAGATGGACTTTGAGGGAGGTTGAGGGGGAGGGGGGGGAGGAGGAGGTGGTGGTGGTGGAAGAGGAGGAGGAGGAGGAGAGGAGGGATGAATGGGTTGAGAGAAAAATACCTACGAGTACCGAGAGGGAAATGGCTCGATTTTCCACGGCCAGATCCCAGTCGACCTCCGATGTTGCGAGCCGGGCTCAGATAGCGAGGTACCTCTCCGAGCACGGGCCCACTGCGAGGAAGCAGGTACGGCGCTACTGGGCGTGAATACTGGTACGAGCACGGAGTAGTACCTCTAAGAGAGGCCGAAACACTCAACAACCATCCAAGGCATTGGATCCGGGAACAGAGGAGTGGCAGCGCCATGGCCGCCAGTCTCGTTGAGGCGACTTCGACATCGTCGATCAGTGAGGATGCCCTGGAGGGGTCGGGATTCCCAGGTTGCAGATCCAAGAGTCTCGACGTCGTCGGGGAGAGCCTCCAGCACGGTCGCCTCAGTGACAGGAACAAGAGCAAGCACGACAGCAGCCGGCGCCAAATCCAGGCACCAAGAGGAAATGGATCCAATCCATCAATTTGATCCATCAATTCGATTCCAAAACCACCCATCGATCCTCGGAGATTGCTCTGAGAATTGACTCCGGGTCCCTGCCCGAGCCAGTTCGTCGCTCGCATCATCCTCAATGGAAGCGCTGGACATCATCTAGACATCGTCCAGGAATCGAGGCCAGAAACACTGGACCCGAGGCCAGAAACAAGGTACCTGTACCTAAAGTACGAGTACTCGTACATGTACTTCGGGGCACCTGTTGGGAGGGGCAGCAGGTGGGGGAAAACGATTGAGGGGTTGGAGGGGCTCTGAAACCTGGCGGCGGCGCCGCTGCTGTCGTTCTCTCTCTGCGATCCATTGCATCCGTCCACAACGTCGTTCTCGTCCCCGCACATGATGGATGCATCTGGTTCAGATGGCGCAGCAAGCTTTTGCATCCGAAGCTGAGTCCCATGCTGCTTGCCAGTACTTGTACTCGTACAATGTATCATGGGCTCAGCACCTCCAGTCAGTCAATGCCCCATTCGCGATGGGCTTAGAACTGCACGAGCGGCAGGGAAGATGACGTCAGCGCCTCGAAAAGTTGAGGAGACCTACGGAGTACTACGGAGTACTACGGAGTACCTGTACCCGTACTCCGTAGAAGCCATTCAGTCCTCAAGGAGTGCAACGTCTGATGGCTGGACTCAATCAGCACTCTGCTCCGACATTCTGAAAGTCAAGACCAAACGAGCTGTTCCCGAGGGATTCACCCCTCCGAAAAGGTACGGAGTCGATTCCCCGGCGTGCAGAGCGATACGAGTAAGGAGCCGCTGGCGCAGGCGTGGGCGCTCCGCCGGCCGTAATTGGAGGTGCTCCCAATGGCCCCAAGCTTGCCTCATCCGGCGTCCTCAGCTTCGCCCAGGTCCATCATCAGTGCGACGTCGACGTCGACATTGCAATGAGATACTCCGTACCGAGTGCGACTTCCATCTGGACCGTACCACGGCCGTCATGTTCCCGCTCTCATGGCAGAGGCATCACCGCCAGGGTCTCAGGCCTAGATGAAGGCCCCCGCCGGAACAACGGTCGGCCCGGGGCCGCTTCGCTCTCTTTCACTTACGTCAGCAGCCACACCGAGCCTGACCTTGAGGCTGAACACCGGGACTTCCATCCATCCAGCCTGTCGTCACGGGCCAGCCACCCGTCCGGCTCGATGGCGCATCATCCACATCGCTCGGCCTTCGCTCTCCGCCCGTCGTGCCACGAACTCGATCCAACCCATCAACCCTTCCCCGAACGCTCTCCACACACAACAACGTCCCGCAATCGCCATCGCGCGCCTCACCCTTCTTCACTCGATCAACCAGCTATCCCGAGTACGCGGAAGTACTCACACACTCGCAATGGTGGTACGTGGCGCGCGCTCCCTCACAGTCCCCTCTCCCTTTCCGTCACCGATCGGCCTCCGGGCCGCCGCCAGTCGCTTGCGTGGCAGCACATGCTCGCACGCACGCACGCACGCACGCATGGCCATCCCGTTCCCCTGCCGTCTCTGTGATGCTGGATACTTGGGTGCTTGCCCGGCCGCGATTCTAAAGCAACAGTCTCGTCGCAGCTTCTTTACCTGCTGACGTTTGGGCTCTGGTCAAAGGTTGGACGACTGACGCACTATGCCTTCGACGCCGTCCTTCGTAAGTGACCGTCCTTGCCTCTTATTGATCCCCATCCTCCTCCCCCCTCCTCATAATCCTCCTCCTCCTCCTCCAGGACCGTCCTGAGCCTCTGCTCTCCGCCCTCTCTGGACGACTGCTTAGACAACCCTCGCTGACGAGCATCCTCCCAGTCTCGGCCTTCCTCGCCGGCATGAAGCGATCCACCGGCCTGACGTGAGTATCCCCAGCAACCGTCCTTCCTCTCCATGCGAATCGCAGCAGCAGCTCTGCCTCGCGACTTGCATCACCCCTTTGCTCACGCGCCGACGCCCCCCTCTAGTTTCCGAACCGATAAGGTAGCCGGCGAGAACAAGGACCTCTCGAAATGGATCGACAAGTACCTCGGCGTCGGCGAGTGGATCATGGACCAGTCCGTCGCCATCGCGGGCTCCAGCGGCTTCTTCGAGCGCAAGCGATGATATGACGCAATGGATCCATCGATGTCCCCTCGCGCGGCGGGATGTCTCGTCCTTTCATCATTCTCTCTCTCACTCTCTCTCGGGCCATTCACGAACCGCGGAACCTCTTTTTTTTCCTCCTCCGCCTCTCGATCATCAGTATCTGGAGCTGGACAGCCAACGACTACTAGGCATAGGCACGCAACGACAGCTGCTACGAAGGGTCATTTTCAACTCGCACTCGAAGTCTCCTGTTGGCCATACTCAGGGCTCTTGTGCCGCCCATCAGGGCTTGAAAAAATGTTGGAGGTTCCAAAGCATATGTATCTACGGGATTACGACGAAGCAACCACTACCTTGAAGCTAGGAGGGGCAGGGGGAAGGAAGGAGGGGGAAAAGGAGGGGGAGGAGAAGGAGGAGGAGGAGGAGGAGGAGGAGGAGGAGAAAGAGATGGTCACGAACTGGGATGGGGTCGCCATTTCGTCGAACCACGTCTTCGCCCGAGGAGTGGTCTTGTGCACTCACTGTCTTTCCGATCCCTTCCTCATGGCGTTGTGGGAAATCTTGCTGGATGATATCAAGAGATACGATTCTGTAAATGCGAACATGACATGTTGCCGTTCTCTCCCGCAGCCGCTGTTGTCCTCATGTCTCATGTCCACATACCTCACGTCCTAATATCCCCATATCCCATGTCCTCATATCCCATGTCCTTATACCTAATGTCCTCATACCTCATGTCCTCATACCTCATGTCCTCATACCTCATGTCATAGCTCATGTCCTCATACCTCATGTCCTCATACCTCATGTCATAGCTCATGTCCTCATACCTCATACCACCTCATATCCTCAAACCTCATGTCCCCATGTCCTTACGCACGACTCAACGCCCACCCAAAAGGAAAGGGAAAAAAAAGGAGGAAGGAAACAACGACGTAAGCTTGCCTCATAAATTCCATCATAGCATAGACACCCATCACTACACGTCGTGCAACACATCATTGCAGCACATGCTCCGCAAGAAACTCCAACGGCACCTCGTTCTCGCTATCGCTCCCCGACCGCAGAACAGGCGCGCCGCTCCTGTCGTTCCGCTCGGGGGGTCCCCGCTCCTGCTCCTGCTCCTGCTCCTGCTCCAGCTCGTTCTCGCCGGCCGGCGCGCCCAACAAATCCTGCGGGACCTCGTTGTCTGTGTCCTCTGCATCGGCGTCGGCGTCGGCAGGGATCTGCTGGAGGCCGCTCGCTGCGGGACGCCGCCCCCTCATCCCCGTCGTCGTGCTTCTCGGCGACGTTGGCGATGCCCCCGCCCCCGCCCCCGCCCCCGCCAGTGCCTCGAGCATGTCGAACGCCTCGCGGAAGGCCTCGAGCTCGGCGCCGATCGCGCAGATGAGCAGGTTCCAGCGCTTCTCCTGCGCGAGCGCCATGTGCGACTCGAGCTCCTCCAGGACGTCCTTCATCGGGGGCAGTCGGTCCTGTAGCGTGGTGGTCTCCTCTGGGGGGCCCGGCGGCGGTAGCAGCAGCGTCTTGTCACGCGATCTTTTGAGAATGGCTGAGGAGGAGGAGGGAGCCGGGGGTGGATGTGAGGGAGACGAGGGGGCCGTGGCGGGAGGGCGGGTCTCGGGGGGGGGGGATGCATCATCGGTTTGCTGCATGACTTTGCGCAGGCTGGACTCGAAGTCGGAGACGAGCTGCATGACGAGGTCCCAGACGAGGGCGCCCTCCTCGAGGGCCTGGCGGTCGGCGTCGATGCGCGACTTGCGCTCCTCGAGGGCGGCCGCTTCGTTCTCCCACCACGAGCGGGCCATTTCGAGGGTGCGGCGCTCCGGGTGGAGCTGCATGAACTCGATCCCCCCGGGGGAGTCTCTCCCCCACGGACTCCTACTCGGGCTCTGGCTGGCACTCGCACTCGCACCCGCGCTCGCACTCGTACTCGTGCTCGTACTCGTACCCGTGCTCGTCGCGCCCCCCTGCGTTTTCTCAAACAGGATCTCCGGATCGAGCGGCTGGATCGGCGGTCTCCGCACCAGAGCCGCAACCTCGGCGTCCACCTCCCTCAGCGCGCCGCGGTACCCGCTCAGCCCGGCCTCGCGCTTATTCCGGAGCGCGTCCATCCTGTCGGCCAGCCAGCGGCGCCTGCTGCGCATCGCGGCGAGGCTGTCCTCGAGGCGCCGCATCTCCCTGTCCAGCGCGTCCTGCTTGTCCGCGAGCTCGCGCAGCTCCCTGCCGAGGGGCTCCTCGGCGCCCTGGTCGAGGACGCGCAGCTCGGCATCGATGTCGGCCTTGCGGGCGCCGAGGTCGCCGACGTGCTGGAGGGCCTGCTTGCGCTGGGCGAGGGCGGCGTCGAGGAACAAGCACTCTTCGCGCTTGAGAGCGGCCATGGCGGTGATGGAGCGGTGGAGGCCGGTGCGGGCGGCGCGGAGGCCGAGGGGGCGGGCTTTGGTGGGCTGGCGGACGGGGATGAGGTCCCCGGTGGGGGTGGCGCGGGTGGGCACGTAGAGGGAGCTGGTGGTCATGCTGAGTCTGCTGGCGGTCTTGCCTTTCGTGGTGGTGGTGGTGATGGTGGTGGAGGTGTTGTTGATGTTGTTGATGTTGTTGTTGAAGGTGGTGGAGGAGGTGGTCGTTGAGTAGAGGGTCCCTGTGGGCGTGAGGCTCCCGTCGCTGCGGGTCTCGACGTCTGCGCCGTTGACGCCGCCGCCGCCGCCGCGGCTGCCGGCCAGCAGTGCGGCGGCCTGATAGTCGAGCAGCTGCTGGACTTCCATCTCCAGGGCCTTCTCCTGGCGTTGCAGCCCTCGCCATCGGGAGTCGGTCCTGGAATGGCCGGCCCCTTCTGGTCGTACGTCGATCAGAGCGGTCCCGAGGACGGCGGGAGCCTGTCCGTGTACATGGGTGCCGGGAGTGCCCCTCCCCCTTTCCCGGCCGAGGGTGAGCGATTCGCTCTGGGCCCGTCGGCTGTCGCTCTTCCGCATCAGCATGGATGCGGATATGGGGGGCGGCGGGCCGGAGAACATGTGCCACGGCTTGGAGAAGGAGGGCGATGTCGAGGGCCACCTGCCCTCGTTCCTGTCGCGCCAGGATGCATCGTCGGGAGATCTGCGGGGGGCGACGACGGCGGGCTCGTCGTGCTCGTCGAGATCGTCGTGCTCGTCGATCCAGGCTCTCGGGAGGGAGTCGTCGGAGGGGGCGGAGGAAGCGTCGTCGGGGCGGGGGCTCAGCAGGTCCATCTGGAAGTCGCCGGGGGAGCGGGAGGGGCCGCCACTGTGGAGGGGGAGGAGGGGTGACCGGGAGCGGTGGGTTGAGATTCGATCGAGGAGGCTGGTGGAGGCCATGGCGGGGTCAGGTCTACCTATCTGGTGTATGGGCTTCGTACTCGTGCTAGCTTCTGGTCTATCGATCTATCGTGGCAAAGGGGCGGGGGGAGAAGGAAAGGCGCGGGGGAAGGGGGGGGGGGGGGGGGGTAGATTGCGGGCGTCAGTGACGGGGAGTTGAAGCGCGCATCCCTTTCTGGATGGATGATGGTATTGATGTCATGTACTCGGTTGGGTTCCGTGATGGCGATGGCAGGGGTGCCTGGAGCTCGAGAGGTGGCCGCAGAAGCAGTGGTGGATCACGCACAGTCGTGGTCGGGATGTGACGGGATGGGCGTTTGAATCGAGGGGTCTGCCGTGTTGGATGTCGGGAGGTTGATGGTGATGGACTAGAGGTGATGGAGGTGATGGAGGTGATGAAGGTGATGGAGGTGATGGAGGTGATGGAGGTGATGGAGGTGATGGAGGCGAGGGCGATGATGGAGGAGGTCAAGGTGGTGGGCTCAGAGCGTGCAGGCTGGCATGCGCATGTGGTCGTGGATTTGCCGGAGTGGATCGGATCATGCGATCATGGATCGAGATTCGAGAGACACCGGATCAGTTGGAGGAGAGCTGGTGGGATGGGATGGAATGGACGTCTGGTGATGGTGTTGGTAGATGGATCCCTCTACATGATGTATGTGGGCAGACACGGTGTACGAGGCCCTTGGTGGTAGTAGTCTATGTACCTTAGTAATAGTACTACAGTATACCTGTACTACATGTACTACCAGGAACAAGCGAAGTGTCCGTTCTCTGCCCTCCCGTCCATCATCCAGTCCCTTCCATCACTTGGTGACGAGACTCGTGGAAGTCTGGCCATCTCGTCATTGTGGATGGGGTCATGGACTGGATGGAATCCCTCGAACGAATCTGGATGGGAGGAGAGCAGCCTTCCTGTCGTCTCCCCACCCGACGACCGATTCGAGCCCGTAGAAGCTCGAGATCACGAAGACGTCGACCAGGGAGCAGCTCTCAAGATGGGAGCTCATGTTGTGCCGCACTCCGTAAATGTACATGATCCTGGATGGATGTGCCGTGCACATCGACTTGCAGTCGACACCAGAATTGATGCATCAACATGAACATGATATTGATACATGCACAGTGCTCCGTACATCATGTACAGCATATGTTCCAACTGCCACAAATCCCCTACCCTAGAGCGAGCCTCCAGCTGCATCCAGCATTGATCCATTGCTAGATCTAGGCTTCATGCAATCCATGCAAGCGCTGGCATCAACTTGAACGTGAACTTGAAGATGGGGCGCCGCTGTGACGAGGGTCTCGCTGCGTTTCGGATCCATCCATTCCACCCCTCGATGAATCCTCTGCGATGGCCTCGGGGACTCGCAGCTCTGGTGCTCTTGCGACAGATAGAAAGTATTGATACCTGCAGAATCGGTGCATGATCGCATCGTTCCTAGGAGTACTACCTTAGTACTCCGTACTACTATCTGGATAGTACATGGATAGTTTCCCTCGAGTCTTCGACTCACAAACACTGCCCAACTCGAATTGGATCCGTGTCATCTACATGGATCCAATGATGTATTTCATCCTTCTTGCCGTGAATCCCGTCAAGCACATCGAATACATGATAGACACCCCAGGCTTCCATCTCCTGAAAATGCATCCATCCCCTGATGCCCGCCTGCACAGTGCCATCCGAGCTCCCGAGCAGCCTCCAGCTTAGTATGTACATGTGGATGTGCTCCAGCGCTCCAGTAAGGGCCAGTCAGCGCCGTAGTACGGAGTAGTAGTACTCCGTAGTACTAATGGTTGTCGCCAGCACAATCTGGATCCCATCGATGGACCTGGCCCGGTGATCGATTGATCCATTGATCCACCATGGATGGAGGATGGATTTCATCGACCACATCGACCACATCGACCACATCGATCCCCCGTCCACCATCCACCATCCACCATCCACCATCCACCATCCACCATCCACCGACCTTCTCTGCCATTTCCTCCATGCCTCAGCCCCCGGCCGCTCTCTGACGCTCCCCCCCCAACCGCTCACCAGCAACGTGCTGCGACGGGGTCGCCAGCGCCTCTGCCATTGACCCAGCGCCCATCCCTCCCTCCTCTGCTCCAGCCTCTCTCTTCTCCTCCCGACCCTTCCAACGTCCAACGTTCTCCACGCCGCCCGCCGCTTCGCCGTCGCCATCCATCGTCATCCCCCACCGCCATCCATGCCTCTCGCCCAGCGGTAGCCCGCCCACGAGCTGCCTCCGCCGGTAAACCCCTCGCCAACCCTGCCTCTGACCGTGCTGCACGGGCAGCAAACACGCGCTTCCTCCCCAGTCCCCTCCAGTACGAGCACACTCCGCTCCCCTTGCCCCTCCAGACGCCTGGCCGTCATGAGCCAGCCGCATCCGATGCCTCCTCATCCCCGACGACAACCCTCCGCGACGTTTTCCTTCGGCGCCCCCCAGCACGACGAGCTTCACATGTCCATGAGCCCTCGCATCCACAACGCCGCCTCCCGAGACTATCCTCCTCACTTCAAGCTCGATCAGTCGCCAGCCGGCGGCCAGCTTCCCCCGCCCTGCAACATCCCCACCGTCCTCCAGCCGGGCGGCCTCTCCCCCAGCATGCCCTCCAACGCCGCGCAAGCCTTCCCCATGATATCCGCGTCCGATTCTGCCTCATCCGCCCTCGCCTCCATGAACGCCTCCCAGCAACACCAACACCAACATCAGCTGCTGCTGCTGCAGCAGTCCTCCGCCTCGCCCTCGACGAAACAGCAGCAACAGCAGCAGCAGCAGCAGCAGCAGCAGCAGCAGCAGCATCATCAACAGCAGCAGCAGCAGCAGCAGCAGCAGCAACAGCAGTCCTTAAGCATGTCGCATGCCTACTCGCTCTCGAACCCCTCGGCGGCCTACGATGCGACGTCCTCGTCCTCCTACCAGCGATACACCCCGACCACGCCCGGCACCTCGGGCTCGCAGTTCATGTCCCCTCAGGATGGCACCGCCAGGTACGGCGCCCCCGGAGCGCAGCGCAAGGTCTCCAACACGCCGCTCGGCCTCGCCGACATCCGGCCGCGCGCCGACTCCAGCATGTCCGAGGGAACCCCGGGCACGCTGGGTTACGAGGTCGCCAACACTCAGCCGGGCCCGAGCAACTACATGGCGCCGTGGCCTCTCTATGCTTTTGACTGGTGCAAATGGGCGCCTCGTGGCACCGCTGCCGGCAAGGTCGCCATGGGAAGCTACCTAGAAGACGGACACAACTTCGTGAGTCAGAGCCCTCCC